>CM030368.1:209071007-209377845 GCA_017893485.1 Hemerocallis citrina | reverse complement strand
GAGCCATCGAGGGTAAAGCGAGAGGATGAGAACAAGAATTCAATCTTGACATAGAGTTGTCAGATTGGCGGAGTGCCTGCGGTGTCTCTAATATGATGCTTACACTTGTTTGGGTCACTGCTGGGGACGACGAGGGAGATCATACGATAGTTGGAGAGGATAGACGGTGTACAAGCGAGGAACTGAGTGAGAGAGTGGGCCCAAACTGGCACGAGAAATTTGCTCTGGCAGAGGGCGGCCGACCAGTATGACTAGATTTCGTTGTATTGGTTTGGATTTATGAGGTCCAGAACCCAGCCTGTTGGGATCTACCTTCATAAGCCTTATTTTTTATTGTATGTTTTGTTAAATCATTTTTAATGAAATGCGGGAGGTTTTTTACCCACCGTTTAACGATAAAAAAAACAATATTAGAATATATACCAGAAATCTTTGTCAAGATGTAAGATATGATAGTAAACTCTTCTTAAAACATGATATAATATAAAGTAAAAGGTTACTTGAAATGTTCATGAAACAATATTGAGACATACCTATGAGGAATATATTTCAGGCATCCCCAAACAACGGACCCTCCCATTGAATATCCAATCACATAGAATTTAGATCCGAGCCCTAACTGATCGGCAAGTTCTTCAATATCCAAAGGTGTGCTCTTCTCCGTCTTCTTTGTATCTGGATCACTCTCTCCATATCCTGACCTGTCGAAAGTCACAAAGTAGATCCCCAACTCTTCGACCACTTCCTGAAAATCCACTAGTGAACTTAATTAGCTAGTACATACGGAGAGCGAGCCAACATTACAAGCGCAAAACGTAGGAAGCAAATGATACCTGAGAAATTGGAAGGCACATCATGTCGGCAAGTGTGAAAGCCATTAACAAAAACAATATTGTAGTTAGCCTTTTCCTTGGGGACACCAGATTCTAAGTAGGCCAAGTGCCTTCCATCCCTGAGCTTAATTCTAGTGGATGTAACTGGAGGGCCATTTGGAGTTCCGCAAATCTTAGGTGGTGGAGGTTGAATTGCCTGGTATAACCATACTGCTAGTCCCGCCAACAAGACTGTAGATAGTTTCTTTATGGTTCCTGAAACACCCAAATTTATTCATAAATCATCCCCTAATTTCTTTTCCTTAAAATATAAAGATATATTTGTGCATGATCATTTCTCCAACATAAATTTCTCAGAACATGCAGAAAATCAATTCGGTATCATAATGAGATATACTCTAAAATAATTGAAGAAATGCTCTTCTTTCTGTGCGTGTCTTAATTTACAAAATCTGGCTGATTAATACATTTTCATAATCTACCAAAGTGATCTAGCCAGAAAACTATTTGATATGGTAAGGAACTAGTGACAACTGCAACCATGACTTATGAGCTAATCAGGCTTCGTCTAAATAGATGGTATCAGATAAATGTCGTAAACATGCATACGCCTCAATTGTCTGTTAAAAATTTAGACAGAGAGAACTGCTTGAAGGTTTGAAGTAAGCTGTAATTCCTTCATGACTACTTACCAACGTTCTCCACACAACAGCTTCTCAATCAATTGATCTTTCAAAAAAGATACGAAAAATGTCCCAATTTACCAACATTTTTTAGAACTTTTTTACGTAAATACTTAGGCATCAACTGCTCCTTCCAGAAAGATCATTTCTAATTGAAATGGAGCTATGGTTCTTTGAACAATAAGTAAAATTAACCTACTAAATATTTTCCATAAAATCAAATCAAATCTGTACAAAACCTTGTTAATCTCAAATCTACAATGAAATTGATATTGTGACATTTGACAAATTAATCTATACCCATCCCTTCTAGCCTCAACATATGAAACGAGCAATCAAATATTCAAAGTACTTATCGGTGAATTCAAGTACTGTACAATCATAGGAAGGCACCAACAGCAGCATCACAACATGATTGTGGTCATGCCACCAAGCATTTTGTTCTCTCAAACTAATTCAAATTCAAAGCTATTAAAATTAAATGAATGGATTTAATCGTAGAATTTCTTTGAAAAGACTTTAAAAAAAATTCTTCTTATTCACTGTATCGAAATTAAAGTCGGAGAGTGGTCACCCTGTTTGATTAACGAAATAGTAATAGAACATGCAAAGGAGAGCCAAAGAGCACTTCATTATATTATCATATATCTTTGTATGGATCAAAATCGCAAGGGGCACGATTCATGCCGGATCCTACAAGATCCACTATAATAATCTCCTTGACATCCCAACCTACTAAAGCATGTATACGAAGAGGATTTGGGAACCTACAAGATCTGCTAGGCGATACATTTAACTTTTCGAGGATGCAAATACAGATATATATATCGCATTTGGATCTGTTGGGGTTTGTGGATCCAATACACGATAATGGGTTGAAGAAGATAGACGAGAAGGAGAGTTGAAGTAGGAGCAAGCAGGTCAAGAGTAGTCTGAAGTTACAGGCAGAGTTGCGGTCGACCGCAACCCCCGACCGCACCCCAGGTAATGTACGGTTGACCGCGCAGTCGACCGTCTCGCTCACTTCCTCAACCCTATAACCTGAAGAGGCGACCGGTCGACCGCGCAGTCGACCGAACTACACCCTATTGGACCCTGTACATTTGAAGGAGAGAACCAGTCGACCGACTTGGTGTTGCAGTCGACCGTCCCGATGCTGTTTGATGAGCGGCTGAGAATGAAGTTGAGAAAACCTACATATATTTATTGTGTACGATTTTAGGGTTAAGTAAAAAGAAAATAGAGATCTACCAGCCGTCATTGAGAGAGAGAGAGATAGAGAGAAACCCTACACCTTGGGGGTGAGATCCATGAGAGATTTGTAAAACTATTCCTTATATTTCTAGTGGAAATCGCAGGAGTGCCTCCGCGCGGGGAAGTAGACATTGTTTTAGGTAAACCTCGAAAAAATTTCGTGTGTTCTTGTGTGTTGCTTTTGGTTGTTCTTTGTTCTCTTGTTTTCATTCTACCGTTCTTGCATCTCGTCGTCGTCGTTGTTGAGTTATTCCGCAATTAGAATTCAACAAAGTAGTATCAGAGCTACAGGTTGGTAGTATTGATTGAGATGGGGGACAAGAGTAGAGTCAAGGAGTTCGATGAAACGGATTTCACAATGTGGAAGATCCAAATGATTACGTATTTCCGACAGAATGATCTAGATGATCCGTTGTTTGGTTTGAAGCCAGAAGGAGCAGAAGTCAATCCGGTTGCGTTGACGGCCTGGAATAGATTGAATCAGAAAGCGCTTGGGCAGATTCAGTTGTCGCTGAGCAGGAAGGCGCTATTTCACATTGAGAAGGCAAGGACCGCGAAGGATGCAATAGAAATATTGACAGACATGTTTGAGAAGCCGAATACAGCGAACCAGATCTTACACCTAAAGAAGTTGGTTAACTTGAAGTTGTCGGAAAGGGGTTCGGCTGCTATGCAAATCAACAATTTCTGTATGGTTTACAATAAGATGGAATCGTCGGGTTTAAAGTTTGAGAAAATGGCACAATCGTTGTTGTTGCTATCCAATCTTCCCGATAGTTATGGCACAGTAAAGCAGACTATTACAAGCACCATGACTGATACGACAACCCTAAAAGATATTTCAAGCAGCATTATGAATGAGGATGCAAGGAGGAAAAGACATGGAGAGACTTCGGTATCATATCCTAGCAATGCCGCGCTGTCAGTTGATAACCGTGATAGAAGTAACAACAGAGGGAAGTCACAGAGCAGGAATCACAGGTCCAAGTCAAGAACAGGGCATCGCAAAGGTGAGTGTTGGTACTGCAAGATGCCAGGACACAAGAGAGACCAATGCGAGGAGTATAAGAAAGCACAAGCAGGGCCACAGGTAGCCAATGTGGTAAGTATTGAACCGCGTCTAGATGAATTATGTTTATCTGTTGGATTTAATATTTTGCAAGATGATTGGTGTATAGACTCAGGTGCTTCTTATCATTGTACCTCCATGAGGGATGTTTTTGAAGATTACAGGACAGGTAATTTTGGTGTAGTTTCAGTTGGTAATGGACAAATATGTCGAGTTGTAGGTAGAGGCACTGTGCGAGTGAAGGCTCGCAATGGTAGGCAATTGGTCTTGAATGACACAAGACATATTCCGAGCTTGAAGAAAAACTTGATCTCAACTAGCAAACTAGACAAAGAAAAGCACAACTTTTGGGCATGGCGAATGAAAGGTGACTACGGGTACTAGGTTGGTGGCAAAAGGAAAGCGCGGTGACACGTTGTACTTACTCAGAGGAGGTGATTCAAGTGATATCATTGCTACAGCATCAGCAGGTAGTTCCTCTTCAATTCTATGGCATGTCAGGTTGGGGCACCTTGGTGAAAGGGGTGTCAAGTAGCTTTGTTCTAGGGATCTTTTGCCGGGACTGTAGAAGGTTGAGATGAATTTTTGTGAGAATTGTATGATGGGCAAACAGAAGATAGTTAGCTTTTAGTTGAGTGGGCAGGAGAAGCTTGGGAAGCTAGAGTTGGTACATACAGATGTGTGGGGTCCAGCTCAAGAATTCTCTTATGGTGGTAAGAGATACTTCGTCACATTCATCGATGATGCTACAAGAAAGGTTTGAGTTTATGTAATTCGCGAGAAATCAGAAGTATTTGAGGCATTCGGAGCTTGGAAGGCCAGGATTGAGAATGAGACGGGTTGCAAAGTGAAAGCAATAAAGACAACGGCGGTGAGTACACAAGCAAAGAGTTTGTTAACTATCTGGCAAAGTAAGGTATCAGAGGAATCAAGACAGTACCTAAGACTCCACAGGAGAATGGTGTAGCAGAAAGAATGAGCCGCACGATACTCGAAAGGGCGAGATGCATGAGACTTCGTGCGGGTCTTCCGGTCCATCTTTGGGCCGCTACAATTGATACAGCAGTGTACTTAATTAACCGTTGTCCGCCCGTCTAGTGTCCTTGATGGGGCCATTCCAGAAGAACTATGGTCAGGTAAAACTATCAATTATTCACATTTGAAAGTTTATGGTTGTATTGCATATGCACTAATTGACAGGGAAGAAAGAAAAAAGTTGAATTCTAAATTCAGGAGGTGTGTGTTCATTAGCTACGGTGGCATGAGTATGGTTACAGGTTTTGGAATTTTGTGGATAACAAAGTCATTCGCAACAGGAATGTAGTGTTCAATGAAGATGTCCTATACAAGGTCAGACACACAGGTCAAGATAGTACAACCAGTTCAGAGTCAGATTGGGGTTCAAACTCAGACTCAGATTTAGATTCTAAAGGCGGCCCTAGTGGTGGGGGTCCTATAGTGCAGCAACAGGTACAGGTACCACATGTAGCACATGAGGCTCATGGTGAGCCTATTAGGAATGAGCAAGTTATCTAAGACGAACAAGTACAGCCAGAACTGTAATACCCCGTATTTCTGAAATATATATATGGTTTGAAATATATATAATAAATGAATTTGAGACTTGGTCCTATAGAATTATTCTATGGGAGGGATTTATAAATAATTAAATGGATTTGAAATGATAAATGGGATTAGTTATAATCCGGTTTGTATGTGGTGGGGGGACCCACCGGGTTTGAAGGAAAGCACAGCATGTATGTGCTGTGTTTGAAGACATGACGTGGCACATGATGGAGGTTTACTTCCATGTGTGTGTGCACGGGTATAGGGTGATGGGAATTGAATATAGTACCATACCGTTGGTTTCAAAGAATAAAATATAGTATAAATAATAAATGCCAAGGATCAAGAGTCACCAATTTGGTTAACCACCTTTTGAGAGGCAGCCTGTGGTGGGCAGTTGTACTACATAGTATCTAATTTGTCTTATAAAATTGTATAAATTGTCCAGGGCTCGGGGCAGGGGCGTTACAAATGGTATCAGAGCCGACTTTCGACACCGGGTGTAGAAGAGGACCTCAGTATGATCTGCGGTGTGAGATAGTCCCCGGAATTATCACAGTAGATTATTAGTGGTGTGGGATATGTCTCCGGAATTATCACAGTCTTGTGGTGTGGGACAATCTCCGGAATTATCACAGTAACTACTTGTGGTGTGGGATTGATCTCCGGAATTATCGGGATCGAGGACGACTACATCGGCTAGAAAGTAGATCCTGCACTAGATTGTACATGCCCCGTGCTCATCAGCGAGGACGCTGATTTCTGAAGGGGGGGTGTATGTAATACCCCGTATTTCTGAAATATATATATGGTTTGAAATATATATAATAAATGAATTTGAGACTTGGTCCTATAGAATTATTCTATGGGAGGGATTTATAAATAATTAAATGGATTTGAAATGATAAATGGGATTAGTTATAATCCGGTTTGTATGTGGTGGGGGGACCCACCGGGTTTGAAGGAAAGCACAGCATGTATGTGCTGTGTTTGAAGACATGACGTGGCACATGATGGAGGTTTACTTCCATGTGTGTGTGCACGGGTATAGGGTGATGGGAATTGAATATAGTACCATACCGTTGGTTTCAAAGAATAAAATATAGTATAAATAATAAATGCCAAGGATCAAGAGTCACCAATTCGGTTAACCACCTTTTGAGAGGCAGCCTGTGGTGGGCAGTTGTACTACATAGTATCTAATTTGTCTTATAAAAAATCATATAAATTGTCCGGGCCCGGGGCAGGGGCGTTACAAGAACAGTTCGGGGAACCTAAACCGGTCGGTAAACCGGTACCCACGTTGAGGAGATCTACATGAGAGAGGAGGCCAACTAAGATATTTGATCCATCGGCTAGTGTTGTTCACAAACGTGTTCTGTACACGGATTCAGGAGAGCCAGAGACTCATGAGGAGGCTTTGAGGGATGAGGCTCGAATTCAGTGGGAGCTAGCAATGAAGGACGAGATGAACTCCTTAGAACAGAACCAAACTTGGGAGTTGACCAAGTTACCTGCAGGAAAATGCACTCTTATGAACAAATAGATTTTGAGTCAAAGATGAGACAGATGGCAGTAAGAGGTACAAGGCGATGCTTATTGTGAAAGGATTCTCTCAAAGAGAAGGTGTTGATTACAGTGAGATCTTTGCACCAGTTATGAAGATGGCTTCAATTAGGGTTCTGCTTAGTATTGTGGCAGTTGAAGACTTGCACTTAGAGCAGTTGGATGTGAAGACAACATTTCTCTATGGTGATGTCGAAAAAGAGCTATACATGAAACAACCCACAAGTTTTGAAGCAAAAGGGAAAGAAGACATAGTGTGTTGATTGAAGAAGAGTCTTTATGGGCTCAAACAAGCACTGCGGTAATGGTACTTGAAGTTTGATTGTTTCATGAGAGGAAAAGGTTTCGATAGATGCGAAACGGATCATTATGTGTATGTTCATAGACATCAGGACAATGATATAGTTACCTTGGCATTGTATGTGGACGACATGTTATCAGGTTCATGTATGGAGAAGATCAAGGAAGTGAAAAAGGCGATAGCTTCGGAGTTTTCAATGAAGAACTTGGGTGAAGCAAAGAAAACTCTCGGCATGAAGATTAGTAGAGACAGGAGAAGCAAGAAGCTTTAGTTATCTTAAGCGGACTACGTGAAAAAGGTGTTGAAAAGATTCAACATGGATGGCGCGAGGCCAGTCACTTGTCCTTTGACTGCTCACTTCAAGTTATCAATGGACTTGTGTACTAAAACGGAGGCAGAGATGGAGAAAATGGCTGCTATTCCTTATGCCTCAGCCATTAGAAGTTTGATGTATACGATGGTGTCTACAAGACTAGACATCGCACAAGCAGTAGGAATTGTCAGCCGTTACATGAAGAATCCAGGTAAACAACATTGGGATGCAGTAAGGTGAATTCTTAGATATCTAGTAGGTACTTCGGATCACTCTCTTTGTTTTGGGGGAGATTCTTTGCACATACATGGTTATGGATGCAGATTTTTTGGGCGATCGTGATAGTTGCAAAAGTACTACAGGATATGTATTTACAGTTGGAGGAACAACTGTTAGTTGGGCTTTGCAGTTACAAAAGGTTGTAGCACAGTCAAGCACGAAGCCAGAGTATATGACACTTACAGACGTAACGAAAGACATGTTGTGGATTTTGGAGCTTATAAAACAGTTGGGCAGGAAGCAACCCATAGATGAACTATGGTGTGACAGTCAAAGTACAGTTTTCTTGGCAAAAAACTCGGCATATCACTCTAGGACTAAGCACATTCAAATGATGTATCATTTTATCAGAATGACGGTTGAGAAGAAATGGTTGAAGCTAACTAAGATTCTTGGCGCTAAGAATCCGGCGGACATGCTCACGAAGGTGATGGATAGTAGGAAACATTAGTTTTGCTATACCGCTATCGGATTGTCTCTAGGTTAATTGTTGAGGAGACTCGCAGAGGTACATGCCTAGACTAGCCCAATGGAAGAATGAAGAACAAGTTAGAGACTTCGTATATATGTCCCCATGTAGGAGATTGTTGGGGTTTGTGGATCCAATACACGATAATGGGTTGAAGAAGACAGACGAGAAGGAGAGTCAAAGTGGAAGAAAGCAGGTCAAGAGTAGTCTGAAGCTACAGGCAGAGTTGCGATCGACCGTTTCGCTCACTGCCTCAACCCTGTAATTTGAAGAGGCGATCGGTCGACCGCGCAGTCGACCAACCTACACTCTGTTGGACCCTGTACAATCGAGGAGAGAACCGGTCGACCGACTTGGTGTTGCGGCCGACCGTCCCGACGCTGTTTGATGAGCGGCTGAGATTGAAAGTTTAGAAAACCTATATATATTGTATTGCGAACGATTTTATGGTTAAGTGAAAAGAAAATAGAGATTTACCAGCTGTCATTGAGAGAAAGGGAGATAGAAAAAAATCCTACACCTTGGGGGTGAGATTCTCGAGAGATTTGTAAACCTATTCTTCATATTTCTAGTGGAAATCGCAGGAGTGCCTCTGCGCGGAGAAGTAATCATTGTTTTGGGTGAACCTCGAAAAAATCTCGTGTGTTCTTGTGTGTTGCTTTTGGTTATTCTTTGTTTTCTTATTTTGTATCTATTGTTCTTGCATCTCGTCGTCGTTGTTGTTGAGTTATTCTGCAGTTAGAATTCAACATGATGAAGTGTTGTTATAACAGGTTTCATTGCCACCTATAAACATTCGCGGCAATCAAGCACAAGACTAAATACAACCATAGTCATTTTTTGAAGGATACCAATTGATTATTTAGTACTTCGACAACACCCATCTCTTGTACATAGTTATCCAAGTCAGAAATTTGACAAAAAATGTTCCTTACTCATAAAGTTTGCTCCTTCTCTTCTGATGATGAGAATGATGAAACAATTTAGGCAAATGAGTTAGCGCTAATTTTTACTGCAACTACATAAGAAAAGCATTTCTTTTCACCTGTTACAAAAAAAGATTAATGGAAAATACAAAAAGTTCAAACCTACAAAACAGAAAGAAAATCCTGCAATGCCCAAAACTGAGAAATGGGTATCAATCATTTCTTACAAAATCATTAAAAAATTAAAATTGACATGAACCCATAACAGGAAGAAAAAATATAGATTCAAGTAGAATGAATTATAGAAAAAACCCAGAATTAAAAAAAAACTATCATGATTCTAATTAAACAGAGATTAGGGTGAAGATCAATACCAAATGACGAGGATTTGGAGGACATTTGGTTCCTTCTTGTGTGAGACCTCGCTGATGCAGCAGAAACTTTCTTGTTAGCTACTGCCATTGCCTCTCTCTTTATATAGATTTTCAAGAATTTGAAGTACCAAATATAAATTAATTAATTAATTAATTCTAGAAACTCAAAATCTCAAATAGAAGATGAAAAAGAGAGAGAGAGAGAGAGAGAGAGAGTAGGGAATGCGTTGGTTTTCTGGCTGCATATCCCTTAAGTGGGACCCACTTTACAGAATAATTGCTCATAGTATGCTACTGGTATGCTACTACTAAGGGATTTTTTTTATATATGCCACTTTTAAAACTATTTACAGAAAGATGACAATTGCCGAAGTATTTGTGCTCGTGAACTCAGCAACTGAACTCGTCGTTCTCAACGGCGAGTTTAGTTGTTTTATGCTCGTCGTTGGAACACGGCGAATGCAGTTTTTTTAAAATTTTAAACTCGCCGTTCAATTTTCAATGAAGACTCGCTGTTCCTAACGGCGAGAACATTTACACTAGACTCACTGTTGGGAACGACGAGTTTAGTTTTTTTTTTTTTTTTGAAGACTCGCCGTTCCCAACGGCGAGGACATTTAAACTAGTCTCGCTGTTGAGAACGACGAGTTTTTGTGTGTGTGTGGAAGACTCGCTGTGTCCAACGGCAATGACATTTACACTAGACTTGTTCTTAGGAACGACAGGTTTAGTTCCAAAAAAAAATTTGTGGAGTTTTTTTTGAAAATTCACTAAGTCCAATAGAGTGTTTCACTTTCTGTGAAATTCCTACATCCTCACCGTTTCCAATAGCGAGTCTAGTATAAATGTCATCGCCGTTGGGAACGGTGAGTCTTGAGTCTTCATTAAAAATTTTGAACTTAACTCACCATTGGGAACGACGAGTCTTCATTAAAAATTTTGAACTAAACTTGCTATTGGGAACAACGAGTTTCTCAAAATTAGCAATAAACTCGCTGTATCCCAATGACGAGCATGAAACAACTAAACTCATCGTTGGGAACGACGAGTCTGGTTGTTGAGTTCACGATCACAAATACTTTGGCAACTGTCATCTTTCTGAAATAGTTTCAAAAAGTGGCATATTAAAAGAAAATCCTACTATGTAGCTGTTAGTTTGTAAGACTTTAATTGTAACATAATTTAAAAAAAATTTAAAAACAGATGAAAATTTAATTAATTTGATTTTTTTTTAAAAATAAATTTATTGGCATTCGGCAATAGTTGTCCCATACCGGGAGAGAGATATTTTCTTACAGGCTAAATTAGAATACCGGGAGAGAGATATTTTCTCATAGGCTAAATTAGAATACCGGGAGAGAGATATTTTCTCATAGGCTAAATTAGAATAAACCCTTCTTAACTGTACCCTTTCTGCGGAAAACCGCACTGAACTCTTTTTTGCGCAAACCCCTCCCCTTGAAGTATGTTTTCAAAAAACCTTCATGAAGTATGTTTTCAAAATACCACATCTAACTTTTCTGCTTGTATTAGATAATCACATTCATCTTTGCAAGTTGGTCCAGAAAACATCATGCATCTTTCTCATTATTGTCAAAAAATCTCACTCAACTTTAGCAGAAAGCTTACGCCGTTGGAGTGGGTTTTTTGAAAAAATACTTTGGGGGGGGGGGGGGGGGGGGGGCGAAAAAAAGTTCAGTGTGGATTTCTGCAGAAAGGGTATAATTCAAAGGGGGTTTTCTAATTTAGCCTTTCTAATATCCCTAATTAATACTGTATAACGCCAAAATCAAAATTGTGAATTTTTAACTATCACATAAGAGTGAGAAGTCTTGTCAATTACTATACGTGCTTGGAAAATTTGATTAATTGATGTAATAACCGTAGTGAAACATGATTAATCAAAGGAGTACAAGTCAATCTTAATATTTTTTTTTTAATTAATCGGATAGAGCTGAGGCTTCAACCACACAAAAATCTACATATATAAAAGAAGTAACAAACAATAGGAACAAATAACATCCAGTTCAACAAAATAGGTGAAGTTTGACGAAAAGACTTGCAAAAGAAACAACAAGAGAGAACAACACATAAGAACATAAAAGCAGAACAAGCTTGAAAGAACCGGACAAGCCATCAACAACAGTAAACAAAGAGCAACACATAAACATAAGAAACAACACAAAACAGTACGGATGGGAGGCTCCAGACTATGTGGCAGTTTAACAGTGAGCTTGGGCATCCAAAAACACAACCAGCAAGAACTAAGGTAACCAAGCTTAGCAGCAGTAGCCTTAAACACCCAGCTCAACTCTGCAAAAGACGCAAGCCAAAAGGAAAAAATATTAGCAGATAAGTCTCGAAAACGAAATCCCTTGTTGGCTGGGAGAATGCACATTTTCCTACAACTTGTGCAGTCTCAGTTTAGCAATTTTATGAGCGGGAAGAACATTTGGCTAAAAATTAATAAAGAACATGAAATCTTATATCACTTGAGTAATAGAATGACACTTTTTTAGTAAAGATACAACTACTCTTTTCTTTCAAAATCACCCAAATCAAAGAAACCATTCACAAATCCCACACATAGCGGAATGACTGGCTAACTTTATGCTCTCTCCAAGAGCTTCAACTAGAGGTCATAGAGCCCGGTTTGTCTCTAACTTTCCAAGCTTGTTTGAAAATGAACCAAATAGGTAGAATGAAATGGGCAATGAATAAAAATGTGGATCACCGATTCATCAAGCGAATTACACAACACACATTTCTAGCCTATTGCAAGATTCCTTTTGTTGAGAATCTAATTTATTGTGAATCACCAGGCAAGATAAGATTATAGCTTTCAAAGGAGCGCAAATATGCTAGATATGCTTATAAAAGGGGGAAATCATCCCCCCACTGTTGAGAAAAGTGTAGAAAGATTTGACCGTATATATATCAGTGGAAGACCATATACACATAACGTCATCTCTAGCCTGTCATTGATATGATCCCAAGATGACTAGCATTCTAATGTATTCAGAGTGTTGTTCAGGGGAGAGAAATCTTCGAAATGGAATATTCCAATTCTGTTGGTTATGCTGAATAGAAAGATAAGACGAGACTTATTGTTGATGATCATCAATTGAGCCTTTTCGTCGGTACTTCATCGGTGATCATCAATGGTGTAAAAAAGGTCTCAACCAGAGATACCATATCTCCTTTTTACTTTTTTGTTCTGGTGACTGATGTGTATAGTCGCATGCTCTTAAAGGTTAGAGAGGCTGGTATTATCCCAGGTTTGGAGGACTTTATAGGTTTCAAAGGGGTTCTTAACCTCCAATATGTTGATGATACTATTTTTTTTGCTAAACCTCATGGTCCGTCTCTCCGCAATTTAAAATTTCCGATTTATCTCATTGAGAATGCGTCAGGGTTGTCGATTAATTTCAATAAATCTTTGGTTATCTGGCTTCGTGGTCTTGTTAATCGTCAAACAAATATTGCGAATTTCTTTAACTGTGCCTCTGACTCTTTCCCTTTTAATTATCTTGGAATACCACTTCGATGGGGGACTCTTCATACACATGATTGGATGCCTTTGATCGACAGAATTGAGGCTAGACGCAGTTCCTGGTCCGGTCGTCAGATGTCTCGATCGAGGTGGCAGACTCACTCTAGTCAACTCTGTTCTTTTTTCAACATGATGTCTTTCTTCTTTGTGGCCTTTTGGGTTATCAAGCGTATTGACAAGATTATGAGAAATTTTTTCTGGCATGGGTTAGATACCTTCTCCATTGGTAAACACTTATGCAACTGGCATAGACTATGTAGATCTAAAAGAGAATGTGGGTTGGGCCTCATTAACCTGCGAAACCAATACTTGATGCTTTTGGGGAAATGGCTGTGGAAAGTACTTAAGTGCGACGACTTAGCCTAGATCTGCCTTGTCAATAATAAGTATCATAAGAGAAAGAAAGTTTGAGATTTGCACCAGAAAGTGGTGATTTTAGCCTCCCTCTTCTGGAGAGGAGTATGGAAGGCAATTGAGTCGTTCAAATGCGGCATTCAAAAAAATTGTGGCGATGGCTCTATTATCCGGTTTTAGACAGATTTCTGGATTGGTAATAATAAAATTACGATTCTTTTCCCTTCTCTGTTTCATATTGCTTCCAATTAAAATGCCACCGTTGCTTCTTATCTTTCCATTATTGGCAACAACCGTGAATGGAGTATCCGTATCGTAGATCTCTCTTTCTTCAGCAACACTCTGAGTATATCCGTCTCCTTGTTTTGTTGGGCTCTTATCAATGGTGATCTAGAGTTGATCAACTGGCGATGGTCTAACACCGGGACATGTACTGTCAAATCTTTTTATACCTTTCTTAATAATGATGGTGTTGTTTCTCGGTTCTACAAACATATTTGGCAAAATATCACACCTCTTAAAGTTAGAATTTTGGTGTGGTTGGGGGTACACAACAAGCTCCTTACCATTGAGAATATGAACAAAAATAATTTGGATGTCGGTCAAAAGTGTTTGTTGTGTAATAACCATGAGGAGTCCAATAATCATCTTTTCATTCATTGTTCATTCATCAAGCCTATCTGGTTTATTTGCAAGTTGGCATGGCATATTAACGGTATGTCACGTTCTTTAGCGATTGGCTGGAACTCTTGGAGGCGTTCCAATATCGGTTAACGTCTACCACTCTCGTAGGATATTACCATGATGGTCATCATTTGGGTAGTTTGGAAGGAAAAAAACAATTGAATTTCACTAAGAAATTTAGCACCATTGATCGTCTAATTGAAGATGTGCTTTACGATGCTAAATTTTGGTCGGAGTTGTTGCCTCCTAATAAAAAGGAATCCCTTCATTTTCACTTTTTTGATTCTGTTGTTATGCCTTTTATTTGGCATAATTCTAACTGGGTGCCATAATTCGGGTGGTTTTGGATCTCTTGTCCATACTACCATCGTTTTCTAGGGAATCCTCTTTTATCTATTTTTATTATTTTCATGTTATACAATATTGTTTTGTATTTCTTTCATTATGTGTTAATGCCTTTTTTGGCGTTTATTTGTTTGTGCAGTGATTTTTTTGCTTGTTTGGCCTTGGCATTTTTTGGTTGTCTCTGCGTTTCCCGCTTTTTTGTTTTGTGTGCTTGGTTTGTTTGCTCTGGCTGCTCTGCTGCCTGCTGTTGCTGTTATGTTGTTTTGATGTTGTGGCGCTTCTATTCTGAGTGGTGTGGTGGATTAGCTCTTCACTCGGTTTGGGAGTCTCTCTTTGGTGGCTGGTGCGACAGTGCCTCTGCTTATAGTCCAGTTTTGGTTTCACCTTGCTTATCATATGTCTTCTTGCTTGTTTATGTTCTTCTTCTTTCCTTTTTATCTAGTGTTGGTATGTGGAGTGGTATGTCAGGTTATCATGTACTAATCTGATTATGTCTGTGCCTCTTCTTTATGTCTGTTGAGGCTTCAATCTTAGGTTGTGATGTGTTCTTCTTCTTTCCTTCTTATCTAGTGTTGGTATGTGGTGTGGTATGACAGGTTATCATGTACTGATCTGATTATGTTTGTGCCTATTTTTTATGTTTATTGAGGCTTCTATCTCAGGTTGTGATGTACTGCTTATATGTCTGTGGTGTGGTATGTCAGGTTATCATGTACTGATCTGATTATGTTTGTGCCTCTTCTTTATGTTGGTTGAGGCTCCTATCTCAGGTTGTGATGTACTTCTTGTATGTGTGTGTGTGTGTGCGCGCGCGCTAGTGTGCATGTGCGTGTGCATGTGTGTGGTTTAGTCTTTCATTCTCTCTTATATATAGGAGACATATTGTACTCAATTCAATCAATCAATAAGAATCCAATAAACTATTCTATTTTATCCCTAAATCTAACAAGGTATCAGAGCCTTTTCCCTATAAGGCTTATACTAATTTTTTCCTCGCCAACGAGGTGGAGTGGTTCTCACCCTTCATCAGAATCACTCCACCCCCCGACATCTCTCTTCATCCCCAATCAAATCCCAAAATCCATAATCAGCCGCCAACCCTAATTTCTAATCTTTAAACCTTAACCCTAATCCACAACAACAACAAGAGTGCCTACAACAACAAACCGACAACAATCAAAATCTGTACCATTTTCTTCAATAACCATCTCGATCGGCAATAGTCAACCACATCGACAACACACCAACAATAGCAACAGCAACCTCCGATTGCAACCTCCCTTCCTTCGACTGCAACCTTCGATTGCACACTCAGTGCTTCTCCCACCTCTCTTTGCGAATGCAACCTTCGACTCCCCATGCCCCGACCTCCGTCTACAACACAAACAACCGCAACACCTCCCTTCCCAACTACAACCTCCGACAACCCCCAAATCTCATACCTCCATGCCCTCGAATCCCACTGTCTCCTCTCTTCCTCCTACCCCGCTATTTCCTCTACTACCCAAAACCTACTGCATCTCACCAACCGAAACCCTAAACTTCCCGCTTCTCCATGCTACATCTCCCCTCACCCGAAACCCTAACCATCGTCTTCTCCCACCCAAACCCTAGCCGCCATTCCAAACCCGCACCCTATTCCAAATCCTCTGTTATTTCTTATCTAAACCCATACCCGACCACTAATCCCCTACCCGACCCACTTCCATATACCCAAATCCACACTACCTGAACCCCTTCCCAAACCCTAACCAGTTTTCTGAAAAAGCTGAACCAAACCCAAGCCAAACCCGAACCAAAACCTTAATACCCAAAAACCAAACTCGAACCCACATCGAAATCCTAACCCTACTTCTCAAATCCGGCCCGCTCCATTCGTACGTTGTCGCTTCCGTCACCGCCATTCGTCGTCATCATAAAAAAAAGGTTTTTGCAGGTACTTGTGTTTCTCCATGGAATCCCAACACAATTCATCCCAGTTCCCGCTTCCGCATCCAGATCTCGATACAACCTCACACTGGTTAATTCATCGTGAGTTTGAGAAGGGGAGATCCTGGCATCATCCTATTTCCCAACATCATCCCAGATTTTGACGTTTACTCGGTCCTGACATCATCCTAGTTCCCGACGTCATCCTAGATTCTGACGTCAATTCCATCCATCAAGGCCATCCCGAACTACTACCTCCACCACTACTACCACTTCTCATTTCGGGGGTGAGATCTCAACATCGTCCCATGCGCCGCTACCGTGCGCCACTACCACTACTATTTCTCAATTCGGGGGTGAGATCCCAACATCATATCATACGCCGCTACCGTATGCCACTACTTCGACTACTTCTTCAGTGTCAAGAGCCGACACAAACTTCTACACTTATCAGATCCAAGAGTCAGATTGTCCCTGTGCCATCTACCAAGCGCCATCACTGTGCCATCGAGCGTTGTCACCAAGCGCCATCCTTGCGCCGTCCCATATCAAAAAGTCGGATCGTTCCTGCACCACCGTGTGTCGTCCTTGCCACATGATTTGTTGCTTGAACCAACTTGAATTTGAGGAAGGGTGTTAGATGTGAGATATTAGTTTAGTTTCATATCGAATAATGTATTGATTTAGTCTTGCCTTCTCTCATATATATAGGAGACATATTGTACTCAATTCAATCAATCAATAAAAATCCGATAAACTTTTTTTTCTATCCATAAATCTAGCTATATATATATATATATATATATATATATATATATATATATATATATATATATATATATAGAGAGAGAGAGAGAGAGAGAGAGAGAGAGAGAGAGAGAGAGAGATTCTCCATTGAAAATGCTACTGTAGCGTTGAAAACGTGAAAACAACCATTATAACCTAGGCTGTTCGGCCTAGGTAGTTTTCGCCAGTTTTTACAATATTTGCGTTTTCAATGGAGCATTGCTCATATATATATATATAAATATATATATATATATATATATATGAGAAATGCTCCATTGAAAATGGGTTTGTTTCACTGGGGGTGGAAAATAGCGATCTGAGCCGTTGGATCGCTTTTGATCGTGATCAACGGCTCATATCGCTGCCGCCCATCACCCATCTCACTTAAGTGGCGGAGGGTTAATTTGGGAATTTCGTCCCAAATAACTCTTCGCTTCAATCGCTCTAAAAAATTGAATGAACCTAGGTCAGTGTTTGAAACAACGACCTAGGTTATAAAAAATTGAATTATAGGCCGTTGTTTGGAACAACAACCTTTTATAACCTAGACCGTTGTTCTCAACAACGGCCTAGGCTATAAAATTTCGTTATTTCAAATAACCTAGGCTATAAAATTTCGTTGTTTCAAATAACCTAGGATAAGATGAGACAATAACCTTCGGATTGGAAGCTAAATCGAATAAGTGAGAAAAGTGACTTTAAGTGACTTTTTAAGGTTGCGTTTGGTTCGTTGTTTTGAAAATTCATTTTAAACATAGTTTTTGAAAGAAAAAAATATAAAGTTGTTTTTTGTGATTTTCGAAAACAGAGTATTGTTTGGTAAACTTTTTTCATAAAATAGTTTTTTTAAAATTAAAGTATAAAAGGCAGTTGGTAAACTATATATAGTATGTATGTATATATATAATCCGTAATTATGTATATATGTATATACATAAATACTCTATATTGTATACTATTATATATAATGTATGTATGAGTTTGGTTGTATGTATATACAGTATATATACTCTAATACATACATGCTGTGTACATATACAAACATACATACTGATACATACATACTGATATATAATAATATGAAATAATTTATTATAATAAACATAATTAATAATTACATATATATAATAATATATAATAATATATAATAATTATAATAATATATATAATAATATATAATAGTAATATATAATAATAATATATTATAATAATAGTATATATATAAAATAATAATAATGTACATATTGATACATAATAATAATATATATAATAATGTATATAATAATGTCGCGTTCTTTAGCGATTGGCTGGAACTCTTGGAGGCGTTCCAATATCGGTAAACACATATGACTCTCATGGGATATTACCATGATGGTCATCATTTGGGTAGTTTGGAAGGAAAGAAACAATCAGATTTCACTAAGAAATTTAGCACCATTGATCGTCTAATTGAAGATGTGCTTTACTATGCTAAATTTTGGTCGGAGTTGTTGCCTCCTAATAAAAAGGAATCCCTTCATTTTCACTTTCTTGATTCTGTTGTTATGCCTCTTATTTGGCATAGTTCTAACTGGGTGCCATAATTCGGGTGGTTTTGGAACTCTTGTCTATACTACCATTGTTTTGTAGGGAGTTCTCTTTTATCTATTTTTGTTACTTTCATGTTGTACAATATTGTTTTGTATTTCTTTCATTATGTGTTAATGCCTTTTTTAACGTCTCTTTGTTTGTGCAGTATTTTTTTTGCTTGTTTGGCCTTGGCATTTTTTGGTTGTCTCTGCGTTTCCCGCTTTTGTGTTTTATGCGCTTGGTTTGTTTGCTCTAGCTGCTCTGCCGCCTGCTGTTGCTGTTATGTTGTTTTGATGTTGGGGTGCTTCTATTCTGAGTGGTGTGGTGGGTTAGCACTTCACTCGGTTTGGGAGTCTCTCTTTGGTGGCTGGTGCTTCGGTGCCTCTACTTCTAGTCCAGTTTTGGTTTCACCTTGTTTATCATATGTGTTCTTGCTTGTTTATGTTCTTCTTCTTTCCTTCTTATCTAGTGTTGGTATGTGGAGTGGTATGTCAGGTTATTATGTACTAATCTGATTATATCTGTGCCTCTTCTTTATGTCTGTTGAGGCTTCAATCTTAGGTTGTGATGTGTACTTCTTCTTTCCTTCTTATCTAGTGTTGGTATGTAGTGTGGTATGTCAGGTTATCATGTACTGATCTGATTATGTTTGTGCCTTTTTATGTTTATTGAGGCTTCCATCTCAGGTTGTGATGTACTGCTTATATGTGTGTGGTGTGGTATGTCAGGTTATCATGTACTGCTCTGATTATGTCTGTGCCTCTTCTTTATGTTGGTTGAGGCTTCCATCTCAGGTTGTGATGTACTGCTTGTATGTGTATGTGTGTGTGTGTGTGTGCGCGCGTGTGTGTGCGTACTTGTGCACGCGCGCGCGTGTGCATGTGCGTGTCTGTGTGTGTGTGGTTTAGTCTTTCCTTCTCTCCAATATATAGAAGACATATTGTACTCAATTCAGTCAATCAATAAGAATCCAATAAACTATTCTTTTTTATCCCCAAATCTAACAAGGTATAATAGCCTTTTCCCTATAAGGCTTATACTAATTTTTTCCTCGCCATGGAGGTGGAGTGGTTCTCGCCCTTCATCAGAATCACTCCACCCCCCGACATCCCTTTTCATCTCCAATCAAATACCAAAAACCATAATCAACCGCCAATCCTAATTTCTAATCTTTAACCTTAACCCTAATCCACAACAACAACAAGAGCGCCTACAACAACAACAAACCGACAACACCTCCCACAACAACAAACCGACATCACCTTCAACAACAACAATCAAAATCTCTACCCTTTCCTTCAACAACCAGCTCGATCGGCAATAGTCAACCACATCGACAACACACCAACAATAGCAACAACAACCTCCGATTGCAACCTCCCTTCCTTCATCCGCAACCTTCGACGGCACACTCAGTGCTTCTCCCACCTCTCTTTTCGAATGCAACCTTCGACTCCCCACGCCCCGACCTCTGTTTGCAACACCAACAACCGCAACACCTCCCTTCCCAATTACAACCTCTAACAACCCCCAAATCTTATTCCTCCATGCCCCTGAATCCTACTGTCTCCTCTCTTCCATCTACCCTGCTATTTCCTCTACTACCTAAAACTCGTTGCATCTCACCAACCGAAACCCTTGACTTCTTGCCTCTCCATGCTGCATCTCCCCTCACTCGAAACCTAACCGTCGTCCCCTCTTCATCTTCTCCCACCCAAACCCTAGCCGCCATTCCAAACCTGCACCCTATTCCAAATCCTCTGTTATTTCTCATCTAAACCCAAACCCGACCACTAATCCCCTACCCGACCCGCTTCCATATACCCAAATCCACACTACCCGAACCCCTTCCCAAACCCTAACCAGTTTTCTGAAAGGAAAAAAAAACTGAACCAAACCCAAGCCAAACCCGAACAAAACCTTAATACCCAAAAACCAAACCCGAACCCACACCGAAATCCTAACCCTACTTCTCAAATCCCGCTCCTTCCGTCACTGCCATTCGTCGTCATAAAAAAAAAGATTTTTGCAGGTACTTGTGTTTCTCCATGGAATCCCAACACAATTCATCCCAGTTTCCGCTTCTGCATCCAGATCTCGATACAACCTCACACTGGTTAATTCATCGTGAGTTTGAGAGGGGGAGATCCCGACATCATCCTAGTTCTCGACATCATCCCAGATTCTGACGTCCACTCGGTCCTGACATCATCCTAGTTCCTGACGTCATCCTAGATTCTGATGTCAATTCCATCCGCTGAGGCCATCCCGAACTACTACCTCCACTACTACTACCACTTCTCACTTTGGGGGTGAGATCTCAACTTCGTCCCATGCGTCGGTACCGTGTGCTGCTACTAGCACTACTTCTCAATTTGGGGGTGAGATCCCAACATTGTCTCATATGCCGCTACCGTATGCTACTACTTCGACTACTTCTTCAGTGTCAAGAGCTGACACAAACTTCTTCACTTATCAGATCCAAGAGCCGGATCGCCCCTGTGCCATTTACCAAGCGCCATCACTGTGCCATCGAGCGTTGTCACCAAGCGCCATCCCTGCGCCGTCCCATATCCAAGAGCCGGATTGTTCCTGCACCACCGTGTGTCGTCCTTGCCACATGAACATCATCAATATTCCAAACTCATGTTGCTTGAACTAACTTGAGTTTGAGAGGAGGTGTTAGTTGTGAGATATTACTTTAGTCTCATATCGAATAATGTATTGGTTTAGTCTTGCCTTCTTTCCTATATATAGAAGACATATTGTTCTCAATTCAATCAATCAATAAGAATCCAATAAAATGTTTTTTTCTATCCATAAATCTAACTATATATATATATATATATATATATATATATATATATATATATATATATATATATATATATATATATATATATATATAAGAGAGAGAGAGAGAGAGAGAGAGAGAGAGCAATGCTCCATTGAAAACGCTACTGCAGCGTTGAAAACATGAAAACAACCTAGGCCGTTGTTGGGAACAACGGCTTATAATGCATTATAACCTAGGCCGCTTTTCCCAACAACGACCTAGGTGGTTTTCACCAGTTTTCACAACATTTGCATTTTCAATGGAGCATTGCTTACACACACACACACACACACACACACACACCCCTCTGGAGTTACACTCCATCCTATTAATTCAAAAAAGAAAAAAAGAAAAAGAAAGATAAGAAGAGACAATTACCTTCGGATTGGAAGCTAAATCGAATAAGCGAGGAAAGTGACTTTAAGTGACTTTTAAGAAAAAAACTACGTTTGGTTCGTTGTTTTGAAAGTTCATTTTAAACATAGGTTTTGAATTTATTTTTTTTATAAAGTTATTTTTTGTGATTTTCGAAAACAGAGTATTGTTTGGTAAACTTTTTTCATAAAATAGTTTTTTCAAAATTAAAGTATAAAATGCATTTGGAAAACTGTATACAGTATGTATGTATATATATAATTCGTAATTATGTATATATGTATATACATAAATACTCTATATTGTATACCATTATATATAATGTATGTATGGATTTGGTTGTATGTATATACAGTATATATGCTCTAATACATACATGCTGTATACATATACATACATACATATTGATACATACATACTGATATATAATAATATAAAATAATTTATTATAATAAACATATTTAATAATATACATATATATAATAATATATAATAATAATGTATTATAATAATAGTATATATAATAATAATAATAATAATAATAATAATAATAATAATAATAATAATAATAATAATATATAAAATAGTATATATGAAATAATAATATATTATAATAGTAGTGTATATAATAATAATAATAATAATAATAATAATAATAATAATAATAATAATAATAATAATAATAGTAATTAATAATAATAATAATGTATTATGTAATAATAAATATAATAATAAGAATAACAACAACAACAACAACAACAACAACAACAACAATACTCTCATTCACGAGGGGAATGATCTCTCTTCTAACGAAGATATTCATCAATCTTTCCTCAGTTTCTACAAAAATCTCATTGGATCATCCAAACCAAGAGCTCTTAGCTTGGATTGGTCTCACCTGTACGGCGAGGATACTTTCGATCTATCCTCGCTTGAAGCACCGTTCTCTTTAGAAGAAATCAAGACGGCGGTTTTCGCCTTAAAAAGCGACGCGGCACCAGGCCCTGATGGCTTTCCTGCATTCTTCTTTCAAAAGTTCTGGGATCTTTTGAAAGATGACCTTTATCGAATGTTCACCGAGCTCCATGTAGGGTCCTTTTCATTTGACCGCATCAACTACGCTCATATTGTTCTCATTCCTAAATTATTAGGAGCGAACTCCGTGGCTAATTTTAGGCCGATTAGTCTTATTAATTCCACTTTCAAAATCATAATGAAGGTTCTGTCCGCTAGACTTGGAGATGTGATACCTCCTCTTATTGATTCGGCTCAATCGGGCTTTATTAAAGATCGATTTATCCTTGATAGCGTGGCTTCGGCCTAGGAAATCATTTCCTCTTGTCACAACTCCAAATCTGAAGGAATTCTCCTCAAACTTGATTTTCAAAAAGCTTACGATAACGTTTCTTGGGATTTCCTTCTCGACATCTTACTCAATAGGGGTTTTGGTCCCAAATGGATTGCTTGGATTAAATCCAGCCTTTTTGCGGGTACCTCTTCCATCCTCATTAATGGATCAGAGGGTCACAAATTCAAAATCAAATGTGGTCTCAGGCAAGGGGACCCGCTGTCTTCCCTGTTATTCTCTCTTGTAGCTGATGTTTTCAGTAAACTTCTTCGCAATGCCTGGGATGCCCAGGTCATCGAAGGACTGGGAGAGTCTCGTTCATTCAATGGAGTACTGAACCTTCAGTACGCCGACGACACCATTATCCTGGCCAAACCTAATTCTCACACTCTCAGAAATTTGAAACTGCTTCTCTATTGCTTTGAGCTAGCGTCTGGTCTTACTATCAATTTCCAGAAGTCTTCGGTTGTGTGGTTGGGAGGATCTCCTAATAGGCAGGATGAAATTTTCGCGTTCTTTAACTGTCCGGTAGCTCATTTTCCTATTACGTATTTGGGTATTCCTCTGAGGTGGGGCAAACTTCATAGATCGGACTGGTCTCCGATGATTGACAAAGTCGAATCCAGACTTTCAGTATGGTCTGGGAAACAGTTGTCTCGAGGCGGTTGATTGATTTTGCTCAACTCAGTTCTTTCTTCTATTCCCCTATACATGATGTCTTTCTACTTCCTCCCGTCTTGGGTTATAAAAAGAATTGACCGAATCAGAAGCAATTTCCTCTGGTCGGGTTCATCTGTTTACAATCCCGGCTCGCATCTTTGTAATTGGAAACTCATCTGCTCGTCTAAAATGGAAGGGGGTTTAGGGGTGTTAGACCTTAGACACCAAAACCTGGCCTTGCTGGGTAAATGGATTTGGAGATTCCTCAAAAGGGAGGACCTCCCTTGGATTCAATGTATCAAAGCCAATTACTTTGTGGCCAACGAATGGTGGAGTTTCCCGGATCGGCCGCACAGGAAATCCTCCCCTTTCTGGAAAGGGATTTGGAAAGCGGCAGAGGCTTTCCAATGTGGCTTAAGCCACGGTTGTGCGGATGGATCCAGGACCAGATTCTGGACCGATATCTGGATCGGTAATTCCTCTTTAGCTACTGCTTTTCCTGCTATTTTCCGTCTCGCTGCCGATCCTCTGGCTCTTGTTTCTGACTACTATCATACCAGTGAAGAGCTAAGAGAATGGTCGATTCCCCTATTGTCTATCTTTCCATCCCACTTAGTTCCTGTCATTGATAACTTTCTTGAAGTTATTAACAATGTGGACTGGCACGATAAGGAGGATTTCTTCTGGCGATGGAATTCTTCTAAGATCTTCTCAGTCCGTTCTTTCTATCTATTCCTCAATTTTAGAGGGATCAAATCACCGTTCTTCGATTTAGTTTGGAAATCTTGTGCACCGTTGAAGGTGAAGATCCTAGTGTGGTTAGCACTTAGCAATAAGCTCCTTACTGTGGAATTACTCAATAAGCGAAATCTCGCTTGGGGCCAATTGTGTCCTCTGTGCGACTCGACTTTCGAGGATGTGAACCACTTGTTTATAGAGTGCGTTTACACTCTGCTCCTTTGGAAAATAACCGTTCTGGCTTGGGAAATGTTGGATATTCCGGTCAGTCTGTTCGATTGCTGGACTAAGCGTCCTCCTAACCGTTGCTTTCACAGATCTTGGATCCTCTCCTTCCAGATTATTCTATGGATAATTTGGAGAGAAAGGAATCACAGAATATTCCGGCATGTTAAAACGTCCTCTCGTTCTTTATCTAATGAATTATTACTATTATTCAACTTTTGGTCTTCTTCTTTAAAGCCAGAAGCTAGAGAGAATATGAAGTTTGAAAGGTTGGAGAGAGCCTACCATTGTCTTATTAATCTCAATGCTATTTAATGTTCTGCATCATTATCTTTTTTTTTTTCTGTTTTGTAGTATATCTCTCTTACTGTT
Organism: Hemerocallis citrina; assembly: GCA_017893485.1. NCBI lineage: Eukaryota > Viridiplantae > Streptophyta > Magnoliopsida > Asparagales > Asphodelaceae > Hemerocallis > Hemerocallis citrina. The sequence goes on along the minus strand of CM030368.1, from coordinate 209,352,435 downwards.
TTTGGTGGGCTACTTTAGCAATTTAGCGGCTTGGATTTAATTTTCTCCTTGGTTGTTTTGTTTGCAGGCTTAAAAAGTAGTGACGGCTACCCTTATAATGCTTTAGGCAAATTTTTTTGACTCCGTTCTTGGGCAGCTCTTGCTTGGGGATGTGTGGTGTTTTGGCTGATCTGCTTCTATGGGCAGTTTCCCCTCTTCCCTTTATCCTGAAGTTTTAACTGATGCTGATGGTAATAGTGTCCTGTTGCGTGGGAGCAGAGCGTTCTGTTTCTTACCTTTCAGAGATCAATTGTTTAGAGCTCTTTTCTATGGTTTATATCAATGTGTGGATGTTCTACTGTTTGGTTACTTGTTGTACTCTCTGCTGCTTAGCTAAATGTTCTAGTATCAGTTTAACTATGTTCTTTTTTGGGATGGGGGTGTGCGCTGTGAACATTGTGTATTTCTGTGGTGTTCTAGCTGTGTTTAGTCATATGTTTAGCTTTGCTTTCTTGCTGGTGATATTCTATTCTTTTCCCGGTATGTTTATTGCTGGTTTGTTTCTTTCGTTTGCGATGGCCCGTTATCTTGGCGCCGTTGGTGTGCTGGATGTTTTTTACTGGCCATCCTGGCTCACGTTAGTAGCAGGTGGAGGAGCGTTTCATCTTTTTGGGGCTTGTATTGAGCTTCGTTCGCTCTCAGCTGACTGGCGCTCGCTGTAGTGACGCCGTTTCTTCGCTGGCCGAGTGTTCAGGTGCGGTTGGCCCCATTTCTTACCTTTGCCTCCGATCGAGCCGATCGGCTTCAGGCGCTTCATCCAGAGTGGTTTTGTTCGTATGGTCTGCTATTGGTTACTTTGCGCGTTGTTCCTTGCATTGTTGCTATTGTACTTTTGTGTCTGTATAGCTTTTTGTGCCTGTTAGTAGGTAGTGAATTCTGTACTATTTGTTTTACACCTTGTAAGACCCATTGCGATTTTATTATAATATATTGTATGGCTGGAGTCTTTGGACTCTATCCGTTTCATCAAAAAAACAACAACAATAATAATATAAACATACTATTATGTATACATACATATACATACATACTGTATACATGCTATATACATACATACTGTATACGTACATAATGTATACATATACATATATACATATACAAATACAGTATGTTGGCTGAAAAATGAATAAATTTATCTCAGAAAACAGGTTTTTTCTGTATTCAGAAAACTCATTTTAAACATAGGTTTTGAGTGTGAAATTTTGAAATGAGTTTTCGAAAAATTTGTATCCAAACAAAATTACCATATGTTTTTATTTTAAAAACTGAAAACTGTTTTTAAAACCCGATCCAAACGCACCATAATCTCTAATATTTTATTGGGAGGTTGGGGTGTGTAACAAAACAAACACGTGCATTATAATCAAACAAATACGTACAATGCATGCGCATAATTAATATAAAAGATGTCTTAGGTTCGATGTCAGATAATGTCAGAATTTTTACTTTAAAAAATATATATAAATACGTACTTCACACATGTACTTCACATGTGTAAATTACCAGTAAAATTAGGGCTGCAAACGAACCGAGCTATTCGCGAGCTACTCGGCTCGAGCTCGGTCAAAGCCCGGCTCGTGTCGAGCTCGAGCTCGAAAGCGAGCTCGATACGTAAACGAGCCGAGCTCGATACGTAAACGAGCCGAGCTCGAGCTTGAAGCTACGTGGGTTTTAGGCAGAAGCTTGCGAGTATTCGGTTCGAACTCGGTCAAATCTCGGTCAAAGCTCGGCTTGTGTCAAGCTCGAGCTTGAAAGTGAGCTCGATATATAAACAAGCCGAACTCGAGCCTCAAAATATTCGGCTCGACTCGGTTCGTTTGCAGCTCTATTTTGCAAAATATACTCAAGACCAAAATATTACTCATCGAATTAGGTGGGAATTTTTTTATATATAAATTCATTATAGGGCTTTGGGAATTCTAGAGTCACTGGGTGAAGGCCTTTTGAAAAGTAAATTGAAGTGTAATTGTTTGTCTTGTTCCAAAATATATATGGTGGGTAAAGGACAAGATGACAGCGACAAAGTGCCAAGACTTGATATCCTTTCCTAATCTTCTTACTTTATAAATAAAAATCTAAGCGTACTGCTTTTCATTAGCGAATCAGAATTTTGGTGCCAAATCATAATCTCTCTCTAATATTATAATCGGAGAAGGGGTTAGTGTCATTTACTGTCATTTTATCAACACGCGCGTGTTGGTTTTTTTTCTTTTTTCTTTTTTTATCCTTTTCATTCCTTCTCTCCATTTTTCCACGTACAGCGCACGTGTATAATACTAGATTTTTTTTTGAATCTTTTTCATTCCCCTCCCCATTTTCCGCACGTGCGAAAAAAAACGTGCAGCGCACGTGTTGGTAGGTTTTTTTTTTAATCTTTTCCCTTCTTCCTCCACGTGCATGTCACATGATACTAGTAAATCATAATTTGAATAAAAAATATTCAAAACAACTGATGTTTAAGTAGGACCTGTCAACCAATGAAAAGCTTGGAACGTGAATTCTTCAATCCTTACCACGATTTTGAAGTTTTGATGTGCTGATAGAAATATTTCTCTTTCACTCATCACACTGGTGATCTAAACCGATATATTTGAATTTTTCTTATCACATAATATCTAATATAACTGTGTGCAATATATTGCATATTAATTTTTTTAAAAATGAAAAAATAAGAAAACTATGTTTGAACAAATTCTCTAATAAGTAATAACATCTATACAATATTACTTTTTAAGATTTGATTAAGGGATATAATGCATTTCAAAATTTGGATGGTGAAAAAGTTGAGAGTTGCCTCCAACACTTACTCATCTTTTTATTTTAAAAAAATTTTAAAAAAATCATTGGACCAAAAGTGGGTTAACATAAATGTAGCAATTATTAGAGGAGTATTAAAGCCAACCACAGTTTAAGGGGGTAGATTGAAGAGGGGAGTAGAGTATAGGTGCCTTCATTGTTGCGTAAATGTCGTACACCTTTTGGAATGTGAGGGGAATGAGGCAAAAGAGTAAAAAGAGATTGATTTCTTTAACGATTAACAAAATTCGTCCTTCGGTATGCGGTCTCCAAGAAACTAGAATAGAATCCAACTCATTAGAGGAATTCAATACGCTTAGATGGGCGGAGCATTTTGATTGGAGATTCAAAGACGCAAGGGGATTTTCTAGCGGAATAGCTTTAGGAATAGACTTAAGAATTTTCGAAATCATAGATGACTTTGTAGGAAACTTTTCGGTGTCTATTAAAATTAGAAGGAGATGCGACGACTGGGAACACGTCGTCACAACGGTTTACGGTCCATATGAATCAAGAGCGCGGAAAGACTTTTGGAAAGAGTTGGTTTTCATCAAGAATAGATGGGATGTGCCATGGGTGGTTGGTGGAGATTTCAATATCACACGATTCCAAGACGAACATAGAGGTAGAGGCCACGCCCAGACAGATCAGGATGGTTTCAACAAAATCATTGAAGATTTAGATTTGCTAGAGTTAGAAATGACAGATAGAAAATTCACATGGTCTAGTATGAGTTCTAACCCGATTCTAGTTAAACTAGATAGAGTACTGGTTTCCAACGACTGGGAGGATATGTTCCCGCGCGCCAAAGTGAGATCCGTCGCTCGCTTTACGTCGGACCACCTTCCCCTGATTATAGAGTGCGATCAAGACTATAGACACAAATTTCATCCTTTCAGATTCGAGAAATCATGGACCACATTTGATGAGACCAGACAGGTAATTCGGGAATCCTGGATTCGTACTACAAATCAGCAGTCAGCAGTCGGAGTTTGGGTGGAGAAAACAGGACGCCTAAGAAGGGAGTTGAAGAGTTGGGCTAAGCTGAAATTCTCCAATGCCGGAGTCATTAGAGAGACGCTAGTGAACAGGATATACGAGTTAGAGACCATACAGGAGGAAAGAGACCTGACAGGATCAGAGAAGGAGGAATTGACTAACGGGAGGATGGAAATTCTTAACATTCAAACAAGAGAGGAAATTCATTGGAAGCAGCGTTCGCGAATTCAATGGTTGAAGGAAGGAGACGCTAACACTAAGTTCTTTCATAAAATTGCCAACGGAAGAAGAAGACAGAACCACATAGGTGGGCTTCTCGTAGAGGGAAGTTGGACCGAAGATGAAGAACTGATCAGACGGCACTTAGACGACAACTTCCATGAACTGCTGGGAAGCAAAAGCAATGACAGATGCAGCTTAGGGCCAGACATGTGGAGTGAGTCGAGAATTGATGGGAGCGAAGGGATTGAAAACATCTTCACGGAAGAGGAAGTGATGGAAGCTATAAAGAGCCTAGGGCAAGACAAGGTGTGGGATAGTGGCTCAATTCTGGTTTGTATCTACAGCGATCGAAAGTTCCAGTACATCAGTCGACTGGGTTGGAGGATCAGGCGACTGTCCAGAGAGGAGTTTTCAAAGGCTAAGGATACAGCAGTAGTCAGTCGACTGCATGTGGGTTCAGTCGACTGTCCCGAAGTATTTATCAGTCGACTGGTAAGATGATCAGTCGACTGTAGGCGGGTTTTAAATCCAGAATAGGCCCATTTCGAAAGGCCCAATAGTTTCCCTATAAATACAACCCGTTAGGGTTTTGTAAGGAGTGACGAAAATTAGAGACCTCTATTCGGTTTTGCAGCCGTCATCGTTTGTAAGGGTTTGTTTTCGCCCATTGGTGATTATTTGAAGAAGAAGAGAACCCCAACCGCCCCGTGGATGTAGGTACTTGTTTGCCGAACCACATTAAATCTGCGTGTCCTTGTGTTTGTTTGTTTTTCTGTGTTTTCTCTCGTTGTTTCTCTCGTTTGATTGTTGGTTAGTTAGTATTCTGCACAACAAGTGGTATCAGAGCTTTCGGTTCGACCTAGAGGGAGATGGCGAGTGATGCAGATGCAACCAAGGATGTTGTGGGATCAAGTTCGTCCAGAACAACGATTCACAACGCAAAATTTGAAGTTGAAAAATTTGATGGAACAAACAATTTCGGGATGTGGCAGTGTGAGGTGTTGGATGTTCTTGTTCAACAATAACAAGATGTTGCTTTGGAGGTAGAAAAACCAAAGAATATGTCCGATGTAGATTGGAAGAAGTTGAATCGAGTTGCGTGTGGGACTATTCGGCTCTTTATCGCGAAGGCTCAGAAGTATGATTTGATGAGGGATACCATTGCTGCGGTGTTGTGGAAGAAACTCGAAGACAAATACATGAGGAAAAGTTTGGAGAATCGGCTGTATTTGAAGAAGAGACTTTTTCGCTTTACCTATACGGAAGGTATGTCTATGAACGCTCATGTTGAATCATTTAATAAATTATTGGCTGATTTGTTAAATTTGGATGAGCAAATTAAAGATGAAGATAAAGCCCTAATTCTGTTGAATTCATTACCTGAAAGTTATGATCATTTAGCAACAACGTTAATATATGGAAAAGATACTGTGAAATATGAAGATGTTGCAAATGCTCTGTTGAATAATGAAACTAGGAGAAGGGATAAAATAGTTGATAGAGAAACTTCTGAGGCATTGATTGTAAGGGGCAGAACTGAGACCAGATCTGAGACCAAATCTGGGAAAAAGGGAAACAAATCTCGTTCCAAATCGAGAGGAGTTTCAAAGGACAGAAAGATACCAGCCAAAGATGAATGTGCTTTCTGTCGTGAAAGGGGACATTGGAAAAAGGATTGTCCTAAGCTACGAAATAAGGAAAATTCGACTGCAAATGTGATTGTTGATAATGTAGATAGTGATGATGTTTTTTCTTATGCACTTGCAACCAGTCCCTCACTTTATCAAGAGGTATGGTTCCTTGATACAGCAGCATCCTATCATATGTCTTGGAGAAAGGAGTGGTTTACTTCTTTAGAGTATATGGATGGTGGGGTAGTTTTGATGGGAAATGATGCACCTTGTAAGAAGGTAGGAATCGGGAAGATTGAATTGCTAATGCACGATGGTCTTATTAGGGAGCTTTCAGATGTATGGTATGTTCCAGATTTGAAAAAGAATTTGATTTCACTTGGTGCTTTGGAGGCCAGTGGATTGAAATTTGCTAGTGAAGGTGGCATTCTGAAGGTGACTAGCGGATCACTCGTGGTGATGAAAGGGCAAAGAAAAAGGAACTTGTTTTTCTTGCAGGGAAAAACATATTTGGGTCAGGCTGCCAGTGTAACTGAAAGGCCTAAACAGGTTGTTCCCGACTCTACTAGGTTGTGGCATATGCGACTCGGACATGCAGGAGAAAAGGCTTTGCAGGGGCTTGTGAAGCAAGGGTTGCTTAAAGATGCTAAAGGGTGCAAGTTGGAATTTTGTGAACATTGTGTTCTGGGTAAGCAAACTAGGGTGAAATTTGGTACAGCTGTACATCAGACAAAGGGTATCCTCGATTATGTGCACACAGATGTTTGGGGCCCTACTCAGACACCTTCTATGAGTGGTAGACACTGGTTTGTTACATTTGTTGATGACTACTCCAGACGAGTTTGGGTATATACCATGAAACACAAAGATGAAGTTTTGACATTGTTCACAAGTTGGAAGAAGAAAGTTGAAAACCAGACTGGAAGGAAGATTAAGGTTCTGAGATCAGATAATGGAGGGGAATACAAGAACGATCCGTTTCTGAAATTGTGTGAAGATGAAGGGATCCAGAGGCACTTCACAGTTAGGAAGACTCCACAGCAAAATGGGGTTGCAGAAAGGATGAACAGAACCTTACTTGAGAAGGTGAGATGTATGCTAGCACAGTCTGGATTGAAGAAGACATTTTGGGCAGAAGCTGTTATATATGCAAGCCACATTGTCAACCGTTTACCATCAGCAGCACTTGAAGGCAAAACGCCTATTGAGGTATGGAGTGGTAAATCTGCATCTGATTATAGTTTTTTGCATATATTTGGTTGTCCTGCTTATTTTCATGTAACTGAAACTAAACTTGATGCAAGAGCCAAAAAGGCTATATTTGTTGGTTTTAGTACTGGTGTCAAAGGTTACAGGTTGTGGTGTTCAGAACAGAAAAAATTAGTAATCAGCAGGGATGTCACCTTTGATGAGACCAGCATGATCAGCTCGGGACAGTCGACTGGTGGACGAGAACAGTCGACTGGTGAGCAGCAGAAGAGTGGGACTGTTCTCCAACAGGTGAACAGCAGAAGCTCGGGACAGTCGACTGGTGTAAATGATCAGTCGACTGGTGATCTACAGCAGCAGAAGAATGGGAGAGTTCTCCAACAGGTGGAGTTGGAAAAACTTTCAGTTGAAAATCCTGCCCAAAATGAAGATGATGTGGTTGATACTGAGGATGAGGAAGAAGTTCCTAACCCTCCCCAGCACGAAGAATCAATTGCAGCAAGAAGGCAAAGACGAGATATCAAACGACCATCTCGTTTTACAGATACAGTTGCATTTGCTCTTCCCATTGTTGATGATGAAGTTCCCTCCAACTTCAAAGAAGCCACTAGAAGTTCTGAAAATGCAGATTGGAAAGTTGCTATGGATGAAGAGATGAACTCTCTTCATAAGAATCAGACTTGGGATCTAGTGCAATTACCGAAGGGGAAGAAAGCTATCGGTTGCAAGTGGGTGTATACGAAGAAAGAAGGTCCAAAAGGCAGTGTTCGGTTCAAGGCTAGACTAGTTGCAAAGGGGTATGCTCAACAGGAAGGAATTGACTATAATGAAGTGTTCTCTCCAGTTGTGAAGCATCCTTCTATTCGGATTTTGTTGGCATTGGTAGCACAGTTCGATCTTGAATTGACACAGATGGATGTGAAGACTGCATTCTTACATGGGGATCTAGATGAAGAAATTTATATGTTGCAGCCAGATGGGTTTAAGACAGCTGGGAAGGAAAATTGTGTTTGCAGGTTGAAGAAGTCTCTCTATGGGTTGAAGCAATCTCCAAGGCAGTGGTATTTGAGGTTTGATCAGTTTATGAAAGTGCAGAGATATTCCAGAAGCGAGTATGATCATTGTGTTTATTTCAGAAAATTGCAGGATGGTTCTTTCATATATCTGTTATTATATGTGGATGACATGTTGATTGCCTCTAAAAATGCTAAGGAGATTCAAAATTTGAAGAACCAGCTGAGTTCTGAATTCGAGATGAAGGATCTTGGTGAAGCCAAGAAGATACTTGGGATGGAGATAGCTAGAGACAGAGCAAAGGGCATAGTGAGTTTGACACAGAAGCAATATCTTTTGAAGGTGCTGAAACGGTTTGGTATAGATGAGAAAACTAAACCAGTCAGTACACCCTTAGCCACTCATTTCAGAATTAGTGCTTCTCAGTCTCCAAGTACAGATGAAGAGAGACAGTATATGGCTAATGTACCTTACACTAGTGTGGTTGGCAGTTTGATGTATGCCATGGTGTGTACTCGACCAGACATCTCTCAGGCGGTGAGTATGGTTAGTCGATATATGCATGATCCAGGCAAAGAGCATTGGCAAGCAGCTAAATGGATTTTGAGGTACATAAGTGGCACCACAGATGTGGGTTTGAAGTTTGAAAGGGATGACAATATTAGCAGGTTATTGGTGGGTTATGTTGATTCGGACTATGCAGGTGATCTAGATAAGAGGCGGTCTACTACAGGCTATTTGTTTACTATGGCTAGAGCACCTATAAGTTGGAGGTCCAATTTGCAGTCCACTGTAGCGTTGTCTACTACTGAGGCTGAATACATGGCAGTTGCTGAGGCCATGAAGGAAGCTATTTGGATTCATGGACTTTTGAAGAGCTTGGGAATTCATCGGGAGAAGGTGGAGGTACACTGTGACAGTCAGAGTGCTATTCATTTAGCGAAGAACCAAGTTCATCATTCGAGGACCAAACATATTGATGTCCGTTATCATTTTGTGCGTGATTTGATAAAGGATGGTGATATTCTTCTGGTGAAGATTGGAACAGCTGATAATCCTGCTGATATGTTGACCAAAGTTGTTGGGACAGCCAAGTTCAAGCATTGCATGAACCCGGCTAATATTTTGCATGCTTGATGATTTGGCATGGGCGGTTGGGATGGTGCTTCGCTATTTGTTTGCCTAGTATGTGATATCATACTAAGGTGGAGTTTGGAATTTTGTTACATTGGGTGATGAGCATTTGTTTTGGAGTATTTATTGGAGATTTCTCGGGCTACATGGAAGATCTCGCCAAGGTGGAGATTGTGGGATAATGGCTCGATTCTAGTTTGTATCTACAGCGATCGAAAGTTCCAGTACATCAGTCGACTGGGTTGGAGGATCAGGCGACTGTCCAGAGAGGAGTTTTCAAAGGCTAAGGATACAGCAGTAGTCAGTCGACTGCATGTGGGTTCAGTCGACTGTCCCGAAGTATTTATCAGTCGACTGGTAAGATGATCAGTCGACTGTAGGCGGGTTTTTAATCCAGAATAGGCCCATTTCGAAAGGCCCAATAGTTTCCCTATAAATACAACCCGTTAGGGTTTTGTAAGGAGTGACGAAAATTAGAGACCTCTATTCGGTTTTGCAGCCGTCATCGTTTGTAAGGATTTGTTTTCGCCCATTGGTGATTATTTGAAGAAGAAGAGAACCCCAACCGCCCCGTGGATGTAGGCACTTGTTTGCCGAACCACATTAAATCTGCGTGTCCTTGTGTTTGTTTGTTTTTCTGTGTTTTCTCTCGCTGTTTCTCTCGTTTGATTGTTGGTTAGTTAGTATTCCGCACAACACAAGGCTCCAGGCCCTGACGGACTGCCGATTTTCTTCTACAGGATGTACTGGAAGATTGTTAAAAAGGATCTGATGAATATCTTCACCGAGCTTCACGACGGTTCCGCTACCCTGGAAAGACTCAATTACGCCTCAATCATTCTAGTTCCCAAGAAACAAGAAGTTCGAACAGCAGAAGATTTCAGACCTATCAGCTTAATTAACGGATCATTCAAAATCATCACTAAAGTATTAGCTCAAAGACTAGCCCCTAATATGCAAGAGGTTATCGCACAATCTCAAAGCGGTTTCATCCGAGGTAGGGACATTATGGACAGCATAGCTGCGGCGCACGAAGTCGTGTTTAGAGGGAATAAGGGGAAGGTTGACAGTTTCCTGTTAAAATTAGATTTCAAAAAAGCCTACGACTCGGTGCACTGGGATTGTGTGGAAGAGGCGCTCCGACTTAAAGGGTTTGGTGAAAGATGGAGAATGTGGATAAGAAGATGCATTCAAGGAGGGAAATCGTACATCCAGGTAAACGGCTGGCAAGGAAAAGAAATTCACTGTAAAAAAGGTCTTAGGCAGGGAGATCCCCTTTCAGCTCTTTTGTTCGCTATAGTAGTAGACGGTCTGGCAGAGATGATAAAGAGAGCTCAGATCAACAATCAGATCAAAGGTATAGAAATAAAAGGTATTGGCCAAGCCATGTCCATATTGCAATATGCGGATGATACCCTGTTATTCGGTAGTGCTAAAGTAGACGAAGTTGTAGCGATGAAAGTAGCGCTTGCATGCTTCCAAGGATGGTCGGGATTGAAGATTAACCTCCAGAAGAGCTGCGTCATCCCTATTAGCGGACAGCTATCTATATCGACTACAACGATATCACACATGCTAGGATGTGAGACTGCGGAATTCCCCCTAAAATACCTGGGGACTCCAATTAGATCGGGCCCTCCATTAAGAGAGGATTGGATGCCATTAATTGAAAAGATAGCGAAGAAATTGGAGGGGTGGAAGTGTAAGTTCCTATCGTTGGGCGGAAGGATTACTCTGCTTAACTCGGTTATCAACGCCATCCCATTATATCTCATGTCCATTTATGAAATCCCAAAGTGGGTTATTCATAGGATGGATAAGATGCGTAGACGCTTCTTATGGAAGGGATCCGGCGAAGGTAACAAAGGGTATCATCTCGTCAGGTGGGGCAGAGTTTGTAAGAAGAGAGAGTTTGGTGGGCTGGGTATCCTCAATCTTCATGATATGAATCGAGCCTTGCTAAGTAAATGGTGGTGGAAGATCTTCATTAGGAAACAAGGGTGGTGGTCATTATCCTTCAACCTTTACCGAAGAAAGAAAAAATATCGGTTTGGGGGGACAGGCACGGGACGGAGAGTGTCCTTTCTTTGGAAAGGTATCGCCAAGCAAGGAGAGATCCTCGGCACTAACACGACATGCAGAGTAGGAGACGACAAAGACACCAGTTTTTGGAACGACAAATGGTGCGGGAACAGAACTCTTAGAAATTTATTCCCGCAAGCGGCGGCTGTCGTAGTAAACCCAGACGCTTTGGTGGCAGACGTATGGAGAAATAGCAAACTCAAGTTCACGGTCACGGATGGATCGACGCAGGAGAGCACTAAACAATTCGAAGAGCTAAATAGGCTGATTCAAACGGAGGGAGGCAACCTGACCAACGCACCTGATGAGAGGAGTTGGAACCTGCTTCACTCAGCTACGTTCTCAGTAGCTTCTATGTATTTGTGGATCAATGACGGGGGGTTAAGGAGCGGAGTTGAGAGTAGGATTTGGGCAACCCAAGCACCGTTAAAAGTTAAAGTGTTCGGCTGGTTAGTTCATAACGACGCGATTCTAACAAAAGTAAATCTTAGGAGAAGAAATATGCAGATAGACGTTAGATGCACGCATTGCCTCCAAGCGGATGAGGACACTACTCATTTATTTTTCGCATGCCCTAAGGCCGCACATACATGGGAGATTATCTGTTGGGGTTTCGGGTGTACACGGTTTCCTAATTCCACTTCGGAGTTATGGGCCACTTGGAGAGATGAATACATTAGACCACAGGATAAAAGGGCATGGGATTTAGCAGTAGCGGCTACTATCTGGAGACTTTGGCTAGACCGTAACGACTCATGTTTTAGAAACATTAAGCAAAGATTTCATTCTTCAATGCATAACATTTTCCTCCTTATTCATGAATGAGCAGGTTACGTGGGACAAGTGAAGAAGATCAGGTTGGCCGAAGAGGAGTAGGGAGCCAGTGCTTACGGAGGAGGCGGCCCAGTCAGTGATTGGGACTAACTTATGTATTTTGATGTATTTTGACGTGGTCTGTTGTAGTTGATCCTTTATTGATGTATTTTGACGCTTCACTGTCACGTGTTGTACTCTAGACAGTTCTAGCGATTAAGGGAGTATGGAGTCCCTTTGTGTTTTGTATGATGTATCTGGTACTACTGTGTTTCTTTAATTCTCATTAATGAAACGATGACTTAGGTCATCTTATTATCAAAAAAATAATAATATATTATTATATTGTAGATAAGCCTTTCATCAACTCTAAGTTTCTTTCAAATATTTGAGTTAATTTTTATGAGTTTTAAACTCTATCTTTCTAGTGCATATAAATCATAAACCTTTGACTATCTATATAGCTATCAAGTGGCTCTCCTTCAATTCCCTTGAAAATTAAAGATCCGGATCTAACCTCACAAAACATATTTTTCCCTCCTTCAATCCCCCGAAAATCAAAGATCCGGATCTAACCTCACAAAACATATTTTTCCCTCTAAAAGTTTTTCCCTAAAACTCAAATTCAAATCCTCCTCCCAAAACAACTCTTATATATATATATATATATATATATATATATATATATATATATATATATAGAGAGAGAGAGAGAGAGAGAGAGAGAGAGAGAGAGAGAGTCCCCTTCGGTTGCACACTACTTTTGGTGAGCACTCACGAACTAGAGACCCTATGAAAAATCCGAACCGCTCATAATGTTCTATATGCCTTAGATAGCCTAACAATAAAAAATCAAGTAATTTGAAGTTCATTTGCCTATCCATCAAGCTGTTAGAATTTTCAGCCATGCAATTTTGTGATGATGTAAATCATGGGCAAATGAACTTCAAATTACTTAATTTTTTATTGTTAGGTTATCTAAGGCATATAGAATGATATGAGCGGTTCGGATTTTTCATAGGGTCTCTAGTTCGTGAGTGCTCACCAAAGTAGTGTGCAACCGAAGATTTCTCTCTCTTTCTCTCTATATATATATATATCCCCTCCTCTCTCTCTCTCCCTCCCTCTTCTATTCAAAAAATTAAGAAAATAATTTTTTTTAAATTTTAAAAAAATTAAAATTTAAATAACTTTTCAAAAAAAAAAAAAACATATAATATGTTTTTTGCTGGACCCCCAAAAGTTTCTCATATAATATATTTGCCGCTTCAATTAATTTGCTGGACCTCCAAAACTATTTTATATGATCAAACAATGTGCACCGTTCCGAAGACGTGCTGTAGGCACGTGTCAACGGGCAAACCTAGTATATATATGAAGATGGTGAGATATAATATTTTTTTAATGAGCGATTTGAATCATTTAAATATCGATCTACATGTCATCTAGATGGTTTGTATAAATTTTAAGCGATTTAGAGACATCTAGCCTATACATCAAAGTGTTCAACACGTCATGAAGATAATGTGAAATACATATATACATTTATTTAAATATATTGATGCATATGTTAGAAGTCACTGAATTGTTTGAAATTTTGTACACATAATCTTGATGATATATCGAGTGATGTAAATAGTGTGATCAAGATTCGGATAACTCAAATCGATCACTTCTCAAAAAAGTTTTTTATCTCACCGATCTAACCAATCTCACCATTTCATATTAACACTTCTCTCTCTCTATACATATCTCTATATATATATTCGAAGAAAAATCAACATGAAATAAGTTGCCAAGACTTTAACTTCTTTAGTCAATACCTCAATTTGTTTTCCATCTATATATTCATTTTCTACTAGGACATAAATTTCAGAGTAGTGATGTCTCCTAAGAAATTTAGCTTGAAAATGAAGTGACTGAAGTGTGTGTCTCTAATTTTGGTTGAGCTGTTTTTGTTGTTTTATGAACCGATCAACTACTCCTTGTCATTCTAGAGCAAATTTTAGGCTGTCTTTAAGCAAAAACTTTTTGGCATTCCTCAAATGAGACTGGACCGAGTCACAAACAATGACGTTGGAGGATTCTCCTAGAATCAAACCATATACAGTTTCATGACCTTTTCCAGTATATCTAGAAGGAAAGCTTGTCTTCTTTTTGTGATGAACAAGTTCACTTCTACAGAGCGATAGGAAATAAGGACCATGAATCATGCTTAGGCATGAAATCATTGACTTTGTCTCAAGTGGTTGATCGCACGTCAACTTGTTCTCTCAGAGAATTGACTATACCCATAAAAAGTTTCTCTGGAAGGAGGCTAGCCCTAATAGAGGAGGATATCACTTAATCAAATGGAAAAAAACTTGCATGAATAAGATACATAGAGATTTGGGTATTATTGATATGCGAGATATGAACCAGGCACTCTTGAAAAAATGGTGGTAGAAAGTCTTCCACCATAATGGAGAAGGATGACAGGATTTAGTTCAATCATATTTGCATGGAAACGGGACGAAAAACCTGGGTTTCAGGGTAGGCCCACGTGTTTCATGGTTCTGGAGAGGTATCGCCAAGGCATACGATCCCTTCATTAGCTGTGTGACATCGTCTATCGGGAATATCATACTCACTAGGTTTTGGTGGGATAGGTGGTGTGGTGATCATATACTGAGAGCTATGTTCCCTGATTTGTATGACCAAGCATCACAACCGCACTGCACAGTGGCTGCAGCCCGGAGAAAAAGCTCCTGAAAACCGGCATTTTTACGTCCCCTTGATCCGGGCTCCCAGCATAGGCTCATGGAACTTCAGACCTATATCGCCAGCACTGGTATTATATGCTCATAGAGTCCTGATAGGAAATCATGGGGGCTGGAAAAAAAAGACACTTTCACTGTTTGCTCCCTTTATAACCGCATTCACTTTAGGAGATGTAGCCCATGTTGGTCGGGAGTAGTATGAAAGACGAAAACCCCGCTGAAAGTTCAAGCTTTCCTATGGCTGGTGCTCAATGACGCTATATTGACAAGAGAGAACCTATCGAAACGTCAACCGAATTTGGACCCTACCTGTGGGTTTTGTAATGCTGTCCCTGAAACTAGAGACCACCTTTTCTAGAATGCCCCAGGAGCAAAGCAGTCCTTGTAGAGGTACTTAGCGCCCTGAGGACGAATGAGTTCCCTAGTAAGTATGATGATCTGTGGGTAGGACCAAAGTTCGCTATGGAGAGACGTTCGATGAGAGAAGTTTGGTTTATCGCTATCGCCGCTACAACCTGGAGTTTTTGGATAGAAAGAAATAATTATTATTTCCGTGGGACATGTAATAGTATTTCTAGTAATTTGACTCATATTATGCATCTTATCTCTTTTGGGCAAATGTGGCTGCTGCAGGTCCAAGAGGGAGGATAGCGAGCGTCTTCCAGGTGGAGGAGTATGCTAATGATGATTTTGAGATTGGGCTGACGCTAGACTGAGGGAGTTGCCCTGCCTGGCCGATGCGTTGTGGTTGTTGTGGATTGATCCCCACCACCCCAGGATTTTGTTGGGGAGAGTGGCTACTTAGATGTATTTTGTTTGCTTTGATGTATGCATGTCTCTACCGTTTGGTGCCCCACCCCACATGTTTGGGGTGGATTTATGTACTTTTGTTGCTTCGTAGATTCTTGTATTTGGCTTAGTACTCTGAGTTTGTTTTATTAACACCTTATTAATGAAACAAGATGGCCATACTCCACCTTTTCCTTCAAAAAAAAACTTGTTCTCTCAGTCTCGAGTTCAATTATGCAACCGCGAGAATTTGCTATAATGAATCTTCTATTCTGTTAAGTTGTTTTGGCATTTCCCTTTAATTTGTGCAAGGAAGAAAAAAATTGACGTGACTTTCCAAATTAAATAGACTTGAGATCTACGACACACAAATTAGGTCTCAAATCACCATTGACGGTTGAAAATTATGAGCAAATTGAAGCTCGATTGGTAGGTAAAATTAGGGCAGGCAACGGACCGGGTTTGGGCCGGACCATATAGGCCCAAGCCCGAGCCCAAATTTGAAAACATAAGCCTGAAATCGACTCGATTTTTATTCGGGCTTAAAAATTAAGCACGAGCCTGGGCCTGAATTAGGCCTGAAAATAGGTTCGGGCCTAGGCCCGAACTACTTATGCATGTTCTAATATATAACTTTCTCATAAAATAAAACTATATCAAGAATAATCTACAATAAAAAAATAACAATACTAGGAATACTCTAAATTTTAAAGTAATTAAATTCTAATTTGTCTATTTTCATTTAATTTTATATATAAGCCATAATTTCTCTATTTATAAACTTTAACACCCATTTCAACTTACTTACATGAATATTATCTTTTTAAAAATCATATATAAATATAAATAATGTATACAAAAATATGCACATGCACATATAAAAATTTAATTTGGGCACACCGGGCCTAAGTCTGACCCAAAATTTTATTGGGCCTAAAAAATTGAGCTTGAGCCCGACCCGAAATGAGAATTATCAGCCCAAGCGTGCTCAGGTCAGACCAAGGCGGGCCTGGGTCGAGTTTGGACCAATTGCCTCAAGGTAAATACTCTTTGCTTAGAGCATCCATAGTCGTTTGCTATTTATCCACTTTATGCATTTTATAGCAAACAGAAACGCTACAGTCGTTTGCTATTTATGCATATTTTGACGATTTCGTAACAGTAGATTGTTGGAAAATAATCTATGTGGGCTCACATATGTGACTAAATGTATACTTGCTATTCTAAAGTCTAACCCAAATCAAAGTGATCTAATCAAGATTAAGTAATGGGTTAAAAGCATATAATTGAAAGTGTGATATAACACGTGTAGAGACCGTAAAGTAGATTTCTTATTTTGTGATGGTCAAAATTGGAAATCAATAATAATCAATTAGGGTTATGGTCCCCTATATATACGCATCTTCTTATTCCATCTGTCATCCCATCAACAGTAGAATAGAGAGATGGCCTCTCATAGAAGTGCGTATCATATAGGAAGATCTAAACCCTCTGCGCAATCTCCATCAATGACTTCAGGTTAGTGCTTCCGCTTTTAATGTTCTTCTTCTTTTGATTTAGCAAAGATTTATAGTTTCATGTATTAGGATTTTATATTAAAGCACTTTTGCAACATGATTAAGATCTAGATTCATAGAAACATGTTTTTTGGTTGTTATTAATGTTTTATGCATGTTCATAAGTGTATATAAAATTGCAACAATTGATATCAGAGCCATCTTTGCTGAATTAATTGAAGAAAATTTAGGGTTTATTGTTTAAAGGAAATTGAAGAAATTTAGGGTTTTCTTTTGATCTCCCTTTTATGGTATTTGTCTTCTAAAGATTCAGATTCAAAAATTAAATTAATTGAATTTGGATTTGTAAAGGCTAATTAATTTGTTAATCTTTTGGAGCCATTAAATTTCATGTTGCATTTGTTTAGTTGCATTTTCTGGATTGAATAGTGTATTAATCTATATGATTTATTTTGGTTGACAATATATTCAGATCCATGTTAAGATCATATTTCAAATTAAAATAATAATAATAATAATAATAATTAAATCAAAACCGTAAATCAAAATCGTAAGATCTGTAATGATTCAAATTATGGTTGGTTTAGAATACATTATATAGATTTATAATGATTTATATGCTGTTTTATGCCGTCTTATCGTTTATATGCCGTGGGGCCCAGTTTCTGATAAAGGTCTTTTTAATTATAATGAATCAATGGCTTTAGATATGAATCAATTACAATCAGAGTTAAGGCTTGATAATCTGTATAACTATGTTTTTGGATTTTCCTAAAGAAAGAAAAAAAAAACCTTTTAAAATATGGGATTCAGTGGAGTGGGGGCCCACGGGATAAAGGCTGTAAGTCTGAATCTTACGGTTTTATGGTTTTGTATTTCAAATATGGCATAAGATCTTACGGTTTTGTATCCAAGAAGTTGATATACATGATTTAAATTTCACATATGGCTTAAGGTACTGTTTTTTAAAGATACAACTTTTTAAGATACGATTTTTTTAAAGAATCATTAGTTCTATACTTCTGTACTCAGTTTCTTTTGATCTGCTGGTTTTGAGGGGTGACGTCAGCATGACGTCACCAATGGGGGGCCCCACCCGGGTAATGAAGAAAGACAGAGTGTTGATCTGTTCTCTTTCGGATGACATGGCGCATGGCCCACGTACGGGCTGTGTTTGACCGGAGTTAAGAAAACATACGGCTTTATTTATGTTAATGATTGATTATATGGTTTCATGTATGGCTACGGCTTCATTTTCCAGAAAAAGAATGATATTTATCAGTATAGATTCATTAATTTTCTATTCATTAATTTGTGTTGATGAAAATCAAATTTCTGTTACTAAAGATATTTGTCCTATAATCGGATAAATAAAATTCAGTTAGATATTATTTTGATATTATCAAAACAGTAGATAGATATGGTTCAGTTATGGTTTTGTTATTATTTCAGATAAATATACATCACATTTTCTGTTATAATTTTGTTATCACTTTAAATTGATATTATCTATCTACAAATAAAGTAAAATTATAAAATTAAGGAAACGATAAAATTTTGGGAAACAATTAAATTCAAATTATGGTTTTGGTTTTCTTATGAATGTCTAATATTTTGAATAGATCAATTGAAACAAAATGTTGCCAAAGTGACATCTTTTGTGTAGATTAATGTATTTAAAATATCAAGATGATTGTGTGTTTGTAATTCATGCGTTTATTAACTGACCCAAAGGTAAGTTGATATTTAGCCGAATTTCATACACATCTGTGGTAATAAATATGTGACAATTATAAGGTATTCCATGTGAACAATAAGTCAGTCCAAAGAATGACTTATTATTTGACAGGATTTATTGTCAATATTTGATTACTACAACAAGAGTACCGCTTACAGTTAATGTTACTATCCAAAGACTTGATATTAACGTTGTGTCTGGTATCTTGAGATGGGATTAACCATTATTTGAATTTATTGTTTTATATAGATTCTCATGTGAGCTTATTTTGTTTATTTTTATTCTATATTCAGTTAGTGTATCTTCTGCTGCCTCAATAACTGCTCACATCAATTTTATTTCCATGCTTAATGGGACAAATTTCAAGGATTAGAAAAGGACTCTTAAGGATATGGTAAGGAGTATGATTGCTCATTCCACCTTACCTGAGTCCCTCTGGGGAGAAGCATTAAAGACAGCAGCTTACATTCTCAATAGAGTACCACCTAAAACAGCTGCAAAAACACCTTATGAGCTTTGGATAGGTCGAAAGCCTAGTATAAAGTACTTTCACATTTGGGGATGTCCAGCTGAGGCAAGGCCTTACCGACCACATGAAAAGAAATTGGACTCCAAAACAGTGAGCAGCTACTTTATTGGTTATTCTGAATGATTTAGGGGCTGTAAGTTTTATGATCCCACACTTAGGAATATTTTTTGAGACGGGAACTGCAACAACTTTTTGTGGAAGTTGAGTTTTGGCGAAGAAATAAGGTTAGAGACATTGCTTTTAAGGAGGAATTGGATTCAATTACAAACTCAATCACTTTTGACAATATTCAGGTTCCCACACCTATTACTGATCAAGAAGTGAATTCAGAACCTCAACAAGATAATGTTGAACAAACCCCCATTCAAAATGAGGTAATTGTTCCAGAAGAATAAACTCAACAACCTCAAGAACCAGTGTCATTAAGGACATTCACGAGAGAAAGGAGGAATGCTATTCCGGATAATTATATTGTATTTCTCCAAGAACATGAGGTGACAATGGAATGATGGAAGATGATCCAATCACATTTCATCAGGCCATGAAAGTTTGTAACTCTCAAAAGTGGATGAATGCCATGTATGAGGAGTATAAGTCTATGCAAGACAACAAAGTTTGGAAACTTGTCCCATTACCAGAAGGTGCAAAACCAATTGGTTCTAAAAGGATATTTAAGACCAAGAGGGATGCAAATGGTAATGTGGAGAGGTATAAGGCACGTCTTGTAGCTAAAGGCTATACTCAGAAAGAATGCATTGATTTTACAGAGAATTTCTCTCTGGTTTTATCGAAAGACTAGTTTAGGATAATTATGGCAATTATTGCTCATCTTGATCTTGAGCTACATCAGATGGATGTCAAGACGGTGTTTCTCAATGGTGACATTGATGAGGCAATTTATATGGTGCAATCAGAAAACTTTGTGTCGGGAGATTTAAAGAATATGGTTTGCAAATTGACAAAATCCATCTATGGACTTAAGCAAGCTTCTCGTCAATGGTACCACAAGTTTCATCAAGTAAGTGTCTCATTTGGTTTTGAGATGAATGTAGTTGATGATTGTGTGTATCACAAGTTCAGTGGGAGTAAGCATATATTCCAAGTTTTATATATCGATGACATATTGCTTGCCACTAATGATATAGATTTATTGCATGAAACTAAAAGGTTTCTGTCCAAGTATTTTGAGATAAAGGATCTTAGGGATGCCGCTTTTGTATTAGGAATTCAGATACACCGAGATCGTTCTCGAGGTACTCTTGGATTATCACAAAACGGCTACATTGATAAAGTACTCAAATAGTTTGGCATGCAAGATTGTAGATCAGGGGATATCCCTATTGCTAAAGGAGACAAATTTAGTCTCAATCAGTATCCTAAAAGTAACTTTGAAATTCAGGAAATGCAAAAGATCCCCTATGCATCAGCTATTGGGAGTCTAATGTATGCTCAAGTATGTATGCGTCCGGATATTGCGTACATTGTTGGGATGTTAGGCAGGTATTTAAGAAAATCTGGTATGGACCATTGGATAGCAGCCAAGAGGGTCGTGAGGTATCTTCAGAGAACAAAAGACTACATGCTCACATATAGGAAATCAGATCATTTGGAGGTCATAAGGTATTCTGATTCTGATTTTGCTAGGGTGCCAAGATAGCAAAAAGTCTACATCAGGCTATATTTACCTGTTAGCTGGAGGAGCTATATCCTGCAAAAGTGTCAAACAGACACTTATAGCTTCTTCCACTATGCCAGCAGAGTATGTAGCATGCTATGAGGTATCAAGTCATGGAATATGGCTGCGGAATTTTATCACTGGGCTGCACATTTTGGAGAATATAGAAAGACCACTCAAGTTATTTTGTGATAATAAGTTGATAGTAATGTATTCCAACAACAACAGGAGTTCGACAAAGTCTAAGCATATTGACATAAAGTTCCTAGTTGTGAAAGAAAGAGTGCAGAGTGGACAGATATCCATAGAGCACATTGGGACAAACTCCATGATAGCGGATCCGCTTACAAAGGGATTATCACCCAAGGTCTTTCATGAGCACACTGCTCATATGGGTGTTGTATCATTTGAGGATATCATGATTTAGTGGAAGTTTGTATTTTATTTGCATTATGTTTGTGTGAGACATTTATATATTTGGTTATTTTCTGATCAGAAATAAAGAATTCAGTTTTCTCACTCATTTGTCATGTTTTGGTTCTGACCTCACTTAAGCTTTAAAGAGGACCAATTGGAAATAGGCATGTGTACAGATCACATTGCATGAAATTTCCATGCTACACATTCACACTTGATCTATGTCGTTTGATTATGTTGATATATGTGACCATTGATGAATTTAGTTACGATAAATGTAATGAAAATTGCTTTGATCCTATATTTGCATGATTAATGGACGAGATTGTTTGGCTATGCTTTTGGTTATGATAGCAAAATTTTGAGCTCATAAAGTATGTACATTTATAAGGAATAACATATGTGGCCCAAGTGGGAGATTGTTGGAAAATAATCTATGTGGGCTCACATATGTGACTAAATGTATACTTGTTATTCTAAAGTCTAACCCAAATTAAAGTGATCTAATCAAAATTAAGTAATGGGTTAAAAGCATATAATTGAAAGTGTGATATAACACGTGTAGAGACCGTAAAGTAGATTTCTTATTTTGTGATGGGCAAAATTGGAAATCAATAATAATCAATTAGGGTTATAGTCCCCTATATATACGCATATTCTTATTCCATCTGTCATCCCATCAACAGTAGAATAGAGAGACGGCCTCTCATAGAAGTGCGTATCATATAGGAAGATCCAAACCCTCTGTGCAATCTCCATCAATGGCTTCAGGTTAGTGCTTCCGCTTTTAATGTTCTTCTTCTTTTGATTTAGCAAAGATTTATAGTTTCATGTATTAGGATTTTATATTAAAACACTTTTGTAACATGATTAAGATCTAGATTCATAGAAACATATTTTTTGGTTGTTATTAATGTTTTATGCATGTTCATAAGTGTATATAAAATTGCAACATAGATGGCTATATATGAGAGCGGATATAAGAAAAATGCATATTATACAGGACGGATCTTGTAGATTCAAGATCCGTCCAACGATTTTTTTTAATAAAAATTTCTCAGACGGAACTAGACAGTCCGTCCCTTTAATAAAATATATTATTTCGTAATAAAAAAACACAAAAAAAAACCTCCCCTTAGATCCGTCCGTCGAATGAAGATAAAATTAAAAAAATAAAATGAATATTGGGTTAACCTCTTGGACGGATCATGAAGATCCGTCCGTGGAGGGGCCCACCTATTTTTTCCACTAAAAATTGTTTTTTAATTATTAAAAAAATCACAAAAATTATTTAAAATTCAATCTGTCCCTTTTTGTTTTTTTTGTTTTTTCCTTTCCAACGGGTCATCAACATTCGTCTAACGAAAAAATATATTAAATAATTCATTTTATATGCATTTCGCCCTCCGACAGATCTACAAAGTCCGTCTATTATTTTTTTTATTTTAAATTGCTATAATATAGCATTGGACGACTGCAGCAAACGCTGTATATGCTATATGTAAGAGCATTCACAATGGTGTTTCTCATTTTTGAGAATATGGCAGCTACAGTAATAGCGAATACCGATATCTTCTGCAGTCGTTGTTTTCTAAAATTTTGCTAAAATTTGAAACGGACGAGACATGTTGTATCGTCGGTATTTTTTTTTTTTTTTTGGGTTAACTAATTTTAGTTATTTAGAGATTAAAATAGTTTAGTTAAATAAATTATTAATAAAATATCACTTAAACCTAATTTAACTACCTAAACTAACCTAAACTAACAATTTGACCCTAATTAAAATAGCCCTGATATTAGGGACGGGACACCCGTCCCAAGCATTTTTGCTTGAGACGGGACAACTTGTCTCGTCCGAGGGTAATTTTGATTTTTTTTTATATTTATTTTTTCCTTTTCTCTTCATCCAGATTGTCTGATCCAAAAAAAATAAAATAAAATAAAAATAAAAATAAGGGACGATACATGTTGTATCGTCCGACGAGATTAAAAAAAAAAAAAGAATTTGGGACGAGACAACTTGTATCGTCCGACGGGATTAAAAAATAAAATATAATTGGGACGAGACAATTTGTCTCATCTCTTACAATTTGAGAATCGCTACTTCGCTTCTCAAAAATGAGAAGCGACTGTAGCGATTTTGCCAAAATTTGGCAAAATAGCAAACGACTGCAGTGTCATCTTTTTCATAAAATGAGAATTTGAGAAATATAGCAAACGACTGTGGATGCTCTAAATATGCATTTTGCCATTTTTTGACAATCACTATGGATGCTCTTATAATGCTTATAATTCATATGAAATTTTTTATTATTCTATTATTTTTTTATACCTTGAATTTAGGAGAATGAGTCCCAATTTCTATATAAAATTTATCATTTTATAAATATTTTATACATTTTTTTTCTTCAATAATCTTTTGTTGGTTAACATATAATATAATTTTGCTTAGCTTATGTGAAGGCCCAAACCCGATTATGGTTTAAGGCCCTTACGCACGCAGCCCAAAAAGCCCAATGGAGTCAATATACTTGTGCTTAAGGAATTAGGCCTTGAGACTACATTTAAGCCCAACAAGAAGCAACTTTTAGACTATCAATAATTGTTTCAGTTTTATCCCAAAAAACATGTTAGTTTGTTTTGAATTCTTGCAATATATAGCATATCTTTCTATTGTTCTATTAATCAAAATCAGTCTTTATGGCTCTAGGTTTCATAGGTATGAAAATGATCACTAATAAGCTAGGGTTGCTACATCGCTATAGCAACTACCGCGCACAAGAACTTTACTGCCACAACGGAAGGTTGAGAAAGATTTTTACGCACGACAGTTTATCTCGTATTATGCATCTTTCTTTCATCCAGGGATGTTTGTCATGTCAATCTGAAATAAGCAACAGACTACTGGTACTTTGCACGAATTGAGGACTTAGAACGACGAAGTGTTAGTTATCGATACTCCTGAGGCACTAGTTGAGGATTTTGGAATGTAGATAGAATGAAAGTTGTGTTCTGATATTGGATTAGCAAAGCTCACTAGTACTTTGAGGCTTTGTTTTCTGAAGCTTGTTTTGTTAGGGAAAGCTAATCAAAAGGTTGTAGGCATACTTTGCATCTCTGACCTTCATCAATCATCACTTATGACCCCAAATCAATATATATTCCAAGTCTTTATGGCCCAAAATGAGTATTGAGTGCATCCACGAGTTATAACCTCTTGGAAGCTCTGATTAGTTGACAAAACTAATAATATTTTCATTTTCTCCTCCCGAATATCTTTACTGTCATGACCCAAACACCTTTCGGTCGGTAACTAATCTGAGTAAATGTGTGAAGCCAATCAGCGAGTACATCATTATATCTGTATATTATATTAATAGAAGAGAGAGTCTATGCCTCTCTTGTTCCTCTATTTTGAAATAGAGCAAGAAAATAAAATGGAAAAATTCTCATTTAAATTCTGCACACGTTTTCATAAAAAAATAATAAAACCGAAATAAAATAAAAGCCTCAAACAAACCCCTTCAAGCCTCTCACTTTCAAAATTCAAATCCTCCATTCTTCCCCATGCCATCCTTCCCCCATGCCGCATGCCGTCGCTGCATGCACGCCGTCACCGCACCGTCACTCTCACAGATCCATCTCACTTGAGGAGGAGAGGGGTTGTCGAGCCATGGCCGCATTTGGAAGGGGAGGTACTAGAGGCGGAGGATTGGAATGGTGGAGTGATGCTGCTTTGAGATTGATGGCGACATTGGAGAATGGAAGATTAGTTGACGAAAGTCGAGAGAGAGACTGAGAGAGGGAGACTGGAAGGTGTTTAATGATATTCCCTATAGAATTTGTGTTTCGCCGAGGGTGTTTAATAGAATGCCTCAATGAGATTTGGTTGCTTGGGTGCTCTAATTTGATGAGTTTGCAGTTTTGGGCATGAATGACTAATGGACTATGCTTGAAATTTCGTTGAGATGGTCAAAGTGAAGTGATTGAGGGTGGAGAGCTAATGGACGATCCTTAGAGTTTCGTTGAGTTTGTCAAAATGAAGAGATTGGCAGACTATGTAGACCAGAGCAACAACATGGTATTGAGTGGTGGCCGTGATTGCTATTAAGGTCTTCAATATTTTTAGGTGACAATGATACAATTGTTATTTTTTAAATTTGAATAGAACAATTATACTTATTGTTTAGTAAACTACACCCAGTAAAATTGAACATGCATGCTCAATTATTAATATTAATCATTCTTATAATTGCCCTCGATTTTTGTAGTCAACTCTGTTTGTTAGACTATCCAGATGAAATTGGAACTTAATTAGTTAGATATTTTCATTATGTGAATAAGAAGATATAGAATTCTATATTTATATTAGTCATACTATAGTTAGATAATTTAGTTTAGCTATATCAGTAGATATCTATACAGTTTATATAATTTAGTTTTAGTTATATAATCCGAATAATTTATGAATTTGTTGAATGTTGAAATGCTTGATATTTTTAGTTTCTTGAAATCTTAGAATATTACATGATGTATATAGATGAAAACAAAATATGCACAAGTGAGATTCTACCGAAAGTCTATGAGAATTGTTGACTAGGTATCAACTTTCGGTTATCATTTTTATTTTAAGAATAACCTTCGTGCATATATTGAAAAATAAAGTATGCTAATTAACATGTTTTAAGAGAATATATCATTTTTCTTAAAATGTTTGTACGATATTGCATATAATTATACTAGTATCTATATATAAGAGTCTCAGTTTGACCTTTATCAGACACATACATTGTATGGACTGATAAAGCATATAAGCAATGGAGAGAGACAGAGAGAAGGAATATAGTGGAAAACCCGAGCAATAAATCGGAACTTTGAAGTTGCGGTAAGTGTGTCGAGGAATTAGTATTTATATTCCAACATGAAAGGCCTGAAATTATAAAATTAAGGATTTGTATGGTGTTGTCTGGTTTTGTATTAATTAATTAATCAATCAATCAATTAACTAGCAATCTACAACAACAACATCATCAACATCAACAAAATCCTCAGCTACATGAATCCGAATATTTCATTTTGCTCGGTTTAGTACAATATCGTCTATAAGGTCACAAGTTATCATTTATTTTCTCACCGTTTTCACTCAAGTAAGTTTAGGTCTTCCGCTATCCCTAACTCTACCCTCAATACTTATCAAATCACTCTTTCTAACGGGGCACTACTTGGTCTACGTGTGATATATCCAAACCACCTGAGGCGATTCTCTCTTAACTTATATTGGATAGAAGCTACCTTTATCACGTCTCGTATATGCTCGTTTCTAATTTTATCATTCATGGTTTTACCACACATCCATCTTAGTATCATCATCTCTGCTACACTCATTTTTTGAACATGTTGTTTCTTTGTTACCTAACACTCTGCTCCATACATCATTGACGGTCTAACAGCTGTTCTATAAATTTTTTCCTTCAACTTCAAAGGTATACGTTTGTCATACAAAACATCACTGACACTTATCCACTTAAGCCACGCTGCTTGGATCCTATGTATAACATCTTCACAAATCTCCCTATCGCTTTATATAATCGAGCCTATATATCGGAAACGAATCTCTTAGGTAATTCTTGACCATCAAGTTTCACTACTTCCTCAGTTGTGTTCCGAATATCACTAAAATTACACTCAATATACTCTGTTTTAGTTCTGCTTATTCTAAAGCTTATAGTTTCCAAAGTTTCTCTTCACAATTCTAATTTAGCATTGACTCATGCTCTAGTCTCGTCCACTATGACGACGTCATCGGCAAAAAGTGTACACGAATGCACCTCATCTTGTATTCCTTGTGTCAATTCATCTATAACCAAAGTAAAGAGGTAGGGGCTTAAAGTTGAACCTTGGTGGAAACTTACTGTAATAGGAAAATCACTGGTCTCTCATGTGGTTGTTCTAATTGTGGTCTTTGCCCCTTCATACATATCCTTAATTATTTTAATATACCGAATAGTCACTCTTTTAATATTTACACCCACTATACTATGTCTCTAGGGACTTTATTATATATTTTTTCTAGATCTATAAATATCATATGTAGATCTTTCTTATTCTCCATATATTTTTTCATAAGTCTTCTCAGTACATAAATTGTTTCCAATGTTGACCTCTTAGGCATAAATCCAAACTGATTTCCAGACACTATAATTTTTAGTCTTAGTTTATGTCCGATCACTGTCTCCCAAATTTTTATTGTATGACTCATTAATTTAATCCCTCGGTAGTTGGAGCAATTTTGTATATCTCATTTATTTTTATATATAAGTACTAAAATACATTTTCTCCATTCATCGGACATCTTCTTAGTTTTCAAAATTCTCTTAAATAATTTTGTTAGTCAACACATTCCTACATCCCCAAGACACTTCCAAACTTCAATGGGTATACCATCCGGTCCTAAAGTTTTTTCTATTTTCATCCTTCGTAGAGCATTTCGAATCTCTGAGATCTTAATTCTACGAAAAAACATATGTTCTCGACTCTTTCTTGAGTCATCTATAGTTATTTTGCCCACAAATTTTTTATTTAATAACTTCTTAAAATATGTACCTTCCTTTAAAAAGTAATTAAATAACTATGTACCTTCCTTAAAAAATGAGTAATACTTTGACTAACTATAAATGGAAAAGTCCTAAAACTTTATGCCTCTTTAGAGCATCTGTAGTCGTCTGCCATTTATCCAAATTTTGGAAAATTTGGAGAGAAAAAAATCGCTGTAGTCGTTGGCCATTTACCCAAATTTTGGTTACCGAATGAACAGTGGTCGGCCAAATTTGGGAGACGAAATGACTTTTGCCAAAATATAGCAGACGACAGATTATCTTTCGTCCGTTTGATGGGACGAAAGATTATCTTGGTCGGAGACGTGGGACGGAAAATAAAACATCGTCCCTACACATTTTCAGCTGAAACATCGATGGACGGGAGATAATCTTCCGTCCGTTGAATTAATTGAAAAAATAAATTGAAGGACCTTCCCTTCAAATAAAATAAAATAAAATGGGTCGGACGGTAGATTATCTACCGTCCCTCCATTTCCCCCCTTGATTTATGGAATTACATATTTACCCTTATTTGATCCTAACGTTAATATTCCTATTTCAACGGCTCGTTTTTGTGTACAAACGCAGCGCAACGGCTCCAAAAAAAAAAGAAAAAAAAATTTATACTACAAATAAACAACCAACTCAGCCTCTGTTCTCCTCAACCAAATCCTCAAACAGAGAACAAGAATTAGCTCTCCCTATCTCTATAATCCACAGCTCAAAAATTCTCAATTTCTCTCTCTCTCTCTCTCTCTCTCTCTCTCTCTCTCCCTATTTCCCCAATATTGTTTTAATTTGATTTTATGGCAAATCCTCGTCCAATTAGAGGCCACGCTTATATGAGGATATTATTTTGGCTCAAAGTTGAGTTGCTATCACCCAAGATCCAGTGATCGGTAGCGATCAAAGTGGGACTCAATTTTGGGATCAGATTTCTCTCAGATTTGTCAATTTGTTAGGAACTACAACAGATAGAACGACCGGCTCTCTTTCCAGTCGATTCTCTACTATGTCAAAGGAAGTAGCATTGTACATACTACAACAAAATGATTTTACCCCGGCGATTTTTCCCTGGCGTTTGGGTAAAAACGTCGGGGTGGAACCCAGGTAAGAAAATGAAGAAAAATCCACCCCTATATTCCGGCGTTTCTTAAAAACACCGGTGTAGATGTGTGCTTTTTTATCCCCCACCCCCCCTCGATCTGTCTCTCTCTTTCACTCAATCTACGCTTCTTTCTAATTCCCCTCTTCCGTGCGCTGAATAACCCAAACCCCCCTAGGCCGTCGTCGACCCCCGACCATCGTCGTCACCTGCCCTCCGTCGCCGTACCCCCCCTTCCCCCACGTCGCCTAGCCCCTCTCTATCTCAAACTGAAAAGACGGCGTTGTTGGGGGTTGGGTTGGTGAGAGAGACGTGGGGGTAGGACACGATTTGGGCTAGGGTTTGTGATTGGGGCTAAGGTTTTTGCCCACACGTCGTCTTTTCAGTCGCTCCCGCCGTTCTCGGGCCGTCTCTCCGATGATCATCATCTTCCTCCATCTTGCAAACCCCATAGGTATGAATTTGAGAATTTGGGAATTTGTTAATTTGTGAAGTAGAGAATTTAGGAATTTAGAGAATTTGTTAGTTTGTGAAGTAGAGAATTTGAGAATTTGAGAATTTGAGAATTTGAGAATTTGAGAATGGGTTAATTTGAGAATTCTGGGTATCTATAATGAGGATGGATAAGAAGAATAAATTGATGGTTGGGACAAATTGGATTCAATTTTTGTTCGATTGGGTGTTAGGGATGTATGCTAAAGTGCAAAAAACTATGGGGTTGACATCTTAAATCTTTGGATAATGGGTGTACTTCAATTAGAGGAGTAAGGAATCTAGTGAAGTAGACGCTCCTCAAGAGTCCTGACCGTACTCATTAATGTCTTAGTTTCTCTTTTCTCCAAGTGTAATACTTGTGTGATGCTATTGAGCATAGGTCACATATGTTAGGTTGATTCTTCAGTTATGATATCTATATGGTATCTTTATAGTTTCTTCACTCATGTATGTATATGCAAATGCATGTGGGTGTGGGATGCTATTATGCATAGGTCACCCATCCAGTGAACAAAATTATATTCACTTTTAATGTTGTTGGGTCCTTTGACATTACAATGAAAGTTCATTAGAGTTATCTAAATTATGGGAAATATTTTATAGAAGTAAATGGATTTTTACTCCAATTCAAATGCACACATTCAAATGGAGTCTTAGAATTCTTAAGTTTGTAGACCAGTTGGTCTATCTATTCATGTTTGTATCTACAAGTCTACTGTCTTCTTTCATATTATTTATGTAGTGATGATTTTTAATTTACTTTTGGGGACCTCCAGCATATATAGATATAATAAAATCAGCATATATAGATTTGATCACGAAATAATGTAGTGGGATCTGGGCATATAAAATCAGCATACTTTTCCTTTTTCATTTTTTTCATTCTTCAGTTTGAGTTTGCTTTCTTATCTGCAATCGAAAGAAGTTTGCAGTTTGACAACTTTTTAAGAAAATTAACCGATGCTAGTTATATTGTGTTTTGATGAAGTATATATGATCCAATAGTTAATGAAATGAACTCTCAAATTCTTTCACTGCATAGTGTGTGCTTGTTTGAAGTTTGGTTGAATGCCAACATGCAAGGGGTTTATAGCCTTCAGAATAAACTGGAATTATTATGCATTTGGAGATGGGTTAGCTGCTTTTTTGTCTGAATTTGGAGATGAGATGGTTCATGTATCTGAAGTTGCACACCATGATTTTTTGAGGAGCGACTAGTGATGGAAATTTTTTTATCTAAACTTTATATACAATTATATCATGATGTCTACATGAGTATCAGTTTCTAACGTAATGTTCATACTTGTTGCTTGGGTTTGAAAATGAGATTGTTCTTTGCCGTATGGTTTTAAGTGATGATGAGATGGATTATGTAACTGAAGTTGCATACTACGATTTACAGAGGAGTGGCTAGTGATGAAATAATCCTGTTTGAACTTATGTTGTGGTTTCAATTGACAGTTATTTCATGAGTATATAAAAGTATAAGTTTCATTTCAGTTAGTAGCATTTTTGCATGAATTTGACAGTGAAAGTATTCATTTTCACTCTTTGTAATTTAATAATTTGAACTCCATATTCTGGTTTTGATTGTAAGAGTGTTGCATGTTTTTTTTAAAAATTTATATACCTACACCGGTGCGTTTGTGAAAACGCCAGTGTAGAATGATTATAGGGAAAGAAGAGGGCAGTCTTGAATACGCCTCACACCGGTATTTTTGCGACCGCAAGTGTAACTTACAGAAATACCGACATTCGTAAAAAACACCGGTGTGGACCCCCCCTTTTCTGCGATACCTTCTTTGGCGGCATTAGCACCGGCGATTTTAAAAATGCTGATGAATTATTCACCGACATTTTAAAATGCCGGTAAATATCAGAAAAAACTCCAGTAAATCCCTTGTGTGTTGTAGTGACATTGCGAAATTGAGCAGTGTGACCAATAGAGCGGCAAGCGGTACTACGAATGCAGATAAGGTGTGTTTTGTTTTAATGAATTTCATCAATTTAATATGTATCGTTTATAAAAATAAATTCCGTTTACTTAATCTTCATCAACATTTATTAATTATGATAGGAACGTAATGCGAAAATGGAATATATGCAATCCGCTGGCAAGCCCTTCAAATTTGAAGACTGTTACGAAAATTTGAAAGATCAACCGAAATTTTCGGCGCGTACAACTCACGTTTTCGAACTAATCCCAAATACTCAATATAGCGAAGGTGGTAGTTCAACACGTTCACCCACAAACGTACAGTAGGATTAAGTGAATAGGAATATACCAGTTGATCTCAATGCACCTACGCCACTTTCTCGACCACCCGGTAGGAAAGAAGCAAAGCAAAAAGGGAAGCGCACCGCCGAAGCCACTGATGTTTCTGCAATGGTCGAAGAGACGAGAAATTTTAACTCTTTTTATATTAGCACACAGGAAAAACGGCTAGAGATGAAGCAACGAGATTTCGATTTGAAAGAAAGAGTGGAAGAAGATCGTATAATGTGTATGGATTTGAGTAGCTTACCTGAAAGTCAGCGTTATTATTTTCTGTGTCGACAAAATGAAATCATGCATAAAAGGGGCTACCATCCAGAATAAAGTAGTACTTCATTATTATTAGTTATATGTTATTGTATCGTCTTCTAGAAATGTTTTTTATTGGGAAATATGTAATTGTTTTTTATTTCATGGTTATTAGTAATGTTGTTATCTATTATTATGTTGTAATATGACGAAGGAAAAACTTTCAAACTAAGTAAACCGATTCCCTTAATTGAAATCATATTACATTAATATAAAGATTTGAAAAGCATAAAAGCACAAACACTAACAGTGCTAGGTTTATGAAAATAACATAACCCAAATTACACAACCCACATCTTGACTAACACATCTTTGCTTAATCTTCATCCTCTCCATCCTCTCCATCCTCTCCATATGCGTTCCAAATATGTTCAGCTAATTCAAGACGAAGTACATGATGCATTTGTCCGTCATGCAATTGTACATTACGTGTCATTCGAGCTTCATGCTCAGTTGGACCAGACCTATTAGGTATGAAGGTCGAGTTAGCATGTTGGTCGTATACATATTCACCAATCCCATTTTCCCTTTCATCCTCAACAATCATATTGTGTAATATGATACACGTTTTCATAATATATGAGAGACTGTCAGCATCCCAAAGTATGGCTGGACCTCTAACTATAGAAAATCGTGTCTGTAATACCCCGAAGGCACGCTCAACATCCTTTCGTGCAGACTCTTGCATATGGGAATTTTTTTTTCTTTTTCGGTGTATCTGGGGTTGAGTAAGTCTTCACTATAGTCGCCAATGGGGGGTATATACCATAAGCTAAATAGTACCCATGTTGTACGCATGATTGTTAATTACAGAATCAGAGGTGGTGCACAACCATCGAGAATGTTGTTGAATAGTGGAGAACGGTTGAGTACGTTAAGATCATTATTGCACCCCGACATTCCAAAGAATGAAGGCCAAAACCATAGATCGTAAGATGCCATTACTTCAAGTACGATAGTGAATTCACGAACATGACCGGTGTATTGACCATGCCAGGCTGCCGGACAATTTTTCCATGCCCAATGCATGCAATCAATACTTCCTAACATTCATGGAAAATCCCTAGATGAATTTTCTACCAATAGCCTCTCCACATCATTTGTCGTTGGATGTCTCATATATTGTGGGCCGAACACGTTAACAATTGGCACGCAAAATCGTCGCAATGTCTTCAAGACCGTACATTCGCCAATACGTACATACTCGTCAATTGCATTGACAGAAGTTTCATATGCCAAACAGTGTATTGCAGTAGTAATTTTTTGATGTCGGGATAAGCCAAATACTTTTGTTGCATCTTGACGTTGAAGAAAATATTGATCATAACTTACAGTTGCTTGGAGTATCTGATTAAATAAATCCCGGCGCATATGAAAACGACGTCGAAATAGAGTGTCGCCATAAATAGGATTATCGGCAAAATAATCCCTGTGAA
Organism: Hemerocallis citrina; assembly: GCA_017893485.1. Classification (NCBI taxonomy): domain Eukaryota; kingdom Viridiplantae; phylum Streptophyta; class Magnoliopsida; order Asparagales; family Asphodelaceae; genus Hemerocallis; species Hemerocallis citrina. Next base: position 209,318,856 of record CM030368.1, on the reverse strand, counting down.
GACGTCTATCACCATCTTCTCTTTTCCCGACGAATATACTGGCGGTGGTTTGTATGTTGATTTTCTTGAACAACTAACGACAATATATTTATACATTGATTCATAATCACCGCAAGCATATCATTTTCCTCGTCGGATGAAGAAGAGTCTGAAGCATAGTTGGTATAAGCCATTTATGTATTGGTGATTTGGTGTGGGTAGTCAGGTTCATTCTTGAAGTGATCCTTATATAAGACTATCAGAATACGAAGGTAGTCAAAACTCAAAAGATACAAACAACAGAGTATGGACAAAATGATTAAAGTTTGAAATGATGTGACATGATAAGATGTGACATAAAAAGGTTCTATCCCCTTTTTAGATTTTCAAATGTTTATTGTTTAATCTTTCACGTTAATGTTTAGTAGGATCCAATGTGGTAGCAAAATACTTAAATACCCTTGGTGCAAATTTGGCATTCCAAAGAACTAAATTAAGCTTTGGCTCTTAATGTAAATTCATATTACAATATTCGTCATGTTCTTTCAGATGTACATTAACATTAGAAATACACCCTATCTAATCATCATACTTAAGTTGGGTGTCTGGCACGAAATCCGGTGTTGGAATAGATGATTCATAATAAGTGTTGTTGTACCCAAAATTCCTATACATGTATAATAGTGCCAAAGCTTGGCTACCCCAATCAAATGTGCCAACTTTAGTAAGATCTTCGGGATCTGCAAGTCATCCACACCTAATAACGGAAGCACCATTGGCGAAAAGGAATTCACCCAAGAAGTAAAAAAAAAATGCCCTAGCGACTCATAGCTTTATCGTTGTCAGTTTTTGTTGCCACAATCACACTACTGTGAAAATATTTCTTCAGGAACGAACAACATATTCTCTGAGACTTCCAATCATCAGAAGTAAGTTCAGGAAAGAAGGGGGACTGTACTGTTTCGAATGGATATTCCTCGTCGTTACATGGTAGTTGATCACCAATTTCAATGGATATTCTCGTTAGCATTGCCCAATCCAACGGTGTAAATCCCAACTCATAACGCGGGAGATGAAATGTGGGTAGTGTCCCACCATCTCTCAACCAAAGCCTCGACAATCTTATGCGATAATTTTTCCGTATCAATTGTGAAAAAATGTTGCCAGCCAATATTATCTATTATTTCTTTCACTACTGGGATATGAGAGCATATCTTGTAAGCTTTGATTGGACCATTCCAACTTTCCCTAAAGTTACAAAATCCACCAAAAGAATTTTCAGTAATATTCTTAGAGATATGAGCCCAGTTGTCAACTACCGGTGTCCACATTGTTGGATTGCTTAAATCCACTTCTTGAGTATCTGATTCTGGTTGTTTGCCTCTGTTGCCATGATCAGAACTAGATTGTCCCTTTGATTTGAGCCTACCAATAAAACGTCGAATCGACATTTTTTTTTTGGGATTTGAAGTAGAATGAAGTAGCATTAAGGGAAATGTGTTGGGACAGAGAAGATCTAATGCAAATCGGTAGTTTCAAGTTCGTTTTTTTCCCTTAACAACGACTCCATACATATGGAGAAACCCAAACTAGCTAAGGGTATTTTTGTGTTGTGCGGAATACGAATGAACCACCAATCAAAGAGAGAAATAGCGAATAAACCAGAAAACAAACAAACACAAGGACACAAAGATTTACGTGGTTCGGCAAACAAGTGCCTACATCCACAGGGCGGTTGGGGTTTCTTCTTCAAATAATCACCAATGGGCGAAAACAAACCCTTACAAAGATGACGGCTGCAAAATCCGAATAGAGGTGTTCTTCTTTACAAAACCCTAACGGGTGTATTTATAGGGAAACTACTGGGCCTTTCAAAATGGGCCTATTCTGGTTTACAAACCCGCCGACAGTCGACTGGTCTCCTTATCAGTCGACTGGTAATTAGTTATGGACAGTCGACTGAGACCCATATGCCAGTCGACTGGTGAACCCTGCTGCTGTATCCTTAGCTCCTTTGAAAATTCCTTCGGGACAGTCGACTGAGATCCATATGCAGTCGACTGGTATACTGGAAATTTCGATCACTGCAGATACGATGGATATAAACAAACTGAACCAGAATCGAGCCATTATCCTACAATCTCCACCTTGGCGAGATCTTCCAAGTAGCCCAAGCAATCTCCAAAAAATACTCCAAAACAAATGCTCATCACCAAATGTAACAAAAAACCCAAACTCCACCTTAGTATGATATCACATACTAAGCAAACAAATAGCGAAGCACCATTCCAACCGCCCATTCCAAATCATCAAACATGCAAAATATTAGCCAGGTTCATGCAATGCTTGAACTTGGCTGCCCCAACAATTTTGGTCAACATATCAGCAGGATTATCAGCTGTCCCAATCTTCACCAGAAGAATATCACCATCCTTTATCAAATCACGCACAAAATGATAACGGACATCAATATGTTTGGTCCTCGAATGATGAACTTGGTTCTTCGCTAAATGGATAGCACTTTGACTGTCACAGTGTACCTCCACCTTCTCCCGATGAATTCCCAAGCTCTTCAAAAGTCCATGAATCCAAATGGCTTCCTTCATGGCCTCAGCAACTGCCATATATTCAGCCTCAGTAGTAGGCAATGCTACAGTGGACTGCAAATTGGACCTCCAACTTATAGGTGCCCTAGCCATAGTAAACAAATAGCCTGTAGTAGACCGCCTCTTATCTAGATCACCTGCATAGTCAGAATCAACATAACCCACCAATAACCTGCTAATATTGTTATCCCTCTCAAACTTCAAACCCACATCTGTGGTGCCACTTATGTACCTTAAAATCCACTTAGCCGCTTGCCAATGCTCTCTGCCTGGATCATGCATATATCGACTAACCATACTCACCGCCTGAGAGATGTCTGGTCGAGTACAAACCATGGCATACATCAAACTGCCAACCACACTAGTGTAAGGTACATTAGCCATATACTGTCTCTCTTCATCTGTACTTGGAGACTGAGAAGCACTAATTCTGAAATGAGTGGCTAAGGGTATACTTACTGGTTTAGTTTTCTCATCTATACCAAACCGTTTCAGCACCTTCAAGAGATATTGCTTCTGTGTCAAACTCACTATGCCCTTTGCTCTGTCTCTAGCGATCTCCATCCCAAGTATCTTCTTGGCTTCACCAAGATCCTTCATCTCGAATTCAGAACTCAGCTGATTCTTCAAATTTTGAATCTCCTTAGCATTTTTAGAGGCAATCAACATGTCATCCACATATAATAACAGATATATGAAAGAGCTATCCTGCAATTTTCTGAAATAGACACAATGATCATACTCACTTCTGAAATATCTCTGTACTTTCATAAACTGATCAAACCTCAAATACCACTGCCTTGGAGATTGCTTCAACCCATAGAGAGACTTCTTCAACCTGCAAACAGAACTTTCCTTCCCAACAATCTTATACCCATCTAGCTGCAACATATAAATTTCTTCATCTAGGTCCCCATGTAAGAATGCAGTCTTCACATCCATCTGTGTCAATTCAAGATCAAACTGTGCTACCAATGCCAACAAAATCCGAATAGAAGGATGCTTCATAACCGGAGAGAACACTTCATTATAGTCAATTCCTTTCTGTTGAGCATACCCCTTTGCAACTAGTCTAGCCTTGAACCGAACACTGTCTTTTGGACCTTCTTTCTTCGTATACACCCACTTGCAACCGATGACTTTCTTCCCCTTTGGCAATTGCACTAGATCCCAAGTCTTGTTCTTATGAAGAGAGTTCATCTCTTCATCCATAGCAACTTTCCAATCTGCATTTTCAGAACTCCTAGTGGCTTCTTTGAAGTTGGAGGGAACTTCATCATCAACAATGGGAAGAGCAAATGCAACTGTTTCTGTAAAGCGAGATGGTCGTTTGATATCTCTTCTTTGCCTTCTTGCTGCAATTGATTCTTCCTGCTGGAGAGGGTCTTGGATAGGACTTCTTCCTCATCCTCAGTATCAACCACATCATCTTCATTTTGGGCAGGAGTAGGATTTTCAACTGAAAGCTTTTCTAACTCCACCTGTTGGAGAACTCTCGAACCAGTCGACTGACAGAACCAGTCGACTGAGAGCACTTGTCAGTCGACTGTCCCGAGCTAATCTTCTGCTTCTCTTGATCACCAGTCGACTGAGAGAACTTGTCAGTCGACTGTCCCGAGCTAATCATGCTGGTCTCATCAAAGGTAACATCTCTGCTGATTACTAACTTTTTCTGTTCTGGACACCACAACCTGTAACCTTTGACACCAGTACTAAAACCAACAAATATAGCCTTTTTGGCTCTTGCATCAAGTTTAGTTTCAGTTACATGAAAATAAGCAGGACAACCAAATATATGCAAAAAACTATAATCAGATGCAGGTTTACCACTCCATACCTCAATAGGTGTTTTGCCTTCAAGTGCTGCAGATGGTAAACGGTTGACAATGTGGCTTGCATATATAACAGCTTCTGCCCAAAATGTCTTCTTCAATCCAGACTGTGCTAGCATACATCTCACCTTCTCAAGTAAGGTTCTGTTCATCCTTTCTGCAACCCTATTTTGCTGTGGAGTCTTCCTAACTGTGAAGTGCCTCTGGATCCCTTCATCTTCACACAATTTCAGAAACGGATCGTTCTTGTATTCCCTCCATTATCTGACCTCAGAACCTTAATCTTCCTTCCGGTCTGGTTTTCAACTTTCTTCTTCCAGCTTGTGAACAATGTCAAAGCTTCATCTTTGTGTTTCATGGTATATACCCAAACTCGTCTGGAGTAGTCATCAACAAATGTAACAAACCAGTGTCTACCACTCATAGAAGGTGTCTGAGTAGGGCCCCAAACATCTGTGTTCACATAATCGAGGATACCCTTTGTCTGATGTACAGCTGTACCAAATTTCACTCTAGTTTGCTTACCTAAAACACAATGTTCACAAAATTCCAACTTGCAACCTTTAGCATCTTTAAGCAACCCTTGCTTCACAAGCCCCTGCAAGGCCTTTTCTCCTGCATGCCCGAGTCGCATATGCCACAACCTTGTAGAGTCGGGAACAACCTGTTTAGGTTTTTCAGTTACACTGGCAGCCTGACCCAAATACGTTTTTCCCTGCAAGAAAAACAAGTTCCTTTTTCTTTTCCCTTTCATCACCACGAGTGATCCGTTGGTCACCTTCAGAATGCCACCTTCACTAGCAAATTTCAATCCACTGGCCTCCAAAACACCAAGTGAAATCAAATTCTTTTTCAAATCTGGAACATACCATACATCTGAAAGCTCCCTAATAAGACCATCGTGCATTAACAATTCAATCTTCCCGATTCCTACCTTCTTACAAGGTACATCATTTCCCATCAAAACTACCCCACCATGCATATACTCTAAGGAAGTAAACCACTCCTTTTTCCAAGACATATGATAGGAGGCTGCTGTATCAAGAAACCATACTTCTTGATAAAGTGAAGGACTAGCAGCAAGTGCAAAGGAAAAATCATCATCACTATCTAAATTATCAACAGTCACATTTGCAGTCGAATTTCCCTTATTTCGTAGCTTCGGACAATCCTTTTTCCAATGCCCCTTTTCATGACAGAAAGCACATTCATCTCTGGCTGGTATCTTTCTGTCCTTTGAAACTCCTCTCGATTTGAAACGAGATTTGTTTCCTTTATTCTCAGATTTGGTCTCAGATCTGGTCTCAGTTCTGCCCCTTACAATCAATGCTTCAGAAGTTTCTCTATCAACCATTTTATCCCTTCTCCTAGTTTCATTATTCAACAGAGCATTTGCAACATCTTCATATTTAACAGTATCTTTTCCATATATTAAAATTGTTGCTAAATGATCATAACATTCGGGTAATGAATTCAACAGAATTAGGGCTTTGTCTTCATCTTTAATTTGCTCATCCAAATTTAACAAATCAGCCAATAATTTATTAAATGATTCAACATGAGCGTTCATAGACATACCTTCAGTATAGGTGAAGCGAAAAAGTCTCTTCTTCAAATACAGCCGATTCTCCAAACTTTTCCTCATGTATTTGTCTTCGAGTTTCTTCCACAACACCGCAGCAATGGTATCCCTCATCAAATCGTACTTCTGAGCCTTCGCAATAAAGAGCCGAATAGTCCCACACGCAACTCGGTTCAACTTCTTCCAATCTGCTTCGAACATATTCTTTGGTTTTTCTTCCTCCAAAGCAACGTCTTGTTCTTGTTGAACCAGAACATCCAACACCTCACACTGTCACATCCCGAAATTATTTGTTCCATCAAAATTTTCAACTTCAAATTTTGCGTTGTGAATCGTTGTTCTGGAAGAACTTGATCCCGCAATATCCTTGGTTGCATCTGCTTCACTCGCCATCTCCCTCTAGGTCGAACCCGAAGCTTTGATACCACTTGTTGTGCGGAATACGAATGAACCACCAATCAAAGAGAGAAATAGCGAATAAACCAGAAAACAAACAAACACAAGGACACAAAGATTTACGTGGTTCGGCAAACAAGTGCCTACATCCACAGGGCGGTTGGGGTTTCTTCTTCAAATAATCACCAATGGGCGAAAACAAACCCTTACAAAGATGACGGCTGCAAAATCCGAATAGAGGTGTTCTTCTTTACAAAACCCTAACGGGTGTATTTATAGGGAAACTACTGGGCCTTTCAAAATGGGCCTATTCTGGTTTACAAACCCGCCGACAGTCGACTGGTCTCCTTATCAGTCGACTGGTAATTAGTTCTGGATAGTCGACTGAGACCCATATGCCAGTCGACTGGTGAACCCTGCTGCTGTATCCTTAGCTCCTTTGAAAATTCCTTCGGGACAGTCGACTGAGACCCATATGCAGTCGACTGGTATACTGGAAATTTCGATCACTACAGATACGATGGATATAAACAAACTGAACCAGAATCGAGCCATTATCCAACATTTTGTTCCAAAAACTATATTCAATCGGCACCATGATTTTACTTTAGATTTTTTTTAAAATAAAAGTTATCATATGAGAACAAGCACCCGTGTTCAACTTTCTTCCCGCAAACAACAGATGAGGGATTATTCCCCATCCAATTACTTTTTTTTTAAATTTTAATCGGGTTGGGACGAAAGATAAAGTCCCGTCTAATACCAAAAAAATAATAAAAAACAATACACTTTCGACGGACGGGAAATGATCTCTTGTTCGTTCGAAATTTAAAATAGTAATAGTAATAATAATTCGTCGGACGAGAGTTCATTTGCCGTCCCGTATGTTTTTTTTAAAAAAAATTCTTTCCTGCAAGAGACGATAGATAATCCTCCATCCTATCTCATTTACGTGTACAATTCGCTAGGAAGAAAGATAATCTTTCGTCCGAGAATAAAAAATATGCAAAAATCCAAATTTTAGCTTTATACGACTACAGCAGCGAAAACTCATTTTTTCTATTTCCATTCTGCAAATACCCAAATTTTAGCCGGCGAGGGGTGTATTGGATTGGAATTTGAAAAGAATTTAAAAAAATGTGAAAAATCCTAGTGTATTCTATTAGGATTTTAAAGGATTTTATAAAAGTCACAGTGTATTCAATTGAGACTTTAAGTGATTCTATTCAATTCTTGGTGTATTCAATTGAGATTTTAAATGACCCCATTAAATTCTCAGTGTATTCAAAAAGTTATTGATTTTGGTAGAATTGAGAATTTGGAGGATTTAGATGGAATCTAGGGTCTGAGGTATAAATACCAAAAGCCTTTGCAATTCTCACCTTCTCTGTAGAAACTTTCAAGCCATTGGTGAGTATGGTTTTGTTTCTTGTACATATGCTCCAAATTATCCCCAAATAAACCCAAACCCTAACCCCCTTCTCTCGCCATCGTCTTCTTCCTCCTCTCTTCTACATCCCGACCTCCGATCCCCACGCAGAGGCCTAATTCAACCCAAACCCTAATTCAACCCAACCACCGATCCCCACGCAGAAGCCTCCATCCGCCTCCTAAAAGACAATGAAATCAATTTCAATCAAAATCAATGCGACGGAGTTGATTCAAAAATACTCTCAAGATTGCTATGGCATAAATTGGTTTCTCGTTGCAGGTATAGGACGAAGTGGATAACGTTCCATGGTTTGTATGATGTGGCCTATATAGTGAAACTATTAACTAGAAGACATATGGTGCAGAAACAGCGAGTATTGAGTTGATAAGGAGATGTGGTAGAGTTATGATGCCTAATGGGAGAGTTGGTGCTTCTTATAGATCTTTTGCTCCATGACTTTGGTTACCGGGTATTATTAGTTATTATTATTTTATGCTATTTCAGAATGTTAAAACAGCGAGTATTGAGTTGATGGACTCATTAACAGCTCTCTCATGTAGGGCTCTTTCTTTTTTGCTGTTACTTTTGTTTATGTGGATGTCCTAGTACTTCAGAAAAATCTTATGAGAATGACATTTTTATGACTTGCGAGGTGCCTTGATATTTATTCGTACTACTCTTATGAGAATGACAATCTTGTGTAGAAAATGAACTAATTATAAAGTCTATTGTCATCGAATTCCTTCGAATTTTATTAAATTCATAATAAGAATTCCATCAAACTAATTTAAAATCCTTATAAATCCAGTCAAAGTTTTAGGTGAATTCTCCATAAATTCCTTAAATACTGGGATTCTCAATTCTTTTAAAATCTTTTGAAATCTCAATCCAATACCCCCTGACAAGAAACAAAACCATACTCACCAATGGCTTGAAAGTTTCTACAGAGAATGTGAGAATTGCAAAGGCTTTTGGTATTTATACCTCAGACCCTAGATTCCATCTAAATCCTCCAAATTCTCAATTCTACCAAAATCAATAACTTTTTGAATACACTGAGAATTTAATGGGGTCATTTAAAATCTCAATTGAATACACCAAGAATTGAATAGAATCACTTAAAGTCTCAATTGAATACACTGTGACTTTTATAAAATCCTTTAAAATCCTAATAGAATACACTAGGATTTTCACATTCTTTTAAATTCTTTTCAAATTCCAATCCAATACACCCCTGTACATATGCTCTTAAGGATCATTGTGGATTCCAAAAACTCAATGTTGGCTCTTTACATCAGATGACATCTAATCACTTGTTAAAAATCATTCAGTGGAGTGATTACTTTTTTGCCTCATTAATGATCATAGGATCTCTTTACATTGGGAAGACATCCACAGTGATATACTATTCCCTTTGATCTTTATGCTTTAATTTCTCTCGTTCACCTGTCAGAATATCACTACTAATAAGAGCATCCACTAGAGATTTCAAGGTACTTCTAACAGTCTTTTTTCAGTATTGGATCTTTTGAATGATGAGTCGCTTATTTATTTTGCTAGTCTGTACGGTCTAGCCATGGGGTCCACTAGAGACGAGCAATTGGCTCATGTCAATATCATTAGAGGGGATAGACCACGTCACATAGAATAATCGCGGGCTTGGAGTCCTAGGGTTTAGGGATTAGAGGTTTTATTATTTTTTAATGTATTACATTTTTTGGAATGTGAGGGGGATGAGGCAGAAATCCAAAAAGAGGCTTATTAGTGATACTATCATTAGATACAGACCGTCCATTTGCGCTTTTCAGGAAACTAGGGTTGAATCACCTAATATAGTTGAGTTTCAAGGCATTAAAGGTATAGGAAATTTCGACTGGAGATTTAAGCCCTCGAGAGGATTTTCGGGGGGTATAGCAATAGGAATAGATCCTACAGTGTTCGAGATTATAGACGAAATTTCGGGAGAATTCTCAATCACGATCACTATTAGAAGACGAGTTGACAGTTGGATTCAGACCGTCACTACAATCTACGGCCCCTATGAGTCCGCCCGAAGGAACCTGTTTTGGGACGAGATTAGGAATATTAGAGGAAGGTGTAAGGGTCCGTGGGTTCTAGGGGGAGATTTCAATATTACTAGATTTCAGTTCGAGCACCTCGGAAGAGGTGCTCCGAGGGGGGACAGGGAACAATTCAACTCCTTGATCGATGAACTAGAGTTGGTGGAGATCAATCCACCGAATAGGAAATTCACCTGGTCAAACTTACAAGCGGTCCCAACTCTGGCGAAACTAGATAGATTATTAGTTTCCTCAGAATGGGAAGAGGCCTGCCCATTGGCCAAAGCCAAAGCGTTGGTTAGATTTACCTCTGACCACACTCCGTTAGCTCTGGACAGTGGGGAAGGGGAAAGGAGGAAAGCATATCAATTTCGGTTTGAGAAGTCATGGACATTGTGTGAAGATTCTAAGAGGATTATTGAGGAAAGCTGGAATGCGCCTACCTCGCCAGATTCGGCGGTGGGATGCTGGATTCAAAAGACCAGGAGATTACGGTCGAAATTGAAACACTGGGCGAGGATGGAATTTGGGCAGAATCAGAGACTAAAAGATGAATTAGTAGAGAGAATCGAGCATTTAGAAATCACAGAGGAGGAAAGAGTTCTTATAGAGACTGAATTAGAGGAGCTACGGAAGAGTAGACAAGACCTTCTACACATTGGGAAGATGGAGGAATATTATTGGAAGCAACGCTCTAGAATCCAGTGGTTGTTGGAAGGAGATGCCAACACTAAATTCTTCCATAAGATGGCTAATGGTCGTAGGCGTAAAAATCATATCTCTGGGCTTAAGATAGATGGTGAGTGGTGCGAGAATGAAGATAGAATTAAGCAACATCTACACGATAATTTCAAAGACCTATTGGGTAAAAACAGAGATCATAGGTGCTCTATGAATCAGAATATGTGGCTGGATTCTAGGATTAATGGTTCAGATAAGATCGAAAGCATCTTCACGGAAGAGGAGGTTATCTCCGCTATCAAAAGTCTAGGACCAGATAAAGCTCCGGGACCTGACGGACTCCCAATCTTCTTCTACAACATCTATTGGAATATCATTAAGGGGGACTTCATGCGAATAGTCCGGGATTTTCACAAGGGAGAAACAAATTTAGATCGCCTCAACTATGCGAACATTGTGTTGATCCCTAAGCAGGCTGAGGTTAAAGAGGCTGGAGATTTCAGACCAATCAGCCTTCTGAACGGGTCCTTTAAAATCATCACCAAGGTTTTGGCTAACAGGTTGGGACCTCTACTTAATGAGATTATTGGGCAGTCTCAGAGCGGCTTCATTAAAGGTAGAGACATCATGGATAGCGTAGCTTCGGCCCATGAAACTGTCTTCAGAGCAAACAAAGATAAAACGGACGGGTTCCTCTTTAAAGTGGACTTCCAAAAAGCCTACGACTCAGTCGAGTGGGACTCAGTGGACGAAGCTCTTATTCTTAAAGGTTTTGGAGAAAGGTGGAGAAAGTGGATATTCCATTGCATCAGAGGGGGTAAATCATCCATCATTGTTAACGGTACTCAGGGTAAAGAGATCAAATGCAAGAGAGGGCTACGACAAGGGGATCCTCTGTCCTCGTTGTTATTTGCTATAGTTGCTGACGGACTACCAGAGATGATTGCAAACGGGAACAGGGAGAGGAGTCACTTCGGGATTGACATCAGGGGAGTGTCAGAACAGATCTCTATCCTGCAATATGCGGACGACACGCTTCTGTTTGGGTCGTCGTTTAAGGAGGATATCATTGCGATGGGATCTGTTTTGAGGTGCTTCGAGGCTTGGTCTGGAATGAAGGTCAATTTCAACAAAAGCTGCATTATCCAATTGAGTGAACGCTGCTCCACCCCAATCCATATGATCCAACAGATGTTAGGTTGCAAGATGGGAGAATACCCACTTACGTATCTCGGGATTCCAATCAGGCCAGGGAGGCTTACTAAGGAAGATTGGCAAACTCTTATTGATAGGATCGAGAAAAGACTGCAAAGGTGGAAAGGCAAATTCCTGACGTTAGGAGGGATGATCACTTTGCTGAACGCAGTTATCAACAGTATCCCCATTTATCTAATGTCTGTTTTCGAATTACCGGTATGGGTAATCCACAAGATAGACAAATTGAGAAGGAGATTTCTATGGAAAGGAACCAACGAGGGGGGGAAAGGGTTACCTCTCGTTAGCTGGGGGAGGATTTGCAAAAGGAAGGAGTTCGGAGGCCTGGGTATTATTAACCTCAGAGACATGAACAGGGCGTTACTAAGTAAATGGTGGTGGAAGATGGATTTTCAGCGGCATAATTGGTGGTGCAAGTCTCTGACTAATTACCGGACAAGGAAGAGATTCAGATTTGGGGGAAGGGCATCCATAGTAGGAAATCTTTCTTTTGGAAAGGGGTCTACAGAACGGGAGAGCTTTTCCACAACAACACTCTTTGTAGAATAAAAGATGGCAGGAAAACGAGATTCTGGAAAGACAAGTGGTGTGGTCCGAACTCTCTCATGAGCCTCTTCCCGGCAGCGGCGGAGGCTGCTCTGAACAAAGACTCGTTGGTCTTCGACGTCTGGAAGAACTCCAAATTGAGATTGGAGGTCAAGGATACACTGGAGCAAGAAGAGATCGTTCAATTGCAATTGCTTAATAACTTCATTCGGATAGAAGGAAACTACACCCAACAGGCGGAAGACGAGAGATGGTGGACGTTGGAGGCCAATGGTAAATTCACAGTTTCCTCCTTATACAAAAGGCTTAATGATGGAGGTATTAGAAACAAGACTACGGAGGTGATTTGGAGTATCAATGTTCCTTCCAGAGTGAAAGTGTTTCTTTGGCTGGTGGAAAACGATGCAATCCTATCCAGGGTTAATTTGAGAAAGCGGGGTATTGTGGATAGTGCGTTATGCGGTACATGCACGTCCGAAGATGAAGATACAAATCATATTTTATTCAGGTGTCATAGAGCTAGATGGGTATGGGGGGAAGTGGGTACTCCGTTAGGCGTATTACAATGTCCGGGGTCTAGTGCCGAGGTTTGGGGGGTCCTTAGAAACATCAGGAATTCAAAAGAGGTTAGAACACAGTGGGAAATAGTTGTCGCGTCAGTATTGTGGAACCTATGGCTAGACCGCAACGACTTTTGTTTCAATAGCGTCCGTCAGTCTCTCTCATCATTATTGCATAAAATTGACTTCTGCCGTTTTGAATGGACAGGCCTAAACAGATCCAGGAAGAAGATGCGTTCGGGAGAGGGGACAGAGTAGCCTGCTAGCAGGGAGTGGCCTATCTTTTGGTTGTATCTTTCAGATGTGGGCATGATGTTTTAGATGCTTTGCTTTATTGTATTTTGTATTTTGGTTGTTGTCCGGGATGTTTGCACGGATTAGACTTTTGGGTCGTGTTGCCTACGGGCACTATGTATTTCATATTCCTGTTTCGTTAAGTCCTTTTAATGAAGCGATGACCGCAGTCATCTTTTAATCAAAAAAAAAAAAAATAAGAGCATCCACAACCGTTGTGCATATTGTCAATTTTATCATTTATTAGAAATTCGATACTCGTTTGTCATATATTTAACCTTTTAAAAAAAAATTTAAACAGTTCATTGCTATATTCGAGAAATAATTTGGCAATTTCCATATTACAGAAAACGAGACATATGACATATTTCGTTCCTATTATTTTATTAATTTTTAATTCATCCAATGAAACATGGTGTTGAAAATTGTATTTTTTTTAAAATAATCCCCAGAAAAAGAAAAAAAATGTCTGGAATGCACTTTGGAGATGGGATTTTGGATGGGCTTGAATTCTATGGACAAATGAAACAAACCCTCAGAGGGAGAGGGATTATATGGGCTTGGATCGTATATGATTTTGTATGGATGAACGATTTGTACGGGTGGATGCAGGGGATCAATGGTGGGGTTAGCTTTGAGATGTGTGTGTTGTATGGTTGGATTGATTGATTTTTTTTTAATAAAATGGGTTGGACGAAACATCAGGTTTCGTCCGTATAATTTTTGATGTTTCGTCCGTATAATTTTATCTACGAAATTGCCATATTTTGCATTTAACGATTGTAACAAACTTAGAAAAATGTCAAATTCTATTTTGCCATTTTGTTATTTTCGCTGCAAACGACTGTGAATGCTCTAATGACAAGTTAGTTGTGTGTGATCCAATTTGGGGAAGTTCTTCCAACATCAAGTTGAGGGTCACATCACTTCTGGTTGATTGAAATAAAATATTTCATTTTTCTGTGGAAAAGACCCGTATCAGTTTATTTTACATATGGACAATTTTTCAATATCTTGTTCATTCGCAACAAAATATTTTATTTGTGCGTCACTAAAAAAAAAATAAAAAATTGGAGAGTGGGATTGTTTTATCAATCAAGTCACAGGTATCTACCATATTCGGGGCTATTTTGCTGAGTTCCTTAGAGAGAGTTGTCACGTGCCCCTAGGTATTCTCTACCAACCCATCTGTGTCGGTTTCGGGTACAAGTACCATTTTGCTGAAGGTCGTTCAAGCTTTTCCTGGGAGTTGGCATTGGTTACTTCAGCACCGCAGCGCCTAGTACTCGGACATTGGCTTGAGGCATTTTTTCTATCTCTTCTTATCTTGAAAAAGTAGGATTACCTTGCTTCTGTGAACTGACAACCATCCTTCGGCTAACCTAGCCTCCTCCATCCTTGTGGACCCTCATACTCTTAAGCGAAGCCATGGTTGCTCTCTTTGAGTCACTACTTAGAAGACTCGCGTGGTCTTTAGACCCTTTCTTCCTTAACCACAAAAGTTTTGAGATTGTGTGATTGGAGTGGGAAAATTAATGTCCAAATTAATAAATCTTTTGTGCTTATAATAAACAAGAGGAAATTAAAGTTCTTATATATAGAGAAATTAAGGACCCACATAAAAAGGAGAAGATATATGACATTGTTCTAATTGGCAAAAAGAATCAAAGATGAAAAGAAAGATAGGTGTCAACAAACCAAAGTACTTCATAAGCGATCATCTCTTTTTCCTACATGAGAAAGAATAGATTCTTTTTCAAATGTTTAAAAAAACATTCTAAACTGGAAAGATAGAAAGAAAGAAATGGGAGAATGTTTCTAGTAAAATTTCATGTAACCATATTGAGGAGATTTTCCTATTAATATGTAAAACTTTTGGACATATGCCTTATATATCATGTATGTTGGAATTTAGTATATATTTAAACCACTTATTTTATTATTTATTGTCAACATTATCGTGTGGCCCAATGGTTAAAGTTTTGGGCATGATCAATTCTCATCTTCCACATATATTATATATATACTAGATTTGCCCATGGGCGTAGGCACGTCTTCGGAACGATATAGCATATGAAAAGTCTTGTAAATAGTAAAACAACAATTATGTAGCTCAATAAAAAAAACAAAAAAAATCTGAAAATTTACAATGAGAGATAGAGATGGAGAGACGTTTCTTCTCTTACTAGCTGTTTTTTCCAGTAAAGAATAAATCAATGAAACATTTTAATGACAGTAAAGAATCCTTTATGGTGAAAATAAATCCCGTTTTTATGATAAAAATTAGTAAAACGTTTTCTTTTTTTGGTTATAAATAGATAATTTCTGTCAGATAGAAATCAAGGCAGAGAAAAATATATTCTAATCAAGGCAGAGAAAAATATATTCATACACTCTTCTCAAATATTTTTTCAATTATTGAGCATTTTTTTCATTGAGTGGTGCAAACTTGGTACGTGTTGCCACTGGAGTATCAGACAACACTGACAGGGCTGCAAACGAATCGAGCTATTCGCGAGCTATTCGGCTCGAGCTCGGTCAAAGCTCGGCTCGAACCGAGCTCGAGTTTGAATTTTTTTTTTAGGCTAAGCTCGTGAGCTATTCGGCTCGAATATGGTCAAAGCTCGGTTCGAACCGAGCTTGAGCCGAGCTCGAGCTCAAAATTGAGATCATTTCGTAAACGAGCCGAGCTCGAGCCTGAACGTATTCGGCTCGGCTTGGCTCAGCTCGATTGCAGCCATAAACACTGTAAACAGAAACTCATTGTATTCTGGAGGAGTATTTGGTGATCAACGATTCATCTCCAAAATCGGCCGAATAGCTTTTTAAAGAAAGTGCATTCCATGCCTTCTTCCTGTTGCAGTTCAAGTCTATCGATCAATCCATTCCAGAACCGTGCGGTGCTAACAGAATGTTTAGTTGGGCATTCAGGTCTACTAATTGACATTTCAACAGTGCCGTTCTTGGTTCCTAAGTTTTTTAATTTGTACGACTTTCACAGAACAACCCGGATAGTAATATAGGTTCATACGACGGCTGCTTATACTTGTGATAGCAAAGAAAGACAACTATAGCTCGAATATTTTTAACATATGAGTGGATTAACTAGAGAACACAACACATGTTTAGGCTTTGAAGAACAAACAAAGATCGACACATGAAAATTATTTCGATTCCATTTATAGTTAAAATAGCAGAATATGTTTAAAAATTGTGCTCCACCTTGTTTAGTCATTTAACTCATACATCTATGTAGGAGATTTAGGGAACTTATTCTCACAACTTCGCATTACAGTGACATTAATTATGGCTAAATACCATAGTCACTATATTATCACCAATAATTACCTCATTCTCACCTACATGTAGAGTTTGACATCTGCATTAACTTTATGGAAAAAAGAAAGAGAATTTTAATGAAAAGAAAATTGAAACTCATGTTACATTTTTGAAGATAAATTTGTTTTTACATCCAAACAATCATCTACTAGTTTGATTTCAAATTTTCAACCACAATATTTCTAAATTATAATATATATATATATACACACACACTCTCTAAGAAAATAAATAGTCGGACCTAAACCTCACTTCAGAGTGAATAAAAGAAAATGAGTAGATGATCATTGTTACTGCTTTTTTCTGTATGGGAGTAACCAGGTTATGTAGATTCTTTGGTGGAACAATCAAAAACTTGACCTTTTGAATTTCAACGGTATTGACTGCATTTTTCTTGATGAATTGACTCATTTGCGTCGTAGGATTCGATTCGTACGACGACGATTGCTTCCGCTTGACCTGCAAAAAGCCTGAAACACCGGGGTTGATCCCGGCGACAGACCCCCCGATGCTCAAGTCAGTAATCAAGAAGATTGTGAAAGAGCTTTCGAGGAAAAAATATTGATTACTTGTTTTATGGCGGGGGCAGAGGGATATTTATAGTCGCATTTGGAAACTGTTTCGAGATACTTACTTATCTCTACTTCCCGGTGTTTTTGGATACGAAATAGAGTTTAAATCGTTTCATGATAAGAGATCTGGTTTAAATCGACTCTTAGAGATAATCAAGAATTTGAATTACTTTTTAAATGACTTGGATTTGTTCATAATGGGCTGCCACCCTGATCTAGTAAGACAGACCCATTTTTGGGTTATTGGGGACCCAGTTTCAATTTTCGGACCCGTTTGTAGTGGAAATTACTGTTTTACCCTTGAGAGCTTTGAGATTCGTGCCCAATTTGAACGGTCCTGATTTAGTTTTATTTTTAGCCATATCACAAGCCCCCCACTCCCGAAGACTGAGTTTCACAGCCTTTGAGGATTAGTTCGCCATTTTTTTAATGGCCCAAAGAATTTATCGGCGTTCTTGGGCACGTGTAGGGCTTGCTCGAAGTGTAATGATGCTTTCCTGAGTTTGTAAAATACTCATAATTATTTTTAGAATTTTTTGGATTTTTTCCAATTTTGAACCATTTTTTGAATTTTTTTAATTCAATTTTCGAATTTTAATAATTAATTTTTAAAAATTTTGATTAATTATTCTATATTAATAATTATTTTTTTGGAATTTAAAAATATTTTTCTGAATTAATAATTATTTTTAGAATTTTTTAATTATTTTTTTTTCGAATTTTTAATTATTTTTTGGAATTTTTAATAATTAATTCAATTTAATAATTAATTGAAATTACCTTGATTTAGTCACGACCGTTGATCATGAGTTGGCTCGCACGCTAATGAGATTGGACGACCATGATGAGAAGATCTGATGATCCGGCGACGTGGCTCGATTTGGAGCGTCGATCACGCCCAGGCTAGCACGCTGATGCGCCTGGAAAGAGAAACGGCGATGTGGCACGATCTGGGCCGCTGATCACGATCGAGCTCGCATCAGGATGCAGAGCCTTTTCTCTAATTTCTTGATCCGGGGCAGCTTTGTTCGGCGTTCGCCACCGATCGATCATGATGGTTCAGCATGCTGACATGAGGCGTCAACGATTTTTGGTGTTTTCGGGAGATGTTTGTTCGTCTCGTTACACCGAACGATGTAGATAGTTCGTTTGGGCGACACGTGTCATCATTGACTGTTGACAGTTGACCAGTCAACGATTTTTGGTGTTTTCACGATTGGGGACACGTTTGTTCGGTGCGTGACACCGAACGTTGTAGATGGTTCGGCTGCGCGACACGTGTCATCATTGACTATTGACTGTTGATCAGTCAATGATTTTTGGTATTTTCTCGATTGGGGACACGTTTGTTCGGTGTGTGACACCGAACGTTATAGATGGTTCGGCTGCGCGACACGTGTTACCGTTAACCGTTTGACCAGTCAACAATTTTTGGTGTTTTCACGATTGGGACACGTTTGTTCGGCGCATGATACCAAACGATGTAGATGGTTTGGCTACGTGACACGTGTCACTGTTGATCGTTAATCGTTTTACCAGTCAACGATTTTTGGCATTTTCACGATCGGGGACACATCTATTCGGCGCATGACACCGAACGGTGTAAATGGTTCGGTTGCACGCACATGTCACAATTGATCGCTAACCACTGATAGTTGACCAGTCAACACTTTTTGGTGTTTCTTCTTTGTCTTTTAGCCTTCTTGTCTCTTGGGCTTCCCTGGTTTTTGGGCTTTTTAGCGGCTTGAAGCGCACACGAAGCCCAATGGTCGCCTCGCTCTCTATAAATCCCCTACCCCCCTCCATTTCTCATCCCTTCTCACATTTCTTACTCATAGAAATTCTTATCTCTCAGTCGGAGTTGTCAGAGCGTTCCGGCGATCTTTCCTTTTCCGACGAGCTCTCTGACCGTAGCTGTCACATCTAAGATAAAATATAAATATTCTATTCATATATATTATTTTATCAAACATGTCTATGGTGTCTTCTGGAGATGAGACCTCCTCCTCAGGCCAAGTCGAAGATAGATCGCTCATTATACCACATAGAGTAGATAAGGGGAAGGTGGCAGTGGGATCAGTGGTAATTGAGGAAATTATAGAGAGTCGACGGGAAGTGGGGGAGTTGAATAGGTTGCCGAGCTCGTTGTCGAGCCTCGGTCGTATTAGGGACTATTCAGCTGACCTCCTATCTCGAGTCGAGCAGAGGATGATGCCTTTGTACGAGGAGAACGAATCTCGCGAGTGCTCAGAGGTAGATGACATTTCCACTATGCTCACGGAGAAGGATTTGCGCAGCATTCGGGATTGTTTCATGATTCCGAGGGAGTACGAACTTATTTTTCCGGGTCCAGGTATTAGAGCGTGCACGTCTGCCTCTCCTGACACTTTTTTCTTTTCTTTCAATGCTTTCCATCCGGGTCTTCGTCTCCCTATTCCTCCGTTCACTGCCGAGGTTCTTCGGTGCTACAGCTTGAGCCCCATCCAATTTATGCCGAACATGTGGAGTCATGTGAACGACTTTGTTTTGCACTGTCAGGTAGCAGAAATTGAGCCTCAGTTGAATGTTTTGAGAAAGCTCTATAAGATTCATCAGAAAAATATGTCAGAGTTTAGATATTATCTTACTCCTCGTCGTGGGGTGAAGTTGATCGAGAACCCTGATTCAATCAAATATTGGAAGGAGAAGTTTTTTCTTGTTCGGAGTCGTCAACCATGGGGGATCCCCACGAGTTGGAGAGAAGAAGCGCCGAAGAGGGTGAAGTCTGAGCCCGTCTTAAGCCCTGAGATGGATGAGATACTTTTAGACCGGCCTGCCTTGGATTGGAGAGAAGTAACAGAAGAATATCTCTTCGAGGGGGGGGGGGGGGGTCTTAGTCTAATCAACCCTAGCACGCATCTTTGATTTTGCTTTATTACTTATTTTTGCTTTCGCTATTGTATCTCATCTTTCTTTGCTTTATGTTTTGATCGATCTGTGTCTTCTTTTGCAGAGGATCCCAACATGGATTTTGACTCAATGGTCTCGAAGCGTACAGGGTTAAGTGGTAAAGCCCCCCAAAGAGAAGAAGAGGAGGAGAACGTCTGCCAAACCCTATGCCTCGAAAGTTGCTAGGGGTCAGACTAGCGAGTCCCCGGTGGTGAACCTCGAATCGTCGCCATCTGCCTCGCTCGTCCCGTCGGTCGGAGGACATACTTTGGGGGCTGCTCTTGCACTTAAAGCATCCCCCCTTACTGCTACCGCAGAGGCGATTCTAACAGAGAGCTCTTTGTCCCGGACTGGCGTGTGATGAAGCACGATGGATTTCTTGAGGATTTGGCCACTTGCATGCAACCGGTCCATCATCTTGTGATCCCAAAGGATCGGGCGGCAAAGGACGCGGGGTTGGTTGGTGATGATGCCTTGGAGATTGCAAGGGCCAACATGGCGGTAAGTTTTCGTTGTTTTAGTTTGGTACTTGACCCTTTTTTTTTGGCATAACCTTGAATCTTTTCTCTTGTAGATCACTTGTCACTTCGGCCACTTGTTGAAGCGAGTGGCAGAGCAGGAGAAGGAGTTGAAGACGACGAGAGACAGAGATAGGGCAGAGCGTGCCAAGTCCTTGAAGAAGTTGGAGGAGATGAGCCATATATCCGAGACTCAAGTGACACAAATTGTGTTGTTGGAGTCTTGGTTGGCTAAGGCAAACGACCAAGTGGCTTGGGGAGAAGAGCTGTTGGTCAGAGAGAGAAAGAGAGCAGCCAAGGAAAAGGAGGATGCGGTGAAGGTTGCCTAGGACGAAGCAAAAGGGTATCTGAGGGGGAATATGGAGAAGGCGTACGCCAAAGCTCTTCAGCACGTGACAGTGCGAGTTCCTGGGTTCGAACGCACGGGTACTCTCTTTACGACCCCGTCCCCGAAGGTGTCATTGAGGACGATGAGGAAGACAAAGAGGAAGATGAAGAGCAGGATCAAGAGGTTGCGCCAGACCCCTTGTCTGCGATAGTGGCGGCCCTAGACGTAGTTGAAGGGGTTGGTCACAAGCTCACTTTCCCCGGGGCTCGGTCGACTGAGGTTGCTCCTTGACCCCCTCCTTTTTTTTTTGGTAGTTGCCTTCAACTTGTTTTTATTTTGTCTTTGTAAGGATGTCTTATAGCGGACTGGTCACCTCTTGTTGTATCTTTCCATTGCAATGAAATTTCACTTCTGTGTATGTGACTTGTTATACTTTCCACAAATTTCCCTCGAATTTCCGCACTTCCTGTGAATTTGTTATCTTTGATACAGTGATCTATCAGTCTATTTTGTAAACAGGTTGTTATGCATGATGTCAGTGACCCTTGAGAATGTGAAGTGGTCCGCCTTCATTCTGAGCTTCAAGTGATGGAGCTAGGGCTCTCTTGCTCACGAGAGTGGCTTTCTAAAGTGGAGGCGGAGGTAGGACACTTGAGAAGATTCTTGGTTCGCAGAGATGTTGAGATGCGATGTAATGATGAGATTCTTTAAGAAGTGCCCCCTAGGGATGTGGAAGACGACACTTCAGATAGAGCAATTGTTGGAAAGTCTTCAAAGCTTAAATCCATTAGTCGTTCTTTATTCACGATTACAGCCGAAAGAAACGAGCCGAAGAACGTAGTGCTTAAGAAGAGTTTAGAAGCGACCCATCTTAGGAGGACTATCTTCGAGTTTTCACAGGGGGGTAGTACAAGTGGGGTACCTCGTTTGAAGTTTAAAGTGAAGGATGATTCTCTCAAAGAGAGGTTTGTCGAGTTAGAGGCAGAGTACCATCATTTAAAGCGACTGCTTGAGGGAGGCAATGTTAGGAGTACCTCTTGCTCTCGTGAAGAGCGCGCTCTGGGGAGGCCCTTCCATGAACTGGCTTTATGCTCCCACAGAATCCTGGTGCCGCTCAAAGTGGTGTGGCCGGTTCGTCTAGTGGGGCATCCATCGGTGGAGTGGAACGAGTCGTAGGCCCTGATGGTGTGACTTGCTCCGTGGGTTTAGATATCACCTTAGATGGCTCGAGGGGGAGGTTTAGCATTGGTGTCCCCATTGGGGGTCACAAACCGCGCGTGTCCTTGAAGAGGAATATCCCTCTGCCACGGAAGAGTTGAAGTGATGCTTGAGCAAGATTTTGTAGCCTTGTAGTGACTTTGTTTGTTCAATAACACTTGTAATCTTTTTTGTTGTGAAATAAGCTCTTTTGGCTAAGTGTTGGAAAATTGTTCTTATAGCGACTTTGTTTTTTTCCATAACACTTGTAATCTTTTTCATTGTGAAATAAGATTTTTTGGCTAAGTGTTAAAGAATCATCTTCTTATAGCGACTTTATTTTTGCCCTAACACTTGTAATCTTTTTCATTGTGAGATAAGATTTTTTGGCTAAGTGTTGGAGAATCATCTTCTTATAGCGACTTTTGTGAATCCTAAGTGGATCTGGTAATTGTCCATTGGGTGGCGAAGAGTTTTTGGAGCATTCGAATAGCGAGCCATTTTCCGCATACTTTGCTTGGAAGTAGTGTGGCTAAAGCGGCTCTATGAACCATGAATGGACTTCTCACTTATCCAGTTTTTTTTAGAAGCATTCGAATGGCGAACCGAACCATGCCTTCTTCCTTGGGAGCAAGTAGCTAAGGTGGTCCTGTGGATCGTGAACGGACTCCGAACTATGATGATGACGAGTTTTGGGAGCATTCAAATGGCGAGCTGCTCCTCGCCTAATTGCTCAGAAGTAGTGTGGCTAAAGGGGCTCTGTGAACCATTCACTTATCCAGTTTGTTTCAGGAGCATTCGAACGGCGAACCGAACCATGCTTTCTCACTTAGGGGCAAGTAGCTAAGGTGGTCCTGTGGGCCATGAACAGACTCCGAACAATGATGACGCCGAGTTTTGGGAGCATTCGAATGGCGAGCTGCCCCCCCGCCTACTTGCTCGGAAGCAGTGTGGCTAAAGCGGCTCTGTGAACCATGAATGGACTCCTCTTCCAGTTTGTTTTAGGAACATTCGAACGGCGAACCGAACTATGCTTTCTCGCTTGGGGGCAAGTTGCTAAGGTGGTCCTGTGGGCCGTGAACGGACTCCGAACAATGATGACAACTAGTTTTGGGAGCATTCAAATGGCGAGCTGCTCCCCACCTACTTGGTTAGAAGTAGTGTGGCTAAAGTATCTCTATAAACCATGAATGGACTCCTCACTTATCCAGTTTGTTTAGGAGCATTTGAACGGTGAACCGAACCATCTTGCTTGGGAGCAAGTAGCTAAGGTGGTCTTGTGGGTCGTGAAAGGACTCCGAACAATGATGACGACGAGTTTTGGGAGCATTCGAATGGCGATCTGCTCTTCGCTTACTTGCTCAGAAGCAGTGTGACTAAAGCGGCTCTGTGAATTATGAATGGACTCCTCACTTATCTAGTTTGTTTCAAGAGCATTCGAATGGCAAACCGAACCATGCCTTCTTGCTTGGGAGCAAGTAGCTAAGGTGGTCCAGTGGGTCGTGAACGGACTCCGAACAATGATGACGACGAGTTTTGAGAGCATTTGAATGGTGAACTGCTCTTGGCCTACTTGCTCGGAAGCAGTATGGCTAAAGCAGCTCTATGAACCATGAACGAACTCCTCACTTATCCATTTTGTTTCAAGAGCATTCGAACGGAGAACCGAACCATGCCTTATTACTGGGGAGCCAGTAGCTAAGGTGGTCCAGTGGGTCGTGAACAGACTCCGAACAATGGTGATGACGAGTTTTAAGAGCATTCGAATGGCGAGCTGCCCTTTGCCTACTTGCTCAGAAGCAGTGTGGCTAAATAGACTCCTCACTTATCCAGTTTGTTTTAGGAGCATTAGAATGGCGAACCGAACCATGCCTTCTTGCTTGGAGCAAGTAGCTAAGGTGGTCCGTGGGCAGCGAACGGACTCTGAACAATGATGACGACGAGTTTTGGGAGCAATTGAATGGTGAGCTGCTCTTCGCCTACTTTCTCGGAATCAGTGTGGCTAAAGCGGCTCTATGAACCATGAATGAACTCCTCGATTACCCCAGTTGCAGCACTTGTACGGCGAGATACACTCCCACATACTTGCTCGGAAGCAAGCATGCCCTTGCGATATTAGAATCCTGAATAAACTCCGCAATCGTTCGTTAAAGTGATGTAGCGAGTGGATGATGTTGCACGGGGCATGCCCTATATCTAATTCGTTGTTTTTCTCTAGACTTATACACATAGTGTTGAATCTGTTACTCATAACATTGCAGCAAAAATAAAAGACTGATTGTATTGAATAAACTAGAAGGCTGCTTCACTGCGAGCCTTTATTACATGTTATGATATTGACTAGCAAACGGAGGCGTTAAGCGCTCCCTTTGTACTTCATGAGGTGCTCGGCGTTCCAGGTCCTGCCTATCTTCTTCCCCCTCAAGTCATCAAGTCGGTATGCCCCTGGGCGGACGACCTGAGAGATTTTGTATGGACCTTCCCAATTAGGAGTGAGTCTGCCTTTCTTTCAGGGATTTGAAATCTCAACCTTAGGACGAAGTCTCCTACCTGGATGTTGGTTGGGCAAACTTTCTTATTGTAAAACATTTCCACCTTATGTTGATAGATGTTTCTTCGAAGGATGAACTTTTCGCGGACTTCTTCGAGGAGATCGAGGTTGGCTCGAATGTCGTTCGAGTTCTGCACTTCATCGAATGAGAGGAGGCGAGGAGAGGATGTTCCTACTTCGATAGGGATAAGTGCTTCGGTGTCGAATGTCAAGTTGAACAGGGATTCTCCCGTAAGGATTCTTTTCATGGTTTTGTAGGACCACAACACACTGAGGAGTTCTTCAACCCATTGCCCTTTTGGGGCTTCATTGAGAATTTTCTTGAGGCCATCCAAGATTTGCTGATTGACATTCTCGGCTAGACCATTAGTCGGAGGGTGTGTAATCGAAGAGAAGCGTTGCTTGATACTAAGGTCGGTGCAGAACTTGCAAAATCCTTTGCCATCTAATTGGGTTCCGTTATCAGTGACCAGGATTCAGAGAACCCCAAATCAGCACACCACATTTCTCCAAACAAATTGTTGGACTTATGCTCAGTGATTGTTGCAAGTGGTTTTGCTTCTATCCACTTTGTGAAGTAGTCAATAGCTACCACTAGGAATATCTGCTGTCATGCAGGGGGAAAGGCCCTAGAAGATCCATTCCCCACATTGCGAAGGGGATTGGAATTGACAAGGAGCTGAGGTTGGCTTGGGAGGTTCGCTTGATGGATGAATTCTTTTGACAGGAGACACACCGACGAACATAATCTTGAGCATCTCTATGGAGAGTGGACTAGTAGTAACCATAATTGAGAATCTTCTGTGCGAGGGATCTTGCTCTAAGATGGCTTCCACCTACCCCTTCGTGAACTTCCTTCAAGGCATAACTGGCCTTTTCAGAAGAAAGACACTGAAGGTAAGGTCGACCATCAGTCTGGGTATAAGAGCGCTTATAGAGGACCCTTTCCACAAGTACATATCTTTCGGCCTTCATTCGGACCCTTCTTGATTCTTTGATATCTTTGGGAAGGATTGCCTTGTCGAGAAAATCGACTAGGGGCTTCATCCAGCAACCTTCGGGTGTTTGAGGGGTTATTGGCATGAGTTCCAATGCCTCTTCTTCAATGCTAGGTTTGAGCAGGACCTCAATCAGCACAGTTCGGTCGAGCCCGTCAAATGAGGAGGCGAGCTTGGAAAGTTTGTCTGCTTGCCCGTTCTCTTCTCGCGGAATGCAAGTGAATTTGACTTCTTTGAAGGTGGTCGTGATCTTTTTCACATATGCTAAGTACTTGGCCATGCGAGTATCCTTCGCTTGGTAGTCTCCTTGGATCTGATTTACCACTATTTGAGAGTCGCTGAACACTGCGTCTCTTTGCACCCCTGCTCTTTTTGCTAGGATAAGGCCAGCGATCAGGGCTTCATACTCGGCCTCGTTATTAGAGGCTGAAAAGTTGAGATGTAACGAGTATTACAATATGAATTAATCAGGGCCAATTAGTATATCTCCGGCTCCGCTCCCTTTGAGGCAAGAGGACCTGTCTACGTATACTGTCCACAGTGGGGGGTTGTCTTCTTCCTGGGGAGGGTCAGGGATTTTACTCTCCACAATGAATTCATCTAATGCTTGGACCTTTATTGCGGTTCTGGGGTAGTAAGTGATATTGTGTTGGCTTAACTCAATTGGCCACATCATTAGTCTCCCTGAGTTTTCTGGCTTGCGGAGGATCTCGGCTGATCAGTGAGGCCCCAGACGAAAGGTGCTTGAAAATAAGGTCTGAGCTTCCGGGCAGCTATCATTAGGACATAGGTCATTTTCTCCATTTTCGAGTAATGGAGTTCAGCATCATGGAGTACCTTGCTTATATAGTAGATCGATTTCTGTACCCGATCTTCCTCCCTTATCAATACAGCGCTAAGGTTTTGTTCAGAAGCGGCCAGGTAGAGGTAGAGGGTTTTCTCCGGGTACAGGTTTACTTAAGATGAGAGGATGGGTGAAGTGTTCCTTAAGGATTTCGAATGCTACTTACTGATCTTTCCCCTACTTAAAATTCTTTGTTCCTCGAAGAGCTTTAAAGAAAGAGAGACATTTCCCCCCTGACTTAGAGAGGAAGTGCCCAATGGCGGCGAGGCGGCATGTAAGCTTGTGAACTTCTTTGACCGTGGTTGGAGGGGTCATGTCGATGATGGCTTCGATTTTCTTAGGGTTTGCTTTGATTCCTCTCTGACTTACCATAAATTCCAGGAACTATCCCGAGGCAACCTCGAAGGAACACTTTGAGGGGTTCAGCCTCATGTTGTTCATCCAGAGTACACCGAAGGCTTCCTGAAGGTCGGCAACATGGTCCTCTTTCCTGAGGCTCTTCACGAGCATATTGTCCACGTATACCTCCATGTTTCGGCTAATCTGATCCCTAAAGACTTGGTTTACTAGGCGTTGGTATGTGACCTCGACATTCTTCATCCCAAAGGGCATAACTCGATGGCAATAGAACCCCTGATTGGTGATGAAGGACGTCTTTGGGATGTCCGGAGGGAACATCCGGATCTGGTTATATCCCGAAAAAGCGTCCATGAAACTCAATAATTGATGGCCTGAGGTGGCATCTATCAAGGCATCTATGCTCGGGAGAGAAAATTAATCTTTCGAACATGCCTTGTTAAGGTTAGTGAAGTCTATGCAATTTCTCCACTTGCCGTTGGCCTTCTTGACCATTACGACGTTTGCTAGCCACTCATGGTAACTAACTTCCTGGATGAATCAGGTAACAAGGAGCTTCTCAAGCTCTTCCTTGATGGCCTGTTGTCTTTCGGGCGCAATTTGCAGTGCTTCTGTTGGACAGGCTTAGCTTCCGAATCCACACATAAGCAGTGCATAATTAAGTTCTCAGCAATGTCTACTCAGCGGTCCAAGCGAACAGACCTTGATTCTTCCTGATGCAGGAGATGAGTTGCTCCTTCACTTGGCGGGGGAGTGTTGTGCTCACCCAGAAACACTTAGCTTCATCCTCTTCAGAGAAAGGGATTTCTGCCAGTTCATTCACGGGTTCGAAGCTAGCTTGTCCCAAATCGAGGGGGAGTTCAAACGCATCGAGGGGGAGGACCGAGCCCTCCATTGTAGTTGTGTAAAATGCCCGTGCGGCTTCTTGGATCCCTTTGGCTTCCCCCTCTCCTGCAGCCGTAGGAAATTTCATATTTAGATGGTATGCTGATGCGACTGCTTGGAGGGCTGCTAGCCCCAAGCGAGCGAAAATAGCGTTGTAGGCGGATTTCATATCGACCACCATGAAGTCTAATGCTTCTGTGTGAGTTGTCAGAGCTTTCCCTAAAGTAACATCGAGGGTTACGATTCCCTCGATCATTACTAGGGCTTCAGAGAATCTGTGGAGGGTATATCCGGTGAGCTTGAGGCGGTCCCGCTTAAGTTTGAGGCCCTCAAATACATTCAAAAAAAGGATGTTCATTGAACTGCCGTTATCGACCATAACTCGTCGTACTTCATGGTTTGCCATACACATACTGATCACGAGTGCATTGCAGTGAGGAGTTCGGATGCCTTCCAAGTCTCAATCAGAAAAGGTGATGCTAACTCTTGAACCCTTCGGAGGAAGGATGTTGTGTACGGAATTTATTTCTCGAACGAAGGCCTTTCTAGATGAGCGGGAGGTTGCCCCCATAGGTCCTCCATGGATTGCATGAAATATCTCCATTCGTCCCGATCCCTGGGACTCAGTTGGCATATCTACCCATTTGTTGGGTCCCCTTGGAGGAGGAGGTTCGGTGTCGTTCATCCGGGCAAATTTGGCGAGCTATCCTCGTTGAAGTAAGGCTTCTACTTCGTCTTTAAGGGCACGACACTCATCCGTAATGTGACCATGGTCCTTGTGGAAGGCGCACCACTTTGTTTTATCTCGTCTTTTGCTTGGGGCATTCATCTTGGGGGGAGTTCGAAGGATCCCATCTTCATCGACTTCCATTAGAATAGCAGATATACTTGTGTTTAGCGGGGTGTACTTGTCGAAATAGGGCATAGGAGGTGGGCGATGCTGACCTGAGGTATCCTTATGGGATTTTCAGGGTTCATCCTCGTTAGTGCCTTTTCGTTTGTTCCCGGTCGAAGGCATCTTCTGCTCATGGGGGTGAATCACCTTTTCAACTCGAATGTACTTCTTGACTCTCTGAAGGAGGTCAGAGAAGTCCCAAGAAGGTCTTTTGACGAGGGAAGCATTGAGATCATCATGCCTGACATTGTATCTGAATGCGGCTGTTGCTACCGCAGAATCGAGCGAGGGGATTGACCTGGACTCGGCTCTGAAGCGTCGGACATAGCTCTTGAGGATTTTCCTATCCCTTTGCCTGAGGTCTAAAAAGGAGGCACTGGTCTTCTCCAACCTGCAGCTAGTGACAAAGTGCGTGAGGAAAAGCTCCTCAAGTTGATCAAAGGAGAATATGGAGCCCGGGGAGAGGCAAGAGAACCATTCTCGTGCTGAGCCTTTTAAAGTTGCCGGGAATGTCTTGTACGGGAGGGAATCGGATGCTTGGTGGATCATCATGAGAGTTTTGAAACTCACGATGTGGTCCACTGGGTCGGTTTCTCCGTTATATGGCTCAAACGTCGGGATCTAGGAGTTGGTCGGGATGGGAGCATCAATTATCTTCTTGGAGAATGGGGGCCTGAAGGGGCAATATATTTATTCTTGTTTTGCCCATTCCCTCCTCAACGAGACCAAGCAGTGTTCCATTTTTCGTAGATGCCGGAGGACGGCGTCCTCCTGCTGATCAAATCTGGTGGACCCTCGGGACTCTTAACGTCGCGGTGGAGAAGGATGGCGAGGGCCAGGTTGTCGGGTCTGATGTGGTACTATACTGAGGGCCTAGAGGATCTCATCCTTGAATTCCCGAAGTTCGGCCCTAGTGATTAGTACTTCCTCACTCCTTCCTATCCTAGAGGATGTCCTGCTAGTTGGGGTTGGGTGCCTCCTCTCTCAGGGAGAAGTTATTCTGCGGTTCCGTGGGGAACGACGACCCCTTCGCCCTCTAGGAGATGGGGTCTCCTTCGTCTATGTGGAGAAAGACTTCGCTCTCGTCTCCTAGGGGAGGGGCTTCTCCTGCTCCCCTTTTGCTCGGGATGGGGGGCTTCCATAGGAGCTCTCCTCTCGTTGAGATGGATCCGGAGGTCCGACCCCTGCTGACGATCGTTGATAACTTGATGGAGGTCGGGTTGTCGTTGAGGGAGTGAGGAAGGAGTATAGGTGTACACTGATCCTTTGTTTTTGACCAAGGGGCTTGTGGATGATTCAGGACAACTTCGGCGAGAGCTCCCTGGTTGGGCCGTTCCTGGTGATGGTAGGGTTAGCTGTAGGAGGAGTTCCTCCTCATGTGTTTGAAAGGCGGGAGGAAGTTCCTCTTGATGAGGAGGTGGAGGAAGTGGGTTGGCTCGTCGGCTAGAGGCCGCCGCCTTCCCTTTTCCCTTAGGAGGCATGATGGAAATTTATGTTTTCACCGGTGAAGTTTTAGTCAGGTTTCTTTTTGAAGTTCCCACAAACGACGTCAACCTGTTATTGCTTTTTTCTATATAGGAGTAACTAGGTGACGTGGATTCTTTGGTGGAACAATCAAGAACTTGATCTTTTGACTTTTAACGGTATTGACTGCCTTTTTCTTGACGATCTGACTCCGTTGCATCGTAGGATTCGATTCGTGCAGCAACGAGTGCTTCTGCTTGACCAGCAAAATGCCTGAAACACTGGGGTTGATTCCGGCGACAGGCCCTCCGATACTCAAGTCAGTAATCAAGAAGATTGTGAAAGAGCTTTTGTGGAAAAAATACTAATTACCTGTTTTATGGTTGGGGTGGAGGAGTATTTATAGTCGCCTTTGGAAACAGTTTCGAGATAATTACTTATCTCTACTTCCAAGTGTTTTTGGATAAGAAATAGAGTTTAAATCGTTTCATGATAAGAGATTTGGTTTAACTGACTCTTAGAAATAATCACGAATTTGAATTACTCTTTAAATGTCCGGGATTTGTTCATAATGTGCTGCCACCCTGATCCAGTAAGACAGACCCATTTTTTGATTACTGGGACCTAGTTCCAATTTTCGGACCCGTTTGTAGTGAAAATTACCGTTTTACCTCTGAAAGCTTTGAGATTCGTGTCCAATTTGAACGGTCATGATTTTGTTCTATTTTTAGCCATATCAATCATTGTCGTCACTTAGAATAATCCAACAATGAGATAATTAAAGCCCGAATAAGGGACTTTTTTTTAATATTAACTTTATTCTCGTAGAACAACACTACATAAAAACGAAATTTTTTGAGTCATTTAATATAATCTAAAATTAAATTAAATTAAATTAAACTAATCTCTAAATTCTTATCCCCAGTGACTCCACAGTTATCCCGTGATCGAGTTTGTGTATTGGATTATTTGTCCATGGCATGCTTTTCTGACACTATAAATACAAGACCCTCCTACATTCTCATATCAGTCAGTATAATTTAGACACCAAATTAAACCCGAAAACCCCCACATATTATCCATGGCAAGAGCAGTACAGCCTCTGATTGTTGGCCGTGTCATCGGAGACGTTCTTGACACATTTGAACCTAGTGCAAAGATGATGGTCACCTACAACTTCAACGAACTCGTCTGCAATTGCCACGAGTTCTCCCCCTCCGCTGTCGTATCCAAACCCAGGGTCAAGGTCCCTGGTGGTGATCTCAGGTCCTTCTTCACATTGGTAAGAACTATATATATATATACACTATAGAAACAATATATATATTCTTATATACTTAGGTTTATTCATATATAATGCTATAATGCTTGAATTAATACTAAATAATCGGGTACATTTTCAGGTTATGACTGATCCAGATGTTCCGGGACCTAGTGATCCTTATCTGAGAGAACACCTGCACTGGTAATTAAAATTAATTCCTCAAAACAATAACAATACATTTTCATCTGCATGCATGTATTAACATTTATTTGTAAAAAAAAACTATGTTACAGGATTGTGACTGATATTCCAGGCACGACAGACGCTTCATTTGGTAGTTTAACGAACAATGATATTCAGATTGTGTCACATATCAGATAGTATAGTCAAAACTAATTAATGCATGATATATATTATTGATCTGAATTGATGTACAGGGCGAGAGCTGGTGGCCTACGAGAGCCCTAGGCCGAACATTGGAATCCACAGGTTCGTGTTTGTTCTCTTCAAACAAAAACGAAGGGGGTCAGTTAACACGCCAGGATCAAGGGATCGGTTCAACGCTCGACAGTTTGCTGAAAAGAACGAGTTCGGGCTCCCAGTTGCTGCAGTCTACTTCAATGCTCAGAGGGAGACTGCAGCGCGAAGGCGCTAATCAATCACCGAGCGATTGGTTATTCCTAGTCTAATCGATCATTGTACTCTTAATAATGGTTAGTAGTTGAATGTTATGGTAGCTAGGTCCTATGTGTCGATTAGAGAAGGCATGAAATTGGAAGGTGTTTGTCCTTCTGCTTGTAGCTTACTGTTTTAGTACTAAGTATCTGTTTAATTAATTGGTTGTTCACTTGTGTTTGCTATTTTTTCTCCATTTTTTCCTTTCCAATATTTAGTTTGTCTATTTTGGTGTGTAACAGTACATGAGTATATTTGCTATCTGAACAAAATTGATATCTGAGGCCAATGTGGTACCAGAAAGATTCTCTGTTCCTGTCTCTTTTTTTTTTGATAACGCAGATGAAATCGAATGATTCCAACCCAATATATAAATAAAAAAATGGTTACAAATAGATACAATTTTATCAAGAGTAAAATAACAGAACAAAACAACACAACAATAACACGAAAACAAAAGCAATAGAGTACATTGCCTCTGTTCCTGCCTGTTATTTCATTTTCGACTGTTCTAATATTCTATTTCTTCCTACTGCTAAGCTCAGGCTGTTGTTACCTGCTGCTCTGTCCTCGAAATGGAAAAATTACTGCTCAAGCATTACTAGGATTCTTTCTTTTTTGCTGCTAGTTTTTGGGTATGTTTGAATTTTCTCCTCTCACTTTTTTTTTTTTTTGGAATAATATTTTCTTCGTTAATAAAACATGGTTATCATGTTCAACTATTTCCTTAAAAAGTAATAACTAGGATTACTCCCCCTCTCCCCACCTAAAAAACAGTTTTTGTTTTTGTTTTTTTTTAAGGAAGAGGAGAAATAATGCAACCATGTTTCATTAATCTAACAAACCAAACCCAAAGTACTAGCTAGGTCAAAGTACAAATTACAAACATGAAATAAAACGTGAAGCAACATGACCAATACAAACAACTAGAGATAGTCTCCCTTGCTCTTTGCATCTAGTAAGTAGTGTCTGCTTGAAGTATGTCATCATACTCCTCAGTGAGTGTGGATCTTATATTCTTTTCAGTCTCTGATAAGTCTCTGGATTCCTGCGTAATATATAGTGCATGAATCTTGTCCAGTATAGTCGTCTTTGTTAATTTGAGAAGAATGAGTTTTTTGCTAAAAATGTCCACTGAATACCCTCTGCTGCTGAAAGAATGATTCCATCCTGTAACCAAGCTAGGAAATTGTGAGAACCAAGCTTTCTCCAATCTGAAGTAGTTGGACCTGAGGAGAATAGAAAGAGTGTCAAGAACAATGAGACAGTGGTCTGAGACAATTCTTAGCAAGGATGACTGTATGATGTTGGGGAAAGTAGTATCCAAACATGTGAAACTGAGAACCTGTCTAATCTTGCCATGAAGGGATTGGCTCTGAGATTAGACCATGTATACTTCCTTCCTGAGAGAGGGATGTCAATGAGGTTATGTTGGGCAGTGAAACTAACAATTTCTCTCATATCTCTGAGCAAACTTTTTCCCATGTTTTTGTCTTGGTCAGATAGTGTACCATTGTAATCCTCACAAAAGACACCAACAAGAACAAAGGGAAGATCTCCTCTGAGTGATCTCTTGCCAGCAGAGTTCTCTATCATCTTTCTCATAAGGGGCATAAACAGATGTGATGGAGAATTCAGTTCCTTCCCGTCTATCTCTAAGTGAAACAAATATATAGAAAATGTCAATGGTTGGGTAGATTTCCTCAAACTGATCATCATTCCATCCATTTAGGACCCCACCACAGCTATCAGTTGCATCTAAGCACAACCATTTAGTGACTGCAACTCCTCCAATTGATGTAAATTTCTTTTTACTAGGTGGCGACAGTTTTGACTCTTGGATACACACCACATATAAATTAGCAATCTTAATCCCATCTTTGATCATGGAGCATTTCTCTGCGCTCCCCAAACCTTTAACATTCCAACTTCCTATCTTCATAAGTGAATAAAACTCTAGCAATAGTAAATCTAGCTAAAACAAGCAACATACATAGAACAAAGGAGGGAGATTTCATTTTGAAGGAGCAGTTGGCAATGAGGGACCAACTACATTTTTCTCACAATTCCTAACATTTGCAACGACATGAGACTCTCTAGCCACCACCCCCACACACAGGGCCGGCCTGTTAAGATTGTATCTTGTATACTCGTTGTTTAGCTTAGAAAAAGGTAAGATGAAGCACGGAGGTCGAAGCGTCAAAGTGAGTAGAAGGGAAAACAACAGCAACAAGGTGCAGGCTAGTTGCGGTTGACCGCACCCCCGACTGCTCGTAGTACAAGGAATGTCAGAGAGTGGTACGGTCGACCACCCGCGGTGCTGTATTCGTTTTTGGGCTTTGATTTGTTAGGTCGTTTCAGGCCAATCTTCAACTCCAAGTTAGATCGTGCGGCTCCTATTCAGTTACTTTTTTTCCAGGTTATATCGGACGACTGAGAATCAAGATTAGACCTAGGTTTCTCTCTATTCTTCTATATATATTGTAAACTCCTCCTTTATGAGAGTGAGTACTTCATAGATTCTTTTCTCCATTGCAAAGAGAGGCTTGAAAGAGTGATAGTTCTTGGTGGGTGAGTTTAATTCCTTGTATTGAGTGAATCAATAACTCCTTGTAATCTCTTCTAGTTTAATATCAGATCTTCCTATATTTTTCCCCGGATTAAGCAAAAGCTAACCGGGAGAAGTTATCGGTGTGTTTGTATTAGTTTGGTGGATCTACTTGCTTGCTCAATTTATTCGTCTCATCTACTTCGACTTCCTCATTGCTCTATTTAGTTCCGCTGCGACAACGGGCATTGGTTGACGCCCCAATCCCAACACGGCCCCCACCTTGAGGCCGGTGAGGTGGCCACCTTAAGCCCCCGATTTTTTTGCACTTTTAGGGCCCCCAAATATGTATTCCCCTTGTAAATATAGACACGTATTTTGCAATTATACTGTAATTAAGAGCCCTCAAAAATAATTATTTGAGCCTTTCGCCTTGGGCCCTCGAGAACTCAGGGTCGGCCTTGCCCACACACTCTGCAACTTCTTGAAATCTTCTTCGGACAACAATTTAAAAGAATTGTAAATTTTAGTACATGAACTAGAGGCCTGTGCTTTGCTCTTTGCTGACGAAGTGTTCTTCTTTGCTGACCTCTGATCCAACACTTGGCAAGACGAAGAACCACATGTTCTTCTTGGCTAATCAATGACCTAATAAATTGATCGATTGGTTATTCCAATTCTAATCGATCGTTGTACTTTTAATAATGATAACCAGTGGAATACTATGGTAGCCAAGTCCTATGTGTCGATTAGAGAAGGCATGAAATTGTAAGGTGTTTGTCCTTCTGTTTGTAGCTTACTGTTTTAGTACTAAGTATCTGTTTAATTGGTCGTTCACTTGTCTTTGCTATTTTTTTCTCGAATAATTAGTTTGTCTATTTGGGTGTGTAACACTACAAGAGTATATTTGCTATCTGAAGAAAATTGATTTCTGAGGCCAATGTCGTACCAGAAAGATACTCTGTTCCTGCCTGTTATTTCATTTTCGACTGTTCTGATATTCTATTTCTTCCTACTGCTAGGCTGCAATTTTCTAATTAATTATTAAATTAGTTCTTTCTTTCTTGCTGCTAGTTGCTGGGTATAATTAACTAATTAATTATTAAATTAATTAATTAACTTAATAAATATCCTAAATCCACGGTAGACCAAGTAGTTTTCACATTTTCAGGGTTTTATTAATTTTAAAAATGCCTCTATTTTTATCGGACGAAACTTGAAATTTCGTTCTGTATAATATGCATATAGCTATTTCCTCTATCATATATAGAACAGTCTCCTATAGTGCTTTTGCCAAATTATGCATAAATGGCATACGTCTACAGCGACCGAAAAGCTAAATTATGCATTTTATGCAAATATACCATACAACTGTGGATGCTCTTAAAAAGGTTTTAACATGCAAAAAAGCTCAATAAGAAGGTACACAAGTACCACATCTACACATGCTATTTGTGGTCTACTGTTAGGTGATCCAAAACTAGGGAAGCATCATAACATAGCCTACTGTTAGGTGATCCAAAATCCTCCCCAATTCCCACACATGAATCTTAAGAGAGGAGAGAAGAGGGCCACCCCACTTCTTTCTCTAAACTCTTTACAACTCAATGCTTGTTTTTCCGTATCACTCTCAAGTCATCTCAATTCATGGGGATTAACGGAAGAAAAGAGAAGTGACCCCCTCACTCTACTCTCTTCTTCAAAAAAAACAGACCCATTACCAAACAGGATCAATCGACAACTCACACAATAACCCATGACTATGCCAACCAGTTATGATAAGCTTCAGGCAATTCTTATAGATCAGACCCCACCGAGGACCAAGTTTAGATTCACCTCTGACAAGTCCACAAGCTCAATGACGAAATCACCTCTAGGCAGATGACGCTTCAGCACAGGGAACAGCAAAACGACAAATCCCGCATTGTGACAACGAGTTTCCCTTCATTATGGATGAAGGGGTAGTCCTGCTAGATACAGGATCACTTTTTTCGGGAGTTACCTACTTATATTTCTTTAGGTTTCATAGTCTCTTGGTCCTTCCGAAGCCACCAATTTACGAGGAAGGAATCAATTATAATCTGAGATATGAATCCCAAAGTTTAGAATAATAATAGACTAAGAGCTGAAAAGAGATCAACATTCAAGTTTACCTGATTAATGTGAGCTGCAACGCATGGAAGTACTAGCAAGCCTGGCTCTCCAAGAGCTCCCTTGAGTTGTTCCACAACTGCTACCATCACAGGCAGAGTTTTCTGCAGGACAACACGCACGTGTAAGATTACGATATGAGGCAACCGAAAGTTTCCAGTAAATAAGGATTGCGAGGATTTAGGACAGTTGTGGTTTCTTTTTCTTCCCTGAGGCAGAATGGAACAGATCATGCAGTCCATCAATTCACAAAAACATCATTTATAAAAAGGATGTAAATTGCAGAAACTCCAGTAGAGGGTATACCCTAATGGTTTTGAAAGAGATGGGAGTGACATGGAACAGTTGTACTATAGTGTTTGAAGATGCCCAGATGCGATGCACACCATTTTCGGTTCTCTCAACCTCTAGGGCAGGTAAACCGTTACTCGTTATATTCCAGAGTAAAGGGAATCCGGAATACATGTGGATCCCCTAATAACATGTTAATGACTTAATACTAATGTACCTAAAAATCTTAATTAGTGTGATTAAGGAAGACTAGTGCATTGCACATGACCCTCTAGCAAAAAGAACAGTTTACTCCATTGAAGGTCGTAGAGAACTATGTTGCATCCACACTTCTATATTGGAGTCATACCTGTGGTGGATTTCATGGACATCCTTAGAGACGTGTCTTACATTTCTCATACATGCCCTAAATGATATAGTATATCTTCTAAGTTGGCTACTCAAACACTCAACACATACACATAATTTTCAAAAACTTATGCGCAATTTTTATACTGGTGAACTCTAATTCCTTGTGTATGGACTGAGGATCTTCTTCAATTTTGTAATGAACTATGGAGTATTCTGACTTTCCGATAAACTACAGATCTCTTATTTTTGTTATGTAGCTCAAATAAATAATGTTGAATGTCATTTAGGTTAACTTATTTCATAAAAGTTATCTATAATATTATAGGATATGATATTATGACCATGTCCTGGTGTCCCTGGTGTCCCAGTTTTCACAAACTTATGTCCTGTATCCGCTCCCGTGTCCATGCTTCCTAGTAGTAGAGGGAGAATATCTAGGGAAACTTCTACTACTGGATCTTTTCAGCAATACGCACATTGTGACGGAGGGTTTTCTGCAATTTAACCAAAAACAGGAAAGTAGCCAGCATAACTATTGCAGAGAGCAGGTAACCATCCAAGGGTGCAAGTCATGATTATGAAGAGTAAATATCTATTTACATGGGGTTAAATAAAAACAGCATGCTTCATGATAATTTTCACAACAAGAGCAACCATATGCAGATGGCAACTAAAGGCAGTAAGTCCAGACCCTGTCATCTCAGTGTCAGTATTCTGAGATAGCAAAAGCAACCAAATAAAGTTCATAATTTGGTGGGCCAACTCGTATCCAAGCACACACTCGTGCTCCAAAATTTAAAAAAGTAGTAAGCTGATTTCATACGTTCTAATTTCACTTTTAGAACTAGCAGTATTGCATGCCTGTTAGATAAAAAAATCCTATACATTTTTCTCTTAATCTGACTGTACCATACTAAATGGCTAGAAAAATGGCTAAGGGGTTCAAACTGAATAGAGCACAAGGCTACAATAGAAATAGACGGAACATAGTATGACACTAATTTTCATTAACTAACAAGAGACTTTTAAATGGCCAATATTTCCTAAAATGAGGTAAATACTTCAATTTAAATGACTCATCAAACATGCATGACTGTTTATCCTGAATTACTATTTGCAAGACCTATCCTTCGAATGTAAGCTCCGACCCAACAAAATTACAAAAAGTAACAGAATGCAAAATAGCTACACGCCAACCTGACTCGCAACAAGAATAACGGCTCGTGAATTCTCTTTCTGTGCAAAAGCAGATTCTTTACCACCAGAAGATGCTGATAGAGCGGTAATTGCAATGGTATTGAAGGCCAATAGAACGAGATGGAGGAGTCTGCAAAAGATACAATGACAGAGCTAAAGTGCATCAACTTTTCAATTCCAAAGAGACTACACTGACTATCTGATTCAAAGAAAGAATTTGCCCATCTATGCATTTCAATCTGACATTCAAAAGCCACTGTAAGACTTTGGAAAGCTGACAATTCATTATATTGAAATGGTAAACCAAGTTGAAAATGCCATCACATGTGAACATATGATAGATTTGAATAGATTTTAAGATATTATGCATATTATGGTTTTTCTAACTGCAAAATATTAACTTTTCTATGTTTTAGTATGAACATGCCATTGGTACGACCACCTCAAGTATACATAAGCAAGCTTGCATGCATAAAAAGAATAATCATGACTGCATCTCACTGTAAAAAAAAAGGAGGTGAAATGCAGCACATAGTCATGCAATGCACACAAAAACCCAACCACCACCACCACCAACATGTGTGCCATGCATGCATTAATGAGTGAGTGATGCAAGCATCCACGTTCTTCACCTTGGTTGCTTCTCGAAAATTTCCTGCGTCTTTCACCTTGGTTACTTCTCGAAAGTTTCTGGTGTCTTTCTGAATCCTACATTAATGCACTAAAATGCAACCAAGGCATGCCCTTCATGGCGAAAGGATACGTTCGCCATGACTGCATAAGTCACCTTTAGAGCACAAAACATAAGCTTCAAACAGTTCAGGAAAACTCTCTAACTCATTATACCCATCAGGCAACAGGTCAATAAACACCATTTTTAACAAATGGCACACAAAAAGGAGACAAGAGGATAGCAGCTAGAGGTCAAGTCAATGAAACATAAACAAGAATGCTGAAACAGGTAAGGAAACCTCTCATCTCATTTATGCTCAACACGCAACAGGTTACACACAGCTGTTATTAAGTAATTGTAATAAACTAAAAAGAAACAAGAGGTGGAGATCAAAAGTTTAGTCAATGAAACATAAACAAGTTGCTGAACCCTATTTCAAACATGAAGTAGCGTACGCGTAGCTAAGAAGATAATATATGAGATGCTTGATACCCAACCATGAGAACACCTCAAAAGCACGTAGCCCATGTAAGGTGCAGGAAAAAAACATAAAAATATTGGATAAACCTCAGCCGGTCTGTCTTTATCTACATAAAGAAAGAAAAGTATTACTATAGAGCCTCCGTAGATTATAGAGAGAAGTAATACTGGTTTCAATCCCACTAAACATTACCACTATGTGTCTGCATATCCCATTCAAATGCAGAATACAAACATATTTCATATAACAAGATTGACAATACAAGTGATGTAACTATATAGTTTATTATACAAAATTAGGATTCACATAAAAATTGTAAACAAATATTAAGAAACTCAAACAAACTTAGTTCGTCAATACATACATTCCCGCACTAATGGCAATTGCAAATGCTGTGGGCGTGACTGTTAAGAAGAGCGGTCTTGACCTGCTCACTTGCATCCATGGAACCTAGAGTACAAGAAAAATCATTTTCGTTGCTGAGAGAACGATATATCTGGTGTTCCGCTTTGACTATCTTATGCAAGTAAAATACGACAAATGCATGCAAAAATTTTATGATATGATACTATACAAGTAAGAACAGAAT
This sequence comes from Hemerocallis citrina, assembly GCA_017893485.1. Lineage (NCBI taxonomy): Eukaryota > Viridiplantae > Streptophyta > Magnoliopsida > Asparagales > Asphodelaceae > Hemerocallis > Hemerocallis citrina. Next base: position 209,278,577 of record CM030368.1, on the reverse strand, counting down.
ATGTACATTAATGTGATTTGTTAAGAGCAACTCAATCTAAAAAAAAATAAAAAATTATCCGACATTTTAAATAAAAAGTATAAGCCTTACAAGACTAAGAAGTGTGGAATTAATCATTGAAAATAATTGACGATTTTGATCAACATATTCTGCCAACCCTGCAACATGAACAAAATTATAGTTCAGAGTAAGAACTCCACTGGAAGAGTAAAAATAGCGTTTCCAGATTGTTAACTCTACGAGTAACTTGATGACAATTTTAGGTCATCTATATAGCACACGGCTCCACGACAAAATTTTATGACTAAGTGCCCACTAAATGTCGACTTTCTCAATTTACTGCCAATTCCAAGACATGAAATATTAAACAAATGGTGAACTAGTCATAATCCTAAACGACTAATTTTGCAATAAAGTGACAAGGAGGGAGAAAATAATAAACGGGATATCGATAACTGCATTCAAAATATATAGCATAGACAGAGTCAATAGCAGAATGCCATCCTGCTAATATGGCATAAATAATAAATTTCCTGGTTAAAGAGACTATGGAAAAGATCGGGAGTAGAAACAAGCCCTACCAGCCAAGTCATTAAAGCATGTAAAACAATGGAAACAATCAAAAAAAACTGTTAGAATTTTCTGGTGAAAGCATTTTAGTAGATCATTTACAGAGATATGCTAGAGTTGGCATACTGTGTATCTTCGTCAGGTATGCAAGTTGTACAGGTGCTAGAATGAGTCTGAAGCCAATAGTAACAGTGGTATAATGCTCATTTCATTTGCAGTATGATGCAAAGTTTCGGCTATGTTATAATAATTCACTTGAAATGGCAAAAACAAGAAAGAGTTAAGAATGAGTATAAGTAGATCAAGAAATATAAAAGACTCACCCTTGAATGCATCCCGAAGAACCTGCAAATGAAATAGCCAAAGTAAGATGTACTTTTCCTTGGATCAATGACAAGAAGGCATATCACTACAAGCGTCAAAAGGTATAAATAAGGCCAAAACACATGGTCCAGAGAGAGAAGGCAAAGGGAAGATGACAAATGTATGCATAATATGTAGGCCAAGATCTTACCTAACCAATCATAAACTCATCTATCAGCTTGTAAAATAGTACAATCAAAAGTCCAAGTTTACAATATGTTCCAACCAATAAAAAATGATTAATCTAAAAGACATAAAAACCAACTGTTTAGGTTGCACTGCATTGACAAATAAACATAACTGTATAGGAAACATGAAGCAAATTCTATGGAATTGAAAATCCTCAAACCCACAGTATATATTACTCCGTGTTTCAAATAATCAAAATAAGCACTTCAGCTAAAACTGGTGGTGGTAAATCATCTAATAAATACGTTAGTAATGCGCCACAGACTCACAATATATATAATCATAATTCTTAGAAGAAGAAAGATATATGCATGTAAGCATTCACCCAACCAAAAATTTATTGCATACATTTTTCTTAGACGACATAAAAAGGTATACTTTGTCATAAAAATCGCAGAAGCTTCTTTTTTTAATCATAAATGTGCTGAACATTGTTTTCTTATTTATAACAAATCACAAATAAGACAATTTGATCCCAAAAAAAAATCACAAGACAATTTCATCAAATAATGTTATTGCTGATGACGATGTTGTGGTTGCTGGCATTGGGCAATGATAATGTAGTTATCCTACTGGTGAACTAACCTAATGGGTTTTATGACTAGTTCCTTTCTTTTCTACAAGTTTGTTTGGTCAGAAATTTGCATCTGTTACTAGCAGGAAAAAGATAAGTAACTAATTTCATCCTAATTCTAGGGAATGAAGATAAGTATAATGTTTATATCTTCTGAAGCCTTTCAAATAACATCCTTCGACCATAACATATGCCTAGAAATAGAACATCTGCTACACTATTGTTCTCCTTATAAGCGTACGGAGTGTAAGCTCCCAACAGCAAGAGTTTGTTTCTTGAAAGAATGCTGGTGTAAAATGGCGTTTGGACAGGAACAATAACATGACATTATGTTGTGTACTTTTCCTGCATAAGATTATCAGAGCAACCACAATACCATTTATTAATTTTACATTCTGCAGGCACTTGTACTATAATAGCGTTAAGTTGGTCAACTAAGCTTAATATACCATAAAAAGGATAAAAGTTGTATTTATAAGGTTCATGCCTGTACAATGAATAGAACATGAAAATTGAATTGAGTAGAACAATTTGATTAGCAGTAATATCCAAAAACTATCACAGCTCTTTTTAAAATTAAGGGTTGTTTAAATACCTTCCCCAGAATCAACGGAACCAAAAGTGTGGAGACAAGGCTATAAAACAATTCCATGGTGGGAATAGATACCCCAGCTCCTGCCCCAATGAACTTTGAGAGAGAAACTGGCACCTAAATGCAAGAACATTATGCTTAGCTGACAATTGATAAGCTATTCTCTAACAAAGAATGAATGCAGATAACAGAACTGCTCAAAACTTCCAAATATGACGTAAATTATAGCCAGGAGGATTAGATTAATGATGAAGCAGAGCAATTTACCCGAAACTGTCCTTTTTATTAATATACGGAGTACAACTGATGAGGACATCAATTCTGTTTAGTTTATTTTGAGATTTAGCCCTATGTAGTAGTTTTACAATTTGCACCCTTTTCTTTAATGCATTAGAATATTTTTTAGATTTTAAAATATTTTGAGATTTGTATCAAGGTTTGTTTTGAGCCTATATATAGGCCTTGAGATTAATGAGAAGTCATGCTATTCTTGATTTAAAAAATAATTGTGTTGAGTTTTGCTCTTCATCCATCTTTTGTGTGATACAATTGAAATCCAACTTTAGGGTTTGTGATAAACTCTAAATTTACCCCCAAATCAAAAAAAAAAAAAAAATCTCCAAATAAAATTAAACCAAACCCTAATCCCCTTCCTTCTCCTTCTTCCTCTAGCCGCCGACCGAAACCCATCGCCCTCGCCGCCGTCGAAGTATCACCCGGCTCCCTCCCTCTCCCTGTCGACTACCTCACCTTCTACCCCGACTCCCCCTTTCCTCTTCCCGTCCTCCGTCGTCAACCAAACCCCGCGCTGCCTGCACCCTCGATCGCCCTCACCTCCGCCTTCGACCAACACCACCCTCCTTCCTCAACCTCCTGCTCATCCCCCACATCGACTCCTCCCTCCAGTGCCCTGCTACTGGCCCCAACTTCCAGACCCGAAGCATCCATCGCCTCCTGCCGACGCCCCCCCCCCCCCCCCCCCCCCCCCCCCCCCCCGCTGCTCCTCCAAACCCATCCTCGCTATCGCCCCTTTGCCGACGCCTACCGCCAACGACCACCGTGCAGCACCGATCCCGAGCTTCGACGCATCACTGGCGCTGCCTCGCCGTCCTCCACCGCAACTACACAGTCTGCAACCCCGGTATACTCTTTCCACTTATTCAAATTTTTTTTACTGCTTTATCATCTCTATTATATTATCTGATTTATTTGTCGTCCACAAATATTGAGAGTGAGCGTTTCCACTTGCCTATTTGAGTACAAATCATTATTACATCTCTTACTTGCTAAGAATGTGTAGCTATATAATTATTGATTGTTAGAAACAAGTCATTAATTGGGCTTCTTAAACTATTTCAATTCTTGAAAATTCATTGAACCGATTAACTGTTTAATTCCTAACTTGATCCGCATTATATGTTGGTAAAATTAATCCTTTAAAATTCTTGAAAATTCTCTATTTAGGGTTAAGTTTTACATCAACAACCCTTCAGGAATAAAATGGGAGGATGTCAGATTAGAAAAAGATGAGGAAATTCCTAGCCAGTAAAGAATGTGAACTTTTTAAGGATATGAATAAGTAAGTTTTCAGATTCCAAACCCTTTGATATGAACCAATAATGTCAAACTCTATTCAGAGGTTGCTCACAGCTACATAAATTTTACAAACAAATGTCACCCACAATCACAACTTCGTAATGATGATTTTGGATAATCCATATAGAAGGTTCCCGTGACTCAGTTTTCTGGACATCAAGAAATTATATAATCTATTTAAAAAGGAGAACCGGCGGCACGGTGGTGGGGGTGGGTGGGTGTGCGGATGTGGCACAGTTGCACCTACATTTCATCTAATCATAAACTGTGCCTTCCCATCATAATGGATTTGGCCACAAAGCCATGTGCATCATGCAATAATTGACAAATTTTCATGGCAATTAATCTTCATCGACTCTATGTTAATTAAAGCTGAATACTGGGTAAGAAATTGCCAAGAGTAGGGCGTGATGTAATCATAAGAAAAAAAATCCCTCACTTTTCGTGGTTGAGGAGAAAGAAATCATGAAGGGAGTTGTAGTAGGGAATTGCATTCAACTCTACAGAAACAAATAAAGCTAGAGACAAACTGATGAGGACATCGGTTCAAGACGATTCAAGCGTTTCTATCAGCGTAGGCATCGTCTAGGATAGCTGTTTCATTAGTTTAGTATTTTATTCAATAATCATATTTGTTTTTGGCAATTATAACCATATGTAGTAATTTTACGATTTGCACCCTTTTCTTTTATGCATTAGAATATTTTTGAGATTTTAGAATATTTTAACATTTGTATCAAGATTTGTTTTGAGCCTATATATATATTATATAGGCCTTGAGAATAATGAGAAGTAATACTATTCTTGATTAAAAAAATATTGTGATTGAGTTTTTGCTCTTCATTCACTTTTTGTGTGAGACAATTGAGATACAATTTTTGGGTTTGTGATAAACTCTAAAACTACCCCCAAATCCCCAAATTAAAATTTTCAAACCCTAATCCCCAAATCACTTATAACCCTAAACCCCCATCTTCTTCCTCTTCATCTTCTCCCTCTCTCCCGAGCATCGACCACCACGACCGGCCAGCACCCTCACCGTCTCCCCGTCGTCTTCCCCGCTCACCGCCATCTCCTCGCCCCCCCCCCGACCCAACTCCTCGACACTGCCTCCAAACCCCAACCTCATCTCCTTCCCTCCTCGTCACCGCCGTTTCCCGACCGGGACCACCACACCCACAACCACCACCCGCAACCTACACCTGCCACCCCTTACCTCTTCGCCTTGTCCTTTGTCGCCCTTTCCCCGTTCCTCTCCTGCAGCCGCCCTCTCGCCGTCTACCCCCACCACCCGTCGCCGCCTTCTCCTCGTTGTCTCGCCGACGGCTCCACGGCCGCCACCCTAGCCTTCTTCCTTCCCCCACGACTACACACCATCTGCAACCCCGATAAACTCTTTCCACTTCTCAAATATTTGTATTACTGCTTTATCATCTCTACACAAATATTGAAAGTGGGCGTTTCTACTTGCTAATTAGGGTACGAATCTTTATTGAATATCTTACATGCTAAGAACAATTAAGTATTATTGTTGATTGATAGGATTGAATCTTTAATTGAGCTCGTTAAACTATTTCATATCTTGAAAATCCATCAAACCAATTAATAGCTATAATTTCTAACTTAATCTCCATTACGTATTGGTAAACATAATTTTTTAATATTCTTGGATTCTCTATTTAGGGTTAAGTTTACATCACAAACATAATATGCTCCCAAGAATATTTATTTGCACCTGCAACATGCACCTAGATGTACAAAGTCTAAAGAACCAGGAATACCAAATATGTGGTATATGAAGTACAGAGGTCACATACAAAGTTAGGGAGTAAGTTCTAGACGAGTGTATCACTTACTACAGACAATTCAATTTTCAAATATGAACCTAAAAATAACAAGAAAGCATAGTTCTCTTGCAGATATTTATGTGGTTTTTAATCATTTTCAATGGCCTGAATGATTGTAAATTAGAAATCTGAAACTATGGACTGCTATCTATATATAATATTATAATGGGAGAGTTGGAGTTATCATTTGTAGACATTCAACCCCATGCATCGCCCGTGCATAATTAATATAAAAGATCTAATCTAATCTAATCACTAACATTTAATATTATAATGGGAGAGTTGGACTTGTCATTTGTAGATAAACAAATCCGTACATTGCCCGTGCATAATTAATTGAAGTAGGTCTTAGGTTCGAAGGCAGATTACGTCGGAATTTTTTATTTTTTTAAAAATATATCTATTAAGACGTCTACCACACGTGTAAATTACTAGAATTCATAACTCACTTATTTACTGTTTTCACCTCAGGATGAGGACATGTGGCTCTGTTGTAAGTCTCATACTCACGTATATAATTTAGTATATACACAGTCAGAGGAATGCATTTTGAAAAAAGAAACTTAGAGAGCCTAACTTACAAAGATAATGCCTAAAAGATTGGATATCACCGTCATTGCAAGAGCAAGGGCAGAGTTACCACCTACAAGCTGTAGTTCCAATGTATAATTGTTAAATATGTTAACAAGGTCAGAAAATAATGCTGGCTGAAAATAAATTAAGATGTCAGCTTACATTTGTCAAAGCAACTCCACTTGACAATGTTGTGGGCATGCAGCAGAAAATAGCTAATCCTGTATGTTAATTAAGACGTTAATCATATAAAGAGAACTGTATTAAAAGTTTTACAGAAAAAGGCACAAGGAGTAAAAGAAACTTCTATAAATTGAATAACATTAACTAAAGTTCCTAATGAAAGTCAATATACCTGTCATAAATTCACGAGGAGCCAACTGAAGTTTTAAGATAAGCATAGAAAGAAACGGAGTAAAAAGAAGAATGGAAACCTACAATAAGAAAAATAAGCAACAAAAACCATTCACTATTCAGAAACCAACCACAACAATAAGGTGTACATGGAGTATATAAGCATACTAAACAACAAAATACCATAACTCAAAACCAGTATGAAGAAAGAAGAAGAATTAATAATATAAGCATTATTAAATAATGCAAGCATTATTAATAATTTGCTTTTATATAAATGAGAAAGGGAACCTTCTCCAAGCATTATGTGAAATGTAAACTTGGTTTATTACAGAAAAAAAGCAGATCAACACTCTAAATTCAAAAAAGAAACTTGAGAAGGAAAACCTTCTTCCAGAATTAGACACAAAATAATGAAATCATACTAGCCCAAGCACTCCTGCTGGCCAAGCTTCTATAGCTGCATCTATTTCTTTACTTCGCAGCGTAAGACCTATATCACAGATAAGCAATGCAATGATGCATATATATAAGAACTGCTATTGTGTAGACAATGGTTAGCAACACAGACATTTTTTCATTGTACCTGAAATGATGAAAATTCCGAAGGTGCTGAATCTAGATAAAGAATATTTGTGGGCAAGACAACCAAGAGTAGGATTTGCAAACCCTAATGCCATACCACTGACCAGCGCTACATAAAGACAAGAGAGGGGGACAATGAAGATTCAGATGTTGACGCTTTGAAGGTATATCTTATTACTATAACCAAACAGTAAGCACTCATTAGTTAAATTTGAGAACAAAAAAACACAAACTAGAATTAAAGTTCCTTAAGTGCAAGAGTTAATGTAAATGTGGTTGAGTGGTAACCTTAAACCAAAACAATCATGTAACAGTGATAATGGCAAATAAAAGGGGTAAATAAATCCATGGAAGTAGACAGGATAAGGAGCGTTGTCAAACATTAGCCACAAATAATAATGGTTTGCTTGCAGATTAAATTTGTTACTGAGAAAAGGCCATTTCCTGGTTATAGAGAAATTTGAACTCATATCACAACAGGCTTTATGGTACAGTGAAGAAAAAATCTTTTTTTTAACTGTATTCATGAATTTATCTCCAATCTTCTGGTTGTTGCTCACTATGAACAACAAATAGTGTGCAATTCATATATGACTAATTACCAAGAAGACCAAGAGTGAAATTTTAATTAATGCATCATACTCGGCTGAACTTGTACATATCTTATTAAGGCCGAGATATGCTACCAACATATAAGCTAGTGAGAGAAATAGAACTTACCGAAAGACCAACGTCAATTAGGGTGTGTTTGGTTTGAGATGCAAGTGCAAATTCAAATTTACCTCCCTAACTTTTTTCATTCAATTGCCAAATTAACCTGTAACTTTTGGAGAGAAATGATGGTACTTAAATACAACCATCATTTTCCTCCAAAAGTTATAAAGGTTATTTTGATAACTGAATTAAAACTTTGGGAGGGAAATTTGGATTTCCACTTGCACTTGCATCTTGTGAAAGTCCATGCCACTATGCTAAAACTTTAAAGTTGTAGAAGGGTTGAGAAAATTTGCAGTTGTACTCTAACACGCCCCATCAGGTCGAGAGCCTATTTATTTAATGGGCCAAAGAAACGAGATAAATGCCCAACAAATTATGGGCCGAGACCTAGACTTTACGCAACGGTCTTTTTTTTTTAATCCACATTTAAATTGTGTAGTCAGTGGGATTCGAACCTGGGTTGCTCTCATACCATGTGAATGTCCCTACCACTATGCTAAAACTTTGAAGCTGTAGAAGGGTTGAGAAAATATGCACTTGTACTCTAACACATCCCAAACCAAATACACCATAGTCAACTTTAAGAAAATGTTAATTTTAATGACCATAAATAACAAGAAATACAAAATACCCACAAATCAGTATCTTATATATTTTTCTTTATCATGATAATAAGAATAACAATGAAAAAAAAAACTAACGAATATGCTAAACATAAAGATAAGCAACAAAATGACATCTAAATAGTAAAAAGAAATTGAAAGTATATGCTAACATAATGTGACAAACATATCACTACAGAAATATCAGTGATTTGTTCATCGTGTTAATTAAAAGACAAAACTTACATCCCATGTACACATGGAAGCTTCAACAAATTGTTGTTTCTTTCTCTTCCTAATAAAGGACAGAAAGAACAAAACTACATAACGCAAGGTAACTGCAAAAGGGTAGAATCGAATTCCAAGAAAGGGAAGGTTAATTGGTTGGAAAATGAAACCTAATCATACCAACTCCTCATAAACAATATTCTACAAAAATCTCACAAATTATTGTTAACCAATCATAGCGTGTGCCTGGACTTTCATCTGAGCAATTAAGGGGAGTGAAAAGGGTTGAAGAATGAAGAATTTGAAAGGATCAATTCGTGGATAGATCATAGGGTAATGCCAAGTGGGTTCACTCACTCAACATACAAATGTATGTTGAACTGGATTCACTCCTTGAAAAACAAATGTATGTCGAATTGGATTCACTCCTTGAAAAACAAATGTACATACATAATGTATGCTGTACCCACTCCTTGAAAAAAATGTACATGCATACTAGGAGTTAACCTGCTTTTGAACAAAAAATGTACATTGATATTTCTTATACTATTTCCCATTTCCGAATAAACTTGTCTATAATGGGGACATGCCTAGATCAATGTCACCAGGTTCGCAGTTCGTTACCTTGTGCGGTATGTGGTACGGAGGTGATACTTGATAGGATGAGTTGGGGCTCTCATTGAGTAATATATAAACATTTGTGTGTGCACACACCCATAGATGGTGCATGAGAGAAAATTAATCTATAAAGAATTAGTTACAGCATACTAATGAGATGCTATATATATATAAGAGTATCAATCTTATCCAACTCCATGACTAATTGAGGAGATTTTGAAGAGAAATTCATGGTCTAATGAATAAAGGTGTTCATTTTAAATACATGGCGTGAACCGTGTGTGGATCTCTAGTTTAAGAGATCCGGATTGAGAACCCACCATGAATTAGATCGCAAGATCCGGATCGTGGTTCGGAGATGGATGGGTAGAACCAAGTAACACTGGCCTAGATAGCCCGATCTCCTGGATTTTCATATCTCCATCTTGAGAGATGTACAAACTTTTCGAATAATTTTCTTTCACATTTCTATTATATTATCCGATATCCAAATAACTGAATTTGCATATAGGTAGTGGAAGGGAGAAAAGGAAACCAAAAGGCACAAATAGCTAAGAGAGATGGAAATCAAATCGACATAGATTAAATACATACAAATAAACTGACATTATACAAATGAGTTGCAACTATCAATAAGTGTACAAATCTCCTCAAGAAAAAGTAATAGGTCTATGAGTTTCACCTATGGGGAGGAAGTTGATTTCTGTAAACTCCAACAATGCCTGTGCCCAGCTAACAACATTAGTATGTATGGTATTCTCAGCATTATAGTTCCCACCATCATCAACCTGAAATATATTTTTTTCATAATAATCAACTTGAATTGTAAAATAAACCAAAATGCAACTTACAAAGTTTGAAGATTCAACAAAGTGGCCAGTCAATAAAAGAAGATTCAACAAAGTGACAAACCTACCCTCAATTCTCAAACACATGCACTTTCAGTCATGCATACACGGAAGTTGAGGGCCTTCTACAGGTTCAGCTAACCTTAAATATGTATTGATATACTAAGAAAACAACCATCAAGTGAGAGATCAACATTTAATGGAGCCAGCAACTCATTAAACACGAAATTTAATAAGTCTATAGCATTTGAAAAGATATATAATATCGCAAACTTACAACCAGATAATTAGGCCCATCCTCATAGAATTAAAAGGTTTGGCCCCATACGAATATGAGATTAAGTTGATATGACCTCAAAATTTAAGGAGTCCCATTCTTAAGTGCAAATGTGCCATGTTCCAATGCATCTGGCACCACTCTAGATTTTGGATAGCTTAATTTATCTGACCCCAACAGTTGAGAGAATCGCAACAATAGTACCCACTCTCACTCACCTAAATTTATCTCAACTCTAAACACATGCAAGGTAGAGGTTACAACCTATCAATTAAAAATAACTTCTCCTTTTACAGTCTGCATCAAACCACACACTCTACATTTTCTGGTAATGGCTGAAAAATGGTTGATCACCTCCTTATTTAAGTACTATTGTACCCGCTTATTTGCACCAAGGTAAAATCCTAATTCACTGTGAGGTACACCTGGGATTTGTGTTGGTTCTTTGGAGTCCGTGGAGAGATTAAAAAAAATGTTCGCTGCTGTAAAGGTATAAAATATAGCGGGGCGCTACTTGATGTTGGGTTTACAGGGTGAGCATAACTATAGGATCTAAAAATTACTTCTAAAATCCTGCATTTGTGCATAGCTGATTAGGGCAAGGGTGATTCCTTTTAATCCGAAGGATGATCAGACAAAGCTGGATTGGCATTAGCATAATTAAAGAAGACTCGGGCCTTTCTCATCATTTTCCAACCTTCATATATTGAGGGAAGAAAAGAAAAAAAACCTACATGTCCCTTTGCTTATTTTTGAGTAAGTCTGACGCTTTTGATAGAGAGTTGTGATTATATTGCACAGTTTTGTTGACTGACCCATGTAATTGCGGCGTAGTATTGAAAGACGAAAAACTGTTACAGTAAACAAACAAAATACTGAAAAAAGAAAACGAAAAAAAAAAACTCTTGAAGTCACTGCTAATTTTTTCTGGTGATGTAAATTAGGATGGACATCATCATAATCTGCAAATTTGCGAACACATGTCGCGTGCCTTTTTTGTTAGAGGATGTCGATAACAGAATAAGCATATAAATTGACTAAAATATCCTCCAGAGTTAAACTATTACAATACATACGACATACCAAACTGACAGATTATTGCAAAAGTGACGATAACATCCAACCTATTAATTTGGATGGAAATTTAGCCAACTACTATGTTTATTCTGTTACACAATTAAGTGGGCTGGTCCAGAAACCTCTGCAATTTAAGTACAACCCTCCATCAAAAGTGTCAGAATCACACCAAGCGAAACGAGGGAATTGTGGAAGGTTTTCCTTTTTCCCCATTCTTTTCCCTCTCATTTTTAAAGTTAGAAAATGATCAAAATGCCCTACGCCTTCTTTAGTTATGCTAATGCCGAATGAGGCAGTAAAACTGAGGATGCAAAAACTTTTGATGCACAGGGCTCCCCACGTAGTGATTCCGTCGCGCCATGGATCCTCAGCACTATGTAATTACTAGTTGTTAGGTAATAGAACCATAGAAGGGGTTGCTTTGACACTTATCAAGAGCTACATTTTTCTTTCGGAAACATGTAATGTGACTCATTCACGCATGACCCAGGGCCGGCCCAAGGGTAAAGCAACCAAAGCTAGGGTTTTGGCCTAAAAAAAAAATTATCTAAAGAATAAAGGCCTCCTCACATACCAAAAAGCCCGATTAAAGGCCTCCTCATATACCAAAAAGCTCAAAATTGATTACAATAATATAATAAATGATTTTGCATCTCAAAAAGCACGAAAGATAACATTTAAATAAAAATATGTTAATTTTAACAAAATATTATTATAAGCTTTTAAAAAAGGCCTGAATAAGTGTTGGGCCGGCCCTGGCATGACCTTGGTCTCTTTAACTCCATTTCAATGAGCCTTACTTGTACCATGTTCGCGCTAAGTACGAACAACACTTGTAAGCTATTGTTTCAGTTTCACCAACAAATTACTAGAACATGAATTCAAAGCACCACATGTATCTAAATCTAATTAGCTAAAACAGTAACACATTTCGAACAAGATTCAAAAATTAGTTATTATAGAAAGTAATACCTGATTGGATCCTCCCGTTGCCCTAATCGCTCGAAACTTCGAGCGAGTTTCTCTGATACAAGATGAGTGAACCGTCGGTGAACCGGAATCGCCGGAGAAGGACAGGAGAGTCGCCGGAAAAGAGGCGATTCGTCGACGGAAAACGCCATTGGTGGTGAGGATCCGAGGGTTGGGGCCTAGGGTTTGGATCGTCAACGACAACATGATGGAATTGAGAAGAAGAGGAGAGTATATATTTTTTTGCAGCGGAGTGAAAATGGCTGAAGAGTGAAGACCGATGCAGCGCTTATCTTAAAGCGTCTCCAATCTTATCAATCAATTTTTTTTTTTTACAATTTTATTTTAAACTTATTTTTGAAGATGGTTATCTCTAATCTCTAATCTCTAATATTATGATCGGATAGTTGGTTATCATTTGTCAACATATAAATTCGTGTCTTGCACATGCAACTCCAACTCTCCCATTAATTATAATAAAAACAAACAAATAAAAAAAAAATTACCTATTTAAAACATGCAGCGCACGTGCAAAATAAATTTATAATATTTTTTTAACACTAAATACACACATATGTTGCACGTGCAACTCAAATTCTACTTAGTAATAGTTTACACGTGCGATGCACGTTTTAATAAATATAGTTTTTTAAAATAAAATTTTAGACGTAGTCTTGATTTGAACACAGGACATCCTTTATAATAGTTATGCACGTGCTTGATTTGAACCTAGGACCTCCTTTATAATAGTTATGCACGTGCGTTGCACGGGTTGGTAGAATGACAAAACATTTACAAATGACACTAAGGCCTTCTCCCATTATAATATTAGAAGATAAATACGTACATTACACGTCCAAATTGTAGATTTTTCTTCAAAATGTTTTTCCCAATTACGTGCAACGCACGTCCAACTCCAAAACTATTTCTTAACACGTAAGTCGTACGTAAAAAACGTGCATCACACGTGAAAAATACTAGTAATTATGATGTCACAATTGGGAACTGCGGCCTTATTAAAACAAAGGCGGCGGTTACCAAGCGACTGTGTCTCAAATCAACATAGCTCTCTGTTTATATGATTTGAGACAAAGCCGATATTGGGAACTGCGATCGTAGTTTTTTCACAAAATGAGTTGCGGCTAGCTGCATATAGGAATAGTGGGTCCAAAAAAATTGCAGTTCCCAACTGTGGCCTCATACTAGAAGAGACCCCGCAATTGGCAACTGGTAAAAAAGAGTTCACCTGTTTTGAAAAGAGGCTTGTTTTGGAGGGAAAACTCGATTGATTAGTTGTTACTCACTAGGCAAAGAGGATCAACTTTACAAGTAGTGCATTTGTGATCTGAGTAGATAAATCCGTGGTCAAATTTTTTATTAAAAAAATCTTTGAAATTTTAGTCAGAATAAAGTAAGCCCTCTAATTTTTGTTTTCGATAGTTTGTCCTTCTGCTGAAATGTAGCACTAGAAAAATATAAGAGAGTAGTAGTAGGAAATTCCCAAATGGGCGTTTTGTACACGGATTGAAAAATTTCTGGGAATAAAAGGATTCTCGAGAATATGAGGAGGAGAATGAATATTTCTGAAAATATTGCATTATCGTATTTGGTATAGTACATTGCATTTTCGAAAATCTTTTATTATTGTACTTTTTTATTCTAGTTTTTTGGGTTTTTTTAATTGTTTGTTATGAAAATTATTTGAGAATGCTCAAATCTCATGATTTTAGTGAGGAATATTTTTTTTTTATTCTAGTTTTATTTTGTTATTTTATGGCTTGTTATGGAAATCCAATGAGAATCCTAAAATCTCATGGTTTGGGGATGAAAATCCCTCCCAATCCGCTATACCAAATAAGATAATTTAAGAGGGAATATGAGATTCCCTTACACATTCCTACGTACCAAACACTCCCAAAGATATTTAATATGAGAGCAATTACACACTGAAGAGAATTAAAGTAATGTAGAGGTAGACACAATACAAAAGAAGTGAGCATACGAGTTTTAACGTGGTTCAATCAAAATCGATCTGCATCTCCAGACGAAGATAGTGAACATAATTAACTAAATACAAGACACTCACTCAAATACTCAAAAGTCCTTTAACAAGAGAGTTACCCTTCTCACAAAGAATATGAAGTGTGAACGAAAAATTAATTTTACAACTCTCCCAATCTTCACGACTTCTTCATGCTCCTTCATATGTTGTGATCTACGGCCCTATGCACAACCATACTCCCATATTAGTAAGCAAACATGATAAAAACAAACACGCCGTTACACATGTAAGTAAATCTAGTAGATTACAACTAGAAAAAGAAAAGAAAAAACTACACAACACTTCGGACATTTTGTCAACTCTAGTGACTTGCTCGTAGATTCTCTATGAGCAATCACCATAAAACCGAACTTATTTACACGTATACGTATAATTATTGTGTTTCAGATCATATAGAGGTTAAAATCTTTGCTCGCTTCTAAAAGTCATTCAAATTCGGCCATGAACCCTTCTTGACATAAAACTGTGATTCACCTGCCTAGTGTAGAACCCTGCCTGTTGTTGTTGTTGTTCTTCTTCTTCTTGATCGGTATTGCATTACTTATGTAATTGACAGGGAGCAAGCAATTGGCAAACAGCACTTCCTTAGTATTCGTAAGCTCATGCTCGTAGTAGTTTGGTGGTGAGATGTCCTTCAATGCCTCCAAGTTAATCTCGAACAGCTCATCATCGCCATCTTCATCGTAGTTCTCTCCTTCTCTTCTTTGGGTTCTCGTTGTTGCCATGCAAGCTTCTCAAGTGTGTGCTCTGTTTTACTTTCGGAGGTCATTTGAAGTTATCGTCTTTATATAGAGGTGGCATAGGAGATTCTCTATCTAATCTCATCTCACTTAACTAGCAAAAAAAATTAGAAAAAATGGAAAGAATAACAACTAATCTTATCTACTTTCCGCGTAGATTTGGTTGGTGATTACCAGAGGCTAGATTTGGCTTCAGAACTCGAGTGATGCATGGATTAAGTCAAATGTAAGCAGTTTGCCTACACACGACTAGCTTTAGGATGATGAGAAAGTGGATGAGGAGGGTTAACTGTCAATAGTAGCTGTAGAATTTGGCATTAATTAGTTGTAAGTGTTAGAACCTGAATATAAAATACTAAAAAATCCAACAGAAATTGTGAAGAAATCAAATACAGAAAGGAAAAAACAGTAAACAATAAACTTGTACAGAGTCGAGATTTTGAAGAATCTCTGTCCTTAAAGCTGAATTTGCCCCGTAGTGTGACGGTTACCGGCAAATCGCTTCCCAGGATACAACTGTACCTTCTCTGAAGATGCAGCACCCTTGCTTCAGAGACAACGAACTGCTGTCTGTGTGTACTCTCAGTTGACAGACCCTGGACTCAGAGCAGAGGAAGAAGAAGAGGAAGATTCAAGTGGAAAAATTTTCTGTGTCTGTTTGGGAGCTGATGTCTGGGTATAAGAGTTGGACTGGAGACTGTTCAGCAGCCATTACTCTGTAACAGCAGAGTAATGGGGACTCTTCAGTTTAGTAACTGGTGAGCCATTACTCTGCTGTTACAGAGTAATGGCCTCAGTTACTGAATCTGAAAAGTCTTTTCAGTTCAGTAGGGGAAGAGGCTGTCTGGGCAAACCAAACCAAACCAAACCAGACCAAACCAAACCGAACCGAGCCGAACCGAACCGAGCCGAACCGAACCGAACCGAACCGAACCGAACCGAACCGAGCCGAGCCGAGCCGAGCCGAGCCGAATCCGAATCCGAGGCCGGGGCCGGGGCCGGGGCCGGGGCCGGAGCCGGGCCGGGCCGGGCCGGGCGCGCGCGCGCGTGCGCGCGTGTGTGTTTGTCATTTTGGCTAAGTCCTCTCTCCATTACACGTTAGTGGTAACCCCCGGGCCACGCCCTCTAGTCCAGTTTTCTAGTATATATACTAGTAACAATCTTTCCCAATTTCCGATATGGGACTATCCATTTGTTAAG
Organism: Hemerocallis citrina; assembly: GCA_017893485.1. NCBI lineage: Eukaryota > Viridiplantae > Streptophyta > Magnoliopsida > Asparagales > Asphodelaceae > Hemerocallis > Hemerocallis citrina. The sequence continues at coordinate 209,261,996 of CM030368.1, read as the reverse complement.
TTGGTACCTTTCAAGTACCCAACTTTGGATCAACATTTCTCATTCATACGGAATTCATTTTTGGCAAGTGAGTATACTACGGAATAGTACTCGACGAGAGGATCGCAATCCACTCATTTTCCGGTGCCGCCGGTGGCCGGAGCTTGCCGGAATCCGGCCCGGAAAACTGCAAAAATTAATTCCAACAATGTCATATTCTCTGCAGCAATGTCGTGCATTATAACCTGCAGTTCTTGGACTTGACTCACCACTGTTTTGGAGTCAATCATCTTATAGTCCAGAAATTTGCCGATAACAAATTTCTTGGACCCGGCGTCTTCAGTTTTGTACTTCTTTTCCAGGGACCCCCACAGGAGTTTGGATGTCTTGAAGACGCAATAGACGTTGTACAGAGAGTCTACCAGGCCATTCAGGATGTAGTTCCTGCACAGGTAGTCGCCCTGTGTCCACGCGTCAACTGCTGCAACAGAGTGTGCTTCCATTGGCGCCAGCATCGGGGCAGATTCATTGAGGAATCTGTCCAGCTTCAATGTGGTCAGGTAGAACTGCATCTTCCCCTGCCACTTTTTGAACCCAGTTCCATTGAACTTCTCCGGTTTTTCTCCCACGCTTATGTGCGTGGGCAGAACGACCGAATGTGCCGCAACCGATTGTGCAGTCACATTCTGGGTCACCGGAGTTTGGGTACTGATAAGCCCAGCAGCAACTTCAGTTTGTGTGTTTTCCATGTTTTGATTGTGTTCTCTTCTCTGAAATTGGTTGAAACAGAGATAGTTAGTCCTATTTTTTTCCGAACAGAACCTGTAAACAAACTTCACAAAAATTGTTAGAATCTGTGAGGAAAAATTCAGCTTTAAGATTGTTAGAACCTGAATATAAAATACTAAAAAATCCAACAGAAATTGTGAAGAAATCAAATACAGAAAGGAAAAAACAGTAAACAATAAACTTGTACAGAGTCGAGATTTTGAAGAATCTCTGTCCTTAAAGCTGAATTTACCCCGTAGTGTGACGGTTACCGGCAAATCGCTTCCCAGGATACAACTGTACCTTCTCTGAAGATGCAGCACCCTTGCTTCAGAGACAACGAACTGCTGTCTGTGTGTACTCTCAGTTGACAGACCCTGGACTCAGAGCAGAGGAAGAAGAAGAGGAAGACTCAAGTAGAAAAAATTTTCTGTGTCTGTTTGGGAGCTGATGTCTGGGTATAAGAGTTGGACTGGAGACTGTTCAGCAGCCATTACTCTGTAACAGCAGAGTAATGGGGACTCTTCAGTTTAGTAACTGGTGAGCCATTACTCTGCTGTTACAGAGTAATGGCCTCAGTTACTGAATCTGAAAAGTCTTTTCAGTTCAGTAGGGGAAGAGGCTGTCTGGGCAAAAAGGTAAAATAAAATTTTAAGCCAGACCGAACCGAACCGAGCCGAGGCCGGGGCCGGGGCCGGGGCCGGGGCCGGAGCCGGGCCGGGCCGGGCCGGGCGCGCGCGCGCGCGTGTGTGTTTGTCATTTTGGCTAAGTCCTCTCTCCACTACACGTTAGTGGTAACCCCCGGGCCACGCCCTCTAGTCCAGTTTTCTAGTATATATACTAGTAACAATCTTTCCCAATTTCCGATATGGGACTATCCATTTGTTAAGTTGGTACCTTTCAAGTACCCAACTTTGGATCAACATTTCTCATTCATACGGAATTCGTTTTTGGCAAGTGAGTATACTACGGAATAGTACTCGACGAGAGGATCGCAATCCACTCATTTTCCGGTGCCGCCGGTGGCCGGAGCTTGCCGGAATCCGGCCCGGAAAACTGCAAAAATTAATTCCAACAGTAAGAGCATCTGTAGTCGTTTGCCAAATATCGATAAAATGGATATTTGGCAAACGAACGTGCTGCACTCGTTTGCCAAATATCCATTTTATCGATAAATCGCTACAGTCGTGTGCTATAAATGAGAATCGATTTGAGAATTATCCATATTTGAGCGACGGCATTTCGAGTGCCGTCGCACCCAAAAAAAAATTTTGGCACATCGGACGGTACTTCCCTTGATTTTTTTTTTTTTTTTCAATTAAAAAACACCCCTCCCATCGGACAGCACATGAAGTGCCGTCCTTTGAAAGGAAAAAAAAATTTCCAGCCCAAATTCCTCGGACGGCCGGAGATTTTTGTAATTTTCGATTTTTTTTTGCAATTTAAACTTTTTTTTTGCAATTTCTGAAATGTTTTTGTAATTTTTTGTAATTTTTTTGTAATTACTGAAATGTTTTGTAATTTCCGGAAAAGTGGAAAATGGCACTTCATGTCTTAGACGGCACTTCATGTGCCTTCCGTCCAGGGCTTGATTTTTTTTTTTCTTTGTTTGTTTCTTTCTTCTCCGACGGCACTTCATGTGCCGTTAGCTAAAATATAGCTTTAAACGAGTGCAGCAAAACTGCGATTCTTATTTCCATTTATCCGTATATCCATATTTTTACATTCAACGACTACAGATGCTCTAAGGAGTTAACTTTTTTTAATAGCTAATTCAAGATCCCAATCTCTCAATACTTGAGTTGTATGGGCTCTCTTCATGTTGGGAGTGCTGCCTTCTGTTAGATCATGAATTTCATAAAACAGAAATACTAATAATAATTGTGAAGAGTTACAATTACAGGAAATAAAATAACAAACCATACAATACAATACAGAGTCGATATATGAGTATCTCTGTTCTTAAAGTAATTTTCGCCCCGTAGTGTGACGGTGATTGACGAATTGCCTCCCAGGATACAACTGTATTACTTTTTCCTGAAGAGGAGCACCCTAACTTCAGAGATTTGATCGAACTGGAGCTGTGTTGTATTCTCGGTACTGACTCAGAGAGGAAGAAGAAGAAGAAGATTCAGACTATTTTTTTTTTCCAGAACTATATACTCCGGCAGACAAAATGGACTGGTTTTATAGGAGATTGAGAGCAACTGAATAGTCCATTACTCTGTAACAGCAAAGTAGTGGGGCAAAAAAATATATAGGCCAGAAGCCGGAGCTGGGCGCGTGTGTTTGTCATTTTGGCTAAGTCCTCTCTCCACTACACGTTAGTGGTAATCCCCGGGTCACGCCCTTTAGTCCATTTTTTTATTATATATACTAGAAAAACTTTTTCCATTTCCGGTATGGGACTATCTATTTTCTCCTAATATCCAAGTTAGTACATTTCAAGTACCCAACTTTGAACCAACATTTCTCATTCATACGGAATTCATTTTTTGCACATGAGTACATCACAGAATAGTACTTGACGAGAGGAATATGATCCAATCAATTTTCGGCACCACCGGTGGCCGGAACCCACCGGAATCCGGCCCGAAAAATCTGCAAAAACGTTTTCCAACACCTTCTTTCACTTGTGAAAGTTTTGTCTTCACAAGTGGAACAAGATGCCACTACTTATATGCAATAAAACTATAACTAATGTCGTTATCTCTAACAACAGCATATGTAATGCAAATGTTCTTCCGCCAACCAAACTACACAACACTTCAGACATTTTGATCACTACCTTCTTCCGCCAACCTCTTCAAAAAAACCTCACCATTCCTTGCTGCTCAAGATACTTTTGATTCTATGTTTAGATAACTAGTCAATGAGCTCATTTACGGAAATGGTTCAGCTATTTCTCCATATTTGGAATCAACAATCAAAGTTGGTATGCGTTGTCATGAATTTTTGTAACTTGGCTATCAGATTTTTTTCTTCGTGGATCTCATTCTATTACGTATGTTAGCTTCTCTCTGCTCATGCTGCTATTCTAATAATTCCTTTCTAACAATATATAATTTCAATATCTAAACTAATATCAAAGTCTTATGAGGATGATGTTAAACAATACCCCCTCTGTCCCATAATACAAGTTATTCTTGTAGGATAATGGCTCGATTCTGGTTCAGTTTGTTTATATCCATCGTATCTGCAGCAATCGAAAGTTCCAGTACATCAGTCGACTGACTATGGGAACCAGTCGACTGTCCAGAGAGAAGTTTCAAAGGCTAAGGATACAGCAGCAGCAGTCGACTGAAGATGTGTCTCAGTCGACTGTCCAGAACTAAAGACCAGTCGACTGGTAAGAAGACCAGTCGACTGTAGGCGGGTTTGTGAACTAGAAAAGGCCCATTTCGAAAGGCCCAGTAGTTTCCCTATAAATACACCCGTTAGGGTTTTGTAAAGAGAAAAGACCTCTATTCGGATTTTGCAGCTGTCATCTCTGTAAGGGTTTGTTTCGCCCATTGGTGATTATTTGAAGAAGAAACCCCAACCGCCCCGTGGATGTAGGCACTTGTTTGCCGAACCACATTAAATCTGTGTGTCCTTGTGTTTGTTTGTTTTCTGTTTTTCTTTCGCTATTTTTCTCTTTGATTGGTGATCCATTCGTATTCCGCATTCGTATTCCGCACAACAAGTGGTATCAGAGCTTTCGGTTCGACCTAGAGAGAGATGGCGAGTGAAATAGATGCAACCAAGGATGTTGTGGGATCAAGTTCGTCCAGAACAACGATTCACAACGCAAAATTTGAAGTTGAAAAATTTGATGGAACAAACAATTTCGGGATGTGGCAGTGTGAGGTGTTGGATGTTCTTGTTCAACAAGAACAAGATGTTGCTTTGGAGGTAGAAAAACCAAAGAATATGTCCGATGTAGATTGGAAGAAGTTGAATCGAGTTGCGTGTGGGACTATTCGGCTCTTTATCGCGAAGGCTCAGAAGTATGATTTGATGAGGGATACCATTGCTGCGGTGTTGTGGAAGAAACTCGAAGACAAATACATGAGGAAAAGTTTGGAGAATCGGCTGTATTTGAAGAAGAGACTTTTTCGCTTCACCTATACTGAAGGTATGTCTATGAACGCTCATGTTGAATCATTTAATAAATTATTGGCTGATTTGTTAAATTTGGATGAGCAAATTAAAGATGAAGACAAAGCCCTAATTCTGTTGAATTCATTACCCGAATGTTATGATCATTTAGCAACTACTTTAATATATGGAAAAGACACTGTTAAATATGAAGATGTTGCAAATGCTCTGTTGAATAATGAAACTAGGAGAAGGGATAAAATGGTTGATAGAGAAACTTCTGAGGCATTGATTGTAAGGGGCAGAACTGAGACCAAATCTGGGAATAAAGGAAACAAATCTCGTTCCAAATCGAGAGGAGTTTCAAAGGACAGAAAGATACCAGCCAGAGATGAATGTGCTTTCTGTCATGAAAGGGGGCATTGGAAAAAGGATTGTCCTAAGCTACGAAATAAGGGAAATTCGACTGCAAATGTGATTGTTGATAATGTAGATAGTGACGATGATTTTTCTTATGCACTTGCAACTAGTCCCTCACTTTATCAAGAAGTATGGTTTCTTGATACAGCAGCCTCATATCATATGTCTTGGAGAAAGGAGTGGTTTACTTCTTTAGAGTATATGGATGGTGGGGTAGTTTTGATGGAAAATAATGCACCTTGTAAAAAGGTAGGAATCGGAAAGATTGAATTGCTAATGCACGATGGTCTTATTAGGGAGCTTTCAGATGTATGGTATGTTCCAGATTTGAAAAAGAATTTGATTTCACTTGGTGTTTTGGAGGCCAGTGGATTGAAATTTGCTAGCGAAGGTGGCATTCTGAAGGTGACTAGCGGATCACTTGTGGTGATGAAAGGGAAAAGGAAAAGGAACTTATTTTTCTTGCAGGAAAAACATATTTGGGTCAGGCTGCCAGTGTAACTGAAAAGCCTAAACAGGTTGTTCCCGACTCTACTAGGTTGTGGCATATGCGACTCGGGCATGCAGGAGAAAAGGCCTTGCAGGGGCTTGTGAAGCAAGGGTTGCTTAAAGATGCTAAAGGTTGCAAGTTGGAATTTTGTGAACATTGTGTTTTGGGTAAGCAAACTAGGGTGAAATTTGGTACAGCTGTACATCAGACAAAGGGTATCCTCGATTATGTGCACACAGATGTTTGGGGCCCTACTCAGACACCTTCTATGAGTGGTAGACACTGGTTTGTTACATTTGTTGATGACTACTCCAGACGAGTTTGGGTATATACCATGAAACACAAAGATGAAGTATTGACATTGTTCACAAGTTGGAAGAAGAAAGTTGAAAACCAGACTGGAAGGAAGATTAAGGTTCTGAGGTCAGATAATGGAGGGGAATACAAGAACGATCCGTTTCTGAAATTGTGTGAAGATGAAGGGATCCAGAGGCACTTCACAGTTAGGAAGACTCCACAGCAAAATGGGGGTAGCAGAAAGGATGAACAGAACCTTACTTGAGAAGGTGAGATGTATGCTAGCACAGTCTGGGTTGAAGAAGACATTTTGGGCAGAAGCTGTTATATATGCAAGCCACATTGTCAACCGTTTACCATCAGCAGCACTTGAAGGCAAAACACCTATTGAGGTATGGAGTGGTAAACCTGCATCTGATTATAGTTTTTTGCATATATTTGGTTGTCCTGCTTATTTTCATGTAACTGAAACTAAACTTGATGCAAGAGCCAAAAAGGCTATATTTGTTGGTTTCAGTACTGGTGTCAAAGGTTACAGGTTGTGGTGTCCAGAACAGAAAAAATTAGTAATCAGCAGGGATGTTACCTTTGATGAGACCAGCATGATCAGCTCGGAACAGTCGACTGGTCCTCATAAACAGTCGACTGGTGATCCTGATCAAGAGAAACAGAAGATTAGCTCAGGACAGTCGACTGGTAGATGCCCTCAGTCGACTGGTGCGAGAGTTCTCCAACAGGTGTTGAAAATTCTACTCCTGCCCAAAATGAAGATGATGTGGTTGATACTGAGGATGAGGAAGAAGTTCCTATCCAAGACCCTCCCCAGCAGGAAGAATCAATTGCAGCAAGAAGGCAAAGAAGAGATATCAAACGACCATCTCGCTTTACAGAAACAGTTGCATTTGCTCTTCCCATTGTTGATGATGAAGTTCCCTCCAACTTCAAAGAAGCTACTAGAAGTTCTGAAAATGCAAATTGGAAAGTTGCTATGGATGAAGAGATGAACTCTCTTCATAAGAACAAGACTTGGGATCTAGTGCAATTGCCAAAGGGGAAGAAAGCTATCGGTTGCAAGTGGGTATATACGAAGAAAGAAGGTCCAAAAGACAGTGTTCGGTTCAAGGCTAGACTAGTTGCAAAGGGGTATGCTCAAAAGGAAGGAATTGACTATAATGAAGTGTTCTCTCCAGTTGTGAAGCATCCTTCTATTCGGATTTTGTTGGCATTGGTAGCACAATTTGATCTTGAATTGACACAGATGGATGTGAAGACTGCATTCTTACATGGGGACCTAGATGAAGAAATTTATATGTTGCAGCCAGATGGATATAAGATTGCTGGGAAGGAAAATTATGTTTGCAGGTTGAAGAAGTCTCTCTATGGGTTGAAGCAATCTCCAAGGCAGTGGTATTTGAGGTTTGATCAGTTTATGAAAGTGCAGGGATATTCCAGAAGTGAGTATGATCATTGTGTCTACTTTAGGAAATTGCAGGATAACTCTTTCATATATCTGTTATTATATGTGGATGACATGTTGATTGCCTCTAAAAATGCTAAGGAGATTCAAAATTTGAAGAATCAGCTGAGTTCTGAATTCGAGATGAAGGATCTTGGTGAAGCCAAGAAAATACTTGGGATGGAGATAGCTAGAGACAGAGCAAAGGGCATAGTGAGTTTGACACAGAAGCAATATCTTTTGAAGGTGCTGAAACAGTTTGGTATAGATGAGAAAACTAAACCAGTCAGTACACCCTTAGCCACTCATTTCAGAATTAGTGCTTCTCAGTCTCCAAGTACCGATGAAAAGAGACAGTATATGGCTAATGTACCTTACACTAGTGTGGTTGGCAGTTTGATGTATGCCATGGTTTGTACTCGACCAGACATCTCTCAGGCGGTGAGTATGGTTAGTCGATATATGCATGATCCAGGCAGAGAGCATTGGCAAGCAGCTAAATGGATTTTGAGGTACATAAGTGGCACCACAGATGTGGGTTTGAAGTTTGAGAGGGATGACAATATTAGCAGGTTATTGGTGGGTTATGTTGATTCTGACTATGCAGGTGATCTAGATAAGAAGCGGTCTACTACAGGCTATTTGTTTACTATGGCTAGAGCACCTATAAGTTGGAGGTCCAATTTGCAGTCCACTGTAGCGTTGTCTACTACTGAGGCTGAATACATGGCAGTTACTGAGGCCATGAAGGAAGCCATTTGGATTCATGGACTTTTGAAGAGCTTGGGAATTCATCGGGAGAAGGTGGAGGTACACTGTGACAGTCAGAGTGCTATCCATTTAGCGAAGAACCAAGTTCATCATTCGAGGACCAAACATATTGATGTCCGTTATCACTTTGTGCGTGATTTGATAAAGGATGGTGATATTCTTCTGGTGAAGATTGGGACAGCTGATAATCCTGCTGATATGTTGACCAAAATTGTTGGGGCAGCCAAGTTCAAGCATTGCATGAACCTGGCTAATATTTTGCATGCTTGATGATTTGGAATGGGCGGTTGAAATGGTACTTCGTTTTGTTTGGTTAGTATGTGATATCATACTAAGGTGGAGTTTGTTTTTGTTACATTTGGTGATGAGCATTTGTTTTGGAGTATTTTTGGAGATTGCTTGGGCTACTTGGAAGATCTCGCCAAGGTGGAGATTGTAGGATAATGGCAGGATAATGGCTCGATTCTGGTTCAGTTTGTTTATATCCATCGTATCTGCAGCAATCGAAAGTTCCAGTACATCAGTCGACTGACTATGGGAACCAGTCGACTGTCCAGAGAGAAGTTTCAAAGGCTAAGGATACAGCAGCAGCAGTCGACTGAAGATGTGTCTCAGTCGACTGTCCAGAACTAAAGACCAGTCGACTGGTAAGAAGACCAGTCGACTGTAGGCGGGTTTGTGAACTAGAAAAGGCTCATTTCGAAAGGCCCAGTAGTTTCCCTATAAATACACCCGTTAGGGTTTTGTAAAGAGAAAAGACCTCTATTCGGATTTTGCAGCCGTCATCTCTGTAAGGGTTTGTTTCACCCATTGGTGATTATTTGAAGAAGAAACCTCAACCGCCCCGTGGATGTAGGCACTTGTTTGCCGAACCACATTAAATCTGTGTGTCCTTGCGTTTGTTTGTTTTCTGTTTTTCTTTCGCTATTTTTCTCTTTGATTGGTGATCCATTCGTATTCCGCATTCGTATTCCGCACAACAATTCTAACATTTTTTCCTCGCAATATATGTCGCTTTAAATTTTCTAGAGAGATGCCTTAACCTTTTTCAAAGTACATTAATATTTTTTCTATGAGATTTTTAATTTGTTCTTGTGTAACAATTTAATTTTTCACCTAAAAAAATTACTAGCTCAGCTCGAGCGGAATAGGGGTTGACCAGAAGTGTTAAAATATAAATATTAAAACCCTCATCCTTACCACAACTTCGGAGTTTTGGTCCATCGGTAGGGTCATTAATATGGTATCAGAGCAACCCAGGTTCGAATCTCACCGGCTGCGCAATTTAAATGCGGATTTAAAAAAAAAATACCGCTACGTATAGTCCAGGTCTTAGCCAAAAAAATGGCCCTCAACCTGTTTGGTTCATCGGTAGGGTCATTAATAAGAAGCCAAAGGAGAAGAGGCTAATGTTTCATGTAGCTTATTTAAAAATCTAGGATGTCCCTTACTATGATTGTCTAGAATGACTTATATTATGGGACGGAGGGAGTACGAAATAGTTCTGAATTTCTGTAGTCTGATGGCTTTGAGCTGTATCCTTGTTGTAATTTCATCATTCATGATCAGTAGATATTATCATTTATATATGGAGAGATCAGCCATTGTTCTGGGTTAATTCCGTTTGAGAATAGCATTTGTTCCTGCAATTCAAGATTAGTATTTTCCTTCAGGAAAATATTTGTCAGTCAGAAGAATCAGCTTTCATGCATTTACAGGCAGAAAATAGAGGGAGAAGAATTTAAAACAAAAGTGAAATAAAACAAACAGATTAACTAAGAAGTGATGCCTTCAAAATAATCAAGCAGCGCCTAACAATTACCTTGTTTATATAGAAAAAAGAACACTAACAATTTTTAAAATGTCAATCTGGGTAGTAAATTCATATTCAACCACAACCATGGAGAAGAGGTGATTATTTATCTATTTAAATTTTTTTTTATTTTAAATTTATAGATGACCAACGGTCATCTGTTTCATTAAAGAATTGATAATGAATCATGTAAAATATATGCAATATCTAATAAGAACACAATCAATATACAATCAATATCTTACAAGAACACAATCAATATACAGAGATAACCAATACTTTTTATTTCCCAAGAAATACAAAAATTACAGAAGAGATTACAACTCTCAATCTCACTCCATCACCTTTATAACACTCGGCACAATTCCCTCCTGAAGTTGAACAATGATAATGACTCACCTCATGATTTCTTCAGTGATACAAACCCCAAAGTCTACAACCATATATATAGCCTCAAGTAAATCCTAAAAGATGAACACAAATCCAGCTATTGGACTTTAAACTCGTCAGCCCAAATAACACACAGCGCCGTTGTCGGTCGACCGCACTCCCAAGTCGGTCGACCGCAACGTGTAAAGCCCACACCCGAGACATGGCTGGTCGACTGCACGGTCGACCGTCCCCTTCTCTGTTGAACCATGTACACTCGAAGAACCTCATACAGTCAAGGTCGGTCGATCGCAACTCTCCAGACAGCACATCTTCTACTTGCTGCTGTCTTCTCTTATTGTCTTTGTCTTCTCATTTTCGTCTCAAACTTTAAGTACTCAGTGCTTACGTGTATTTGAAAACACAATCCTAACAAACACTTTCCTATAATTTCTTCCTTTTATTGGGAAACACGAAAAATGAGAACATGCACATTATGCACAAAATCAACCTTGTTTAAAGTATATCTAGGCTCACAAAACTGTTGTAAAACTGTTTCAGACAAAGCATGTTTGGTCATATGTGTTTACGTGATCTCTCTCTCTCTCTCTCTGACAACATATGGAAGCTTGTATACTTTGAAAACATTAATAAAATAGTCTCTTCTTTCCTAATCACCCTGATGTTATTGTTACCAATATTATCAATGGTGGGATCTGCAGTGAAGCTAACAAGTGTCTTCCTAATTTTTTTTTTAATATGGTTAATGTGAAGCTTACAGACTGGTGGTTGATCGCATTCCGTTTGCTTCACTGGTCAATCAGTGGTGGAAAGAATCAAATATAACAAGGTAAAATGTACACTACCTAGAGCATGGAGCGTCATCTAGTGAGTATATTTTTAGGAAAGGGCATAGGGCATCACATGTTGAGGGAGAATGTACAATTTGATCATTGACCCATTTTTAGGTGGTTTCATATATTTTGGTATTTTACGAGAAGAAACAATGCTATGATAGTGTTCTGAGTTTCTCTCTCTAGAAAAGTCTACAGAGAAAAACTAACTCCCAAATCCCTCAAAAAGCAAATCCTAGATCTGAGAAAAGTCTAGGGCGGCAGCTAGGGCTCATCGCCGCCGCTCCATCGTCCCTCCCTCCACTCGCTCTCCTCCCCACGGTGATCCTACGACGGCGATGCCCCCCACCCCACCCCCCGAAGTGATTCTTCGCTCTCCTCCCCCTCCCGTCGCTGCTCGCCTCCGGCACCACTTCCCCTTCCTCGAGCGCCTCCTTCGACAGCACCTGCACTCCACTCGCCCACTGGAGCCGATGCCTTCCCAGTTGAGCGGCGCGACGCTCCAGCCCCATCTTCCCTGCCGTCGAGCCAGGCGGACGTGCCGACGTCCTAGCGTCGGCCTTGGTTCGGTTTGTGGCAGTTTAGAAATGGGGGTGAGTTGGTTTGGGGTTTGGGTTATGGTTGGATAGTGAAGGAAGTTTAGTCTGAGGTGGCTTGGTGCTCACGAACTTTGTATGTTGTTCGTTTGCTAGTACACTCTTGGAGATGGAGGTGAGAGTTTTTTTTGTAAATCTTTTGAGATTGAGAAATAATATTTGTGTTGTTTTCTTCTCAAATTTATCTCTGTTGTTTTTCTCACGATCCTAACAAGTGGTATCAGAGCGAGGTTGAGTTGTTGAGTGCCAAAAGCCTTTGCAGATCAAGATGTCGATGGAGGAATCAATATCATCATCATCATTTGGAGCCATGATCAAGCTTACTGCCACCAACTATACACTTTGGAGACCTCGGATGGAAGATCTCCTAAGTTGTAAAGATCTCTTTGATCCTATTGAGGAGAAGGGAGAGAGACCTAAAGCTACCAATGAGGCGGACTGGAAGAAGATGAACAGGAAAATGATCGGTCAGATTCGACAGTGGATCGATCACAGTGTCTTCCATCATGTTGCCCAGGAGACGGATGCTTTTGCCCTTTGGAAGAAGCTGGCGGATATGTACCAGGCCAAGACAGCTCGAAATAAGGCCCTGCTGATGAGACGGTTGGTGAACCTGAAGCTACAGGGAGGAACTTCTGTAGCAGAACACACCAGCGAGTTTCAGAGCCTGGTGAATCAGCTATCTTCAGTGGAGTTACCACTTGAAGATGAGTTACAGGCACTTCTACTTCTCAGCTCTCTTCCAGACAGTTGGGAGACATTGGTGGTCTCCCTCAGCAACTCGGCTTCGACTGGCAATCTTACCATGTCTATGGTTAAGGATGCCATATTCAATGAGGAAGCTCGGAGAAAGGACGTTGGCACAGAAGCACAAGCCTACGTCACAGAAGTCCGTGGGAGACAGCGAGAGGAAGATCGAGGCAGGTGGAGAGGCAGGAGCCAAAGCAGAGGCAGATCGAGAGGCAAATCAAGTGATGGGAGGAGGCCTGCATACAACTGCCATCACTGTGGCAAACCAGGCCACATGAAAAGAAATTGTTGGAAGTTACAAAAGCAAGGCGGTCAGGGAAGGTCACAACCAAAGAAGGATGGAGATGCACAAGTCACAGTACTAGAAGATGTGGCTCTTTCCTCTCATGAGGATGAGACATGCCTCCATGTGTCGAATCAGGGCGTAGAATGGGTGGTAGATACTGCAGCATCTTGCCATGCCACTCCTCGAAAGGACATCTTCACGACGTACAAAGCTGGAGACTTTGGCTCGGTGAGGATGGGCAATTCTAGCTTTGCTAAGATTGTCGGAATTGGTGACGTTCGGATGCAGACTGATGCCGGGTGCGCAATCACACTGCAGGATATTCGCCATGTACCTGAACTTCGACAAAATCTTCTTTCGGTGAGAGCCCTAGATGAAAAGGGCTATGATAACCGTTTTTGCAATGGCTCGTGGAGGATGCTGAAAGGTGTAATGGTGATCGCTCGTGGACATCTCTGCAGCACTTTGTACAAGACTCATGTGAAGATCAATGTGGAGAGTCTCAATATTGTTGAACATGAAGCTTCGCAGAAACTGTGGCACCAGAGACTCGGTCACATGAGTGAGAAAGGTTTATCAACCTTGATGAAGGAAAATCTTATCTCCATTACCAAGAATGCAGAGCTTCAACCTTGCAGCAGCTGTTTATTTGGCAAGCAGCGAAGAGTCTCTTTTAGTTCCTCTTCGACAAGGAGATCAGAGTTGCTCAGTCTGATACATTCTAATGTTTGCGGTCCCATGGAGGTGGAGTCGCTAGGCGGTAACAAATACTTTCTGACATTTATTGATGATGCTTCTCGGAAGGTGTGGGTGTATTTTCTGAAGACAAAAGATCAGGTCTTGGAAATCTTCAAATCATTTCATGCCATGGTAGAGTGTGAAACGGGGAAGAAGCTGAAGTGCCTTCGCTCAGATAATGGAGGCGAGTATACATCCAGGAGTTTTGATGCCTATTGCAAGAGTCAGGGCATTCGGCACGAGAAGACGGTTCCACGTACCCCGCAACACAATGGGGTAGCAGAAAGAATGAACCGAACAATCATGGAAAGAGTCAGAAGTATGCTCAGCACAGCAAAGCTGCCAAAGCCATTTTGGGGAGAAGCTGTTCGCACCGCCTGCTACTTGATCAATCGTTCTCCATCAGTCCCGCTGAATTTCAACATCCCGGAGAAGAAATGGACCGGCAAAAACCCCTCCTACTCTCACCTGAGGACATTTGGATGTCTGGCTTATGCACATGTCTCAAAGGAGCTCAGGCAGAAGCTCGATGCGAGAACCACTCCATGCATTTTCATAGGCTATGGAGACGAGGAGTTTGGATACAGGCTATGGGATCTAAAGACGAAGAAGCCCATCAGAAGTAGAGACGTGGTGTTCCATGAAAATCAGACATATGGGGACACTGAAAAGCCTACAATTGCTGAAAGTCCTGTCAGTACTCAGGACTTTGTTCCAGATACAGTACCAGTACAAGCTGCCGCAGATGATGATGTGTCTGATCAAGAACTAGAAGCAGAACCAGAGGAGGAGGAAGAAGGGATTGATGAGCCTGGGGAGCCGCAACCTTTCACAGCTGCAGAACCAGTACAAGATAATGATACACCGCCTGAGACGAGTGAGCCTCAGCTACGTAGATCTGAAAGAGGCCATGTTCCGTCTACTAAATATCCAGAATCAGAGTACATTCTTCTTACTGATGAAGGGGAGCCAGAGAATTTCCAGGAAGCATTGTCTCATTCAGACAAAGACAACTGGCTGCACGCTATGCGGGATGAGATGGACTCTTTAGAGAAGAACCAAACCTACGATTTGGTTAAGCTTCCAGGAGGGAAGAAGGCACTAAAGAACAAGTGGGTATTCAAGCTCAAGAAAGATGGCAGCGGAAAGGTGGTGAAGCACAAAGCTCGGCTAGTGGTCAAAGGATTCCTTCAGAAGAAAGGCATCGATTTTGGTGAGATTTTTTCTCCAGTTGTAAAGATGACTTCAATCCGAGTCATGCTCGGATTAGCAGCTAGCCTAGACTTGGAGCTTGAACAAATGGATGTGAAGACTGCATTTCTTCACGGTGATCTGCATGAAGAAATTTACATGGAGCAGCCAGAGGGATACGAGGTTCCAGGGAAAGAGAATCTCGTATGTAAGCTGAAGAAGAGTTTGTATGGCCTCAAGCAAGCACCAAGGCAATGGTACAAGAAGTTTGATTCATTCATGGTGAGTCAAGGCTACAAGAGGACTGCTGCAGATCAATGCGTCTACATTCAAAGGTCCCCTGATGGAAATTTCATTGCACTGTTGCTATATGTCGATGACATGTTGGTCGTCGGACAAGATGCAGTGAAGATCAGACAGGTGAAGATAGAACTCTCTAAGGTCTTTGATATGAAGGACCTTGAGCCAACTCAGCAGATTTTAGGTATGAACATCTCTCGAGACAGAAAGGCCCGAAGATTGTGGTTATCTCAAGAGAAATATGTTGAACGGGTGATCAAGCGATTCAACATAGAGGGTGCCAAGCCAGTTAGCATCCCACTGGCTAATCATTTCAAGTTGAGCAAGAGTTCGTGTCCCTCATCCAGGAAAGAGATTGAGGAAATGGAAGTTGTGCCTTATTCTTCAGCGGTTGGAAGTCTGATGTATGCAATGGTGTGTACGAGGCCGGATATTGCACATGCAGTGGGTGTGGCAAGCAGATTTCTTTCCAATCCAGGAAATGAGCATTGGGAGGCTATTAAGTGGATTCTCAGGTATCTTGAGGGTACTTCAAAGATATGTTTGTGTTACGGGGGAGCTGATCCGGTTTTGGAAGGCTATACAGATGCAGATATGGCCGGAGATCTTGATGGTAGAAAATCGACTTCTGGTTTTATCTACACTTTTGCAGGGGGAGCTGTGTCATGGCAATCGAGGTTGCAGAAGTGCGTTGCACTATCTACGACAGAAGCAGAGTACATTGCTGCCGCTGAAGCTGGCAAGGAGATGTTGTGGTTAAAGCGATTTCTACAAGAACTCGGGATCAAGCAGAATGACTACAAGGTACATTGAGTGCTCTGGATTTGAGCAAGAATTCAATGTACCATTCCCGAACAAAATATATTGATATTCGCTATCACTGGATACGCGAGGTGATGGATCAACAATTGTTGAAACTGATGAAGATCCACACGAAGGAGAATCCAGCAGACATGTTGACAAAGATTGTGTCTCGGGAGAAACTAGAGTTATGCAGAGACATAACTGGAATGGATGAGAGATGACGATTGGTGCAGATGTGGCGTGAGGGGGAGAATTGTAGGTCCCGCCACAAAAGAGCATGCACTCATGCATGCAACGTTTGGTGCATGCTGATGCATGACAACGTTTGGTGCAAGCATGGTGTCTCTTCCGAAGCATGGTGTCTTTTCCGAAAAAGAGCATGCACTCATGCATGCAACGTTTGGTGCATGCTGATGCATGACAACGTTTGGTGCAAGCATGGTGTCTCTTCCGAAGCATGGTGTCTTTTCCGAAACATGGTGTCTTTTCCGAAGCATGATGTCTCTTCCGAAGCATGGTGTCTTTTCCGAAGAATGGTGTCTCTTCGAAAGCATGGTGTCTCTTTCCCTCCTATAAATTCTCACTATTTTCTTCATTTGAAGATACACTCAACTGAAGAGAAAAATAGAGATTGATAGCCACAGAGAGCTTATAAAGTATTGAGAGTTTTTTTTGTAAATCTTTTGAGATTGAGAAATAATATTTGTGTTGTTTTCTTCTCAAATTTATCTCTGTTGTTTTTCTCACGATCCTAACAGGAGGTGGCTTGGTGGCTTGGATAGTACAAAGTTCGTTTGCTATACTGCCTCCACTATTTTGTCCCCTCTTGGGGCCCGGATGCTCTTCGCGGTCGCCACCATGTCCACACTCTCAGGGCCAATCACTGTGATCTGCGGCTATAATTTGGTTTTCGAGGGTTGGTAATACGTGCGCAGAAGCAGGGGTTTGCTTGAGAATGGCAGTGTCGAAGTGAGAGAAACCAACAGTTTTTTTTTTAGTGAGGTATTTTAGTGAGGGGGGTTAGAGGAGCTGTCTGAGTTGGTTTTGACTCGGTGTGAAGATTGCGGTGTAGTATGGTTGTGGGGCTAGGGCTCGAAGACGGGGTCCCCCATGAGATGTGCTCACTCGTTACTCCTGTGTCCTATGCCTTACGGTTTTTTCGCCGCCACCACCATGTCCACGCTCTCGGGGGCCGATTAAGGTGATCTACAGCCATGATTTGGGCCTCCAGGGTTGGTGAAGTCGACGTAGTAGTCGGGGTTTGTGATGATGGTAGCGTCAAAGATAGTGGCTGGAGCTTGTTCCCCGTTCTATTGGGGTGTGATCTTAGAGGGGTGGGGGCTGCATCCAGAATGCTTCACCTGATGACCACAGTCGACGGGGTACCACCATCACTATGCCCTCATAATGGAAGCTGACGTCCAACGTCATCGCCCGTTGTGGTGAGAGGAGAATGGGATACTTCAATCAGCTGGGTCTTGTTTTGATTTTCTGATTGAGAGAGAGAGAGTGAGTGAAGATGTTGCTCCTCACTACTCTATGTTGGTGGTGGTCTAGATTTGTTAGAAATCACTGGAGATAGCAAGGGCATGAGAGAGGCGAAGGTATCCTCATCACGGCTCTCTCCTTGACTACGGTTTTTGGTGGGGGAGTAATAACAGCAAGATTGTGGGAGGATAGGAGGTGTAGACTGAGCTTGGAGGTTATCAAAACTCTGTCTACGGGGCTTGGACCCAAAGATGGGGCCCTCCCAGCGAGTAGACTGAGCTCGGCGGTTGTCAAAATTCGACTTGCGGGGCTACGGCCCATAGATGGGGTCCCCCAGCGAGGAGAAGGCAGGGCTCGGCGGATGATAAAATCCTGTCAGACTAGTTTCAGGTGGGTGTGCATGTGCCATGGAGGCAGTGTACGAAGCTAAACTGACGTACATACAATTTTGATGGACCGAGCATATTTGTCGGCCCACCCTCCAGGGTTGTTGGAGGAATTTGTTGTTTGTACTGATTATGTCGCTTCATGTATGTTCTATTTTCTGTCTGTAGGTTGTACCTTGGCCCAGTACTCTGGGTTTGTTTCTTTAATTTTTTATTAATGATACAGGGTGGCCATATTCCACCTTTTCCTTCAAAAAAAAAACAAAGCTATGATAGTTACAGAAAAAGCACTTTCTACTGTAGAGAAATTTCCCTCAGCAAGGAGCCAATCTGTGTTAAAATATTTGGTCTGGTATGAGCTGTATATTATGTTTTCTAATTTATAGGAACAGATTCTCTCAAATCTCTCATCTTCTTAATCTTCTCAGTCAATTGTACCATTTCTCCAAGAAACTAATGCGTACATATAAAGAGATAAACATTAGAAGAATGAAGAATAAGAAAAATATAAATTTTTCCCCAAATCTGATTTCTATAATTTCAGTATGATATCAGAACCTAAAATATCCTATGTAGGTTGAAGAAGAAGAAGATCCCGATCCCTCTTATTCTTCTTCCTATTGATCCAAAATACATCCTGATCCCGTCGAAATCTCCTACCACCGTCATCGCCATCGTTGATCTCGTCGCCATCGAGGAAACTGTCACTGTCGTCGACTTCGATCTCGTCATCGACCTTGATCCCGTCGATCCCATTGATCTCGTCATTGATCACGTCGCCATCGTCGACTCGAAATCTCCTGCTGTTGATCAAATCTCCACCGCGCGAAACCTGAAAACCCATCGCCACTATCGCCTCACCAATCTCGCTTCCGTAGCACCATCGCCACTCGCCTCCACTGAACACCGACAGCATCCCAACGCCACCTTGCTACTCTTCCCGCGCCATCGAACCCCACAAGAACCCAACCACCGCATCGACCCCTTGGCTGCACCTGAGCCTCCTTGTCTTACTGAAGCCACCCCGACCTCTTTACCTTACTACCATCATCATCACCGATTGTCGTCCCCGGCCTCGCCATAAATTCCCCCACTATGTTGAAGCCGCCGACGCCGCTCATCGATGCTGCCATCATCAATTCGAATATCCAACTTTTCATATCTGATTTTTTGTTGGTGGATTTTTTTCTGTTTGGTGTTTAGGCTCTTGGATTTGATCCAGATCGGATCTAAAAGGAGCTATTCTATTGGTTCTGCTTGTTGTGTTGTTGTTTTTCACCATGGGACCAAAACTGCCGTATTAGTCAAGGAAGTGTACTCATTGTGGCAAGATCGGTCACACGAAAGCTCGTTGTTATAAGATTATCGGCTATCCGGAGAACTGGGATCATAGCATGGATATTCGGAAGAAGACTTGCAATCTACCCACTGTCGCCGTCGGAGTTGCCGATCGTGCTGAAAAGAGTATTAGATCAGCTTCTACATTAGTTACTATTGCAGGTAATGATGGTAAGGTATTTAATATTTCTGCCTCTGTTATGAATAATGCATGGATAATGGATTCCGGTGCTACCGAACATATGACTTTTGATTCTAGACAAGTCCAAATCTTACAACCATCCACCAAATTCAGCGTGTCCACCGCCAAGGGTGATCCTGCCATCGTTACTGGCGAGGGTCCTATATCTCTCACAAAAATTCTAACCTTAGATTCTGTATTAGTTGTGCCATCCTTGAATTTCAATCTGTTATCTATTGCCCAAATAACTATTGCTTTACATTGTATTGTGATTTTTTGGCCCACCCATGTTTAAGGATATTCGGACTTGCAAGACGATTGGTTATGGTGTTAGACAACGGAAGCTCTACTACCTGGATTTAGAATCTGAAAGTTCAAGCAGATTGACTCAAGCTCTATCTGTGGAAGGATCCGAGGGGGAGAAGAAGAAATCAGATAATGGCTATGGCATCGACGTGTGAGGCATTCTTCTTTTGGATATTTGAATAAATTATTTCCAAGTTTATTTTGAAGTTGGATATTTCTACCTTTCGGTGTGATGTGTGAGAACTCGCAAAAAGTCACTATGTCTCTTTTCCTCCAAATCTAAGTAAAAGTTGTCTCTCATTTATAATTATTCATTCTGATGTTTAGGGTCCATCCAAACACACTTCCTTTGGAGGAGCAAAATAGTTTATGACATTTATTGATGACTATACTCGTAGGACTTTGATTTGTTTAATGAAGTCTAAAAGTGAAGTTAGTGGTTTATTTTAGAAATTTCACAAGTGGGTTATGACACAATATAAAGCTCAGATACAAGTTCTTAAGAGCGATAATGGTGGTGAGTACTTGAGTTCGGATCTGCAACAATATTTGGTGGAACACAGAATTGTTCACCAGACCACATGCTCATATACACCACAACAGAATGGGACTGCAGAAAGAAAAAACAGACACTTGCTCGAGGTGGTCTGTGCTTCCCTTATTCAATGAAATATGTCACTCATGTAGTGCGGGGAAGCTCTTGCTTCTGCTGCATACTTAATCAACCGAGTTTCCTCTAGTATCCTAAATTTTCTCAAGCCATTCCAGGCATTAACTGAAGTTGTGAATGCTCTAACAACTGTTAACTTGCCACCTCGTGTGTTTAGGTGTGTTGCATTTGTCCACCTTCATCAACATGAGCGAAATAAGTTAACTCCTCGAGCTGTCTGATGTGTTTTCGTGAGATATACAAAGGATAAGAAAGGGTATCGGTGCTATCACCCACCAACTCAAAGGATGTTTGTGACTATGGATATTATGTTCTATGAAGATGAGATGTATTTTTCCTCTGAGGTTGAACTTCAGGGGGAGTACCAAAGTGAAGTTCAAACTCTTGCCTATGACCAAGTGGTTACCATTCAGACTAAACAATCGGATACAAGAGGTGAAAATCTGGATGATTAGTGACGATCACTCGAATGAAGATTTGGTTAAGGGAGAAGATCTCCACAAGGAACTGCAATCAGTGTCGAATTCAAGGGGTGAAAATCTGGATGTAAGTAGTGACGATCACTCGAATAAAAATTTGGTTGAGGAAGAAGATCTCCACAAGGAATTGAAATCAGTGTCGAACCTCATCGAAGATGAGCCATCGGGATCCATGCCATCGTTAGTGTCATCTTCACCACCAGCACCGTCAGAACCATCTTCACCACCAGCACCGTTAGAACCTCAAAACCAATTGTCATCATTGTCCAAAGCTCCAAGAAGATAACTCACAAATTGTACTGCTAGAGGTATCCCAAAACCTACTTATGAGCCTGATCCCACTAGTAACGTCAAATATCCCATGATTCATTATGTATCCACTCACCGATTGTCTGAATCAAATAAGTCATTTGTGAATCAATTATCTGTTATATCTATTCCTAATAGTATGCAGGAAGCCTTAGCCAACCCAATGTGGAAAGCAGCAATGAATGAGGAGATGAATTCCTTAAAGAAGAATGAGACTTGGGAGATAGTCGAATTGCCAGCATGAAAGAAGCCCGTAGGATGCAGATAGATTTATACGGTGAAGTATAAGTCTAATAGTTC
The DNA here is from genome assembly GCA_017893485.1 of Hemerocallis citrina. Lineage (NCBI taxonomy): Eukaryota > Viridiplantae > Streptophyta > Magnoliopsida > Asparagales > Asphodelaceae > Hemerocallis > Hemerocallis citrina. The sequence goes on along the minus strand of CM030368.1, from coordinate 209,240,577 downwards.
AATAAAGCAATACAAAGCAAGGCTGGTTGCCAAAGAGTATACTCAAACTTATGAAATTGGTTATGATAAAATATTTGCACCTGTGGCAAAGTTTAACACTGTTTGAATTTTACTGTCAGTTGCTGCAAACCTTGGCTGGTCGTTGGAGCAGTTTGATGTAAAGAATTCTTTTCTGCATGAGAAATTGACAAAAGAGGTTTATATGGATCTACCACTAGAATCAAATAGACTAGTCCAGCACAGTAATAAAGTGTGTCGGATGAAAAAAGCACCGTATAGTCTCAAGCAGTCGCCGAGAGCTTGGTTTGGGAGATATACAAAATCAATGAGAATATTCGAATATTGTCAGAGTAATTCAGATCATACCATGTTCCTGAAAAGAAAACAAGGTAAGATTACTGCTCTCATTATATATGTGGATGATATGATAGTAACTGGAAATGATCTTGAGGAGAGAAAGACATTAAAGAGCTACTTGTCATAATAGTTCGAAATGAAGGATCTTGGTCCTTTGAGATTTTTTTACTTGGTATTGAAGTTTCTCGTTCTAGAAAGTGTATATTTTTGTATCAAAGAAAGTATGCTCTTGATTTGTTGAATGAAACAGAAATGTCTGCTTGTCAGCCTATTGATACAACGTTTGAAGAATGACTGAAATTGTGGAATGATCTTGATCGGGTGCTGTGTGATAAGCAAATATATCAGAGATTGATAGGACAACTAATGTATCCTATACATACACGGCCAGATTTGTCATATGCCTTAAGTGTGGTGAGTCAGTTTATGCATGTACCTCGTGAACAACATGTGAATATGGTGATGAGAGTCCTGAGATATATAAAGTTTGATCTAGAAAAAGGGGTCTTGTTTGCAAAATATGGTTACTTGAAGGTTGAGGCATAATGTGATGCTGATTGACTAGAATCTGTTGATAATAGGTGCTCAACTTCAGGATACCATACCTTTGTTGGAGGAAACCTGGTTACATGGAGAAACAAAAAAAAAAATGTTGTTGCATGTTTTAGTACAGAGGCTGAGTATTGCGGAGTAGCTCCGAGCATAACTAAGGCTTTGTTTGGTTTGGTATTTTTCAACCATTTTTTTGTTTTCTGAAAATATGAAAACGCGTTTTTGTGTTTGGCCTGGGGTTTTTTGGAAAACGTTTTCCAAAAACGAATAATATGCTTTTTTTGCTGTGCGCTCACGAGCTCTGCTCCTTCAACCTCCTTTTTGCTGCTCCTTCACGCTCCTTCACGCTCACGAGCTTTTTCCTCATCTCCTTCACGCTCCTTCACGCTTCGGTCCTCCTTCTCCTTCGTCCCCAAAACCCTAGATCTGTTTTTAGAAAATCGATCAAAATACTTATTTGAGACTTTCGCTCACGACCTCTTCTTCCTCCTCTCCGTCACGCAGCCAAGAGGTCCCTTTTTTCAGTCTTCCCCAAAACCCCTAGATCTGAGCCGCACTAGCACTCTACAGTCGGCGCCTCTTCTTTCCCTCTCTTTTACCTTTCTCTCCTACTCGATCTGAATCCAAAAAAAACTCCCGATTCCCACACCGATCCCAACTCATCTTCTTTCCGCCCCTTAGGCGTTCTCTGAGTAAAATCCCAGATCTGAACTGAAAAACCACCACCACCGCTCACCGATTTCCTTTTTTTTCCCTGTAGGGATATAGTTCGATCAAATTTGTAGACCCCCAATTTGATCGACAGTTTCATGGTCTGTGAAACCCGAGCAGCTTGTAGAAGAAGGCACGCTCGAGCTCGTTTGAATCGAATAAAACGTCATTTGCGCCCTGAATCCGTTGGTGACAACTTCTCTACTGCTGAATCGAAGGTAATCTGTTTTTTTAAACGTTTTTTACTGTCCGATCTTGGAGGATTTTGGGATTACTACGAATGATTTTGGGATTACTACGAATGAGGATTTTGGGATTTTGGGATCTTGGAGGATTTTGGGATTTTTGTTCATTTCAAGGGATCTGAGATAGGTCGGTGGAGAGAAAAGTTTCTATTTTTTTTTTTTATATAAACAGAGATGGGCAGACTGAAAATAATATGATGTTGATGCCGTTGATGTATAAACAATAGGGTCAAGAGTTGTATTATGTACAGAGCTCGGCTAACATGATGTTTTAGCAGTTTCGTATGAACTTGAATTTATATTGATGCCGTTGATGTTTATAAAATAGATGACTAGTAGGGGAAAACAGATCGAGATGGAATCTGATTTTGATCCAAGTGTATGGCCGCCGTCCCATGAAAAGGCGTTTGTCGATATGATGGAGGCAGCGGTAGACCGTAGCCCTCTAAAAAATACCACATTCGATCATAGAACTTGGAAAAAAATTCAACATGATGTGCACGCCCTTACGAATCGAAAGTATACACTCCCCCAACTACATGGCAAATACAACAGGCTCCGACAGCAATGGAGGGCCTTTCGGGATGTGAAGTCGCACACTGGGTTAGGTTGGAATGAAGAAATAGGAACTATTACCTGCGAGCTAGTAGTGTGGAATGCTTATCTCAAGGTTCATATACTTCATCATGAACCTATTATACTATGTGATTAACATATAGTTATACTTAAACGTAAGATTAATTTATTTGTTTATCACAGTTTTAACTCAAAATTTTTTTGGTAGGCGCACCCGAAGGCCAAAGGTTTTGATGAGGAAGGATTGGCCAATTTTGATGCCTTAACGAAAATTTTTAAAAACAGCATGGCTTCAGGCTCACTTGCTAGGGCTTCAACACAAACGCCCCTAGATGACGATCAGGCTCGTAGGATCGATGAAGAGTTCGCCCAACAACATGTACCATATGTACTATCCGATGATGAAGGCGATGGAGCACGGGGAGTTGAGAGGTCTCGAAAAAGGAGATCTGCCAATTCAAGTGGGCGAGCAACTAAAAGCACGAAGACGTCTGGCAAGGACGATGCTATCAGTTGTGTCGCGGATGCAGCCCGCTCAAGACAACGATACTACGATATCCTAGCAGACAGCCAAGCCCAATCAACTCAACCCCACCAACAAGCTCCACCCTCTACTTCCAATGACCCTTATTCCATGAGCGAGGCCTTGAGAATATTGAATTCAATGACTGGGGTCCAACCCCAACAGATGGTTAAGGCATACCATCATTTTTTAAACAACCGAGAGGCTCGTGAGGCTTTCGTTGGGGTGAGCGAGGAGTTTAGGTATTGGATCATTGACAGTTTGTGAGATTATAGGGTTTTTTAGCCATTATGAGCGCCCTACGAATTATTTCTCTGTCTTGTAATGAGTATGTTTTTAATTCTTGTTCACATTTGCGGTTATGTTTATGGTTGTCCATGGAGAATTATTTGACGATGCTTATGTATTTGGTTTATCTCTACTTATTTTTAATTGGATTAAATCATATTTCAATTTAGGGTTTACAAAAAACAACACAATATTTGGAAATCATTTCTAATTTTTCACAGTTAGGTACTAACTGCACCGGCACAACATAGTGATGGACAGGTCGGTGGACGATGACATGGCTGACCTTGAAGACTTGGAAGACTTGGAATTAATCGAGTGGCTTTCCTCCTTTGATAGAGAACCATATTCCACTCCCACTCTATCAGGGCAAGAGTATTTGACAGAATTGTTAAATGGTCCTCCGTATAAGTTTCATCGCATGTTTCGTATGAATCCAGCTTGTTTTATGTCTCTGTGTCAATTTTTGAAGGATGGAAACTATGTCGAGGACACGGAGTCGTCATCCCGACGTAGGCGTGTTTCTTTTGAAGAAAGTGTCGCCATCTTTTTGCTGATCGTCGGCCATAGCAACAGACAAAGACAGGCAGCTGATCGTTTTCCTCATTCGACACACACAATCAACAAACATTTTGCCAAAGTGTTGAAAGGTTTGGCCACTGCAGCGATAGTTCTTATTACTCCACCAGATCCAATAGATATACATGAAAGGATTACCGGTTCCGAAGATTTTAACCCATGGTTTCAGGTACGTTCCTGAAAAAACATCGATATAAATTTTGTTGTAATCTTTAATAAATGATTTTTACTGTATTGAATCGTTCCGATTAAGCGTCGTAACCACATAACCATGGACGTACATTGTGTTTTATTATATTTGAATGGAAAAGATAACATATAGTTTTCAAACTGAACAATGTAGGGAGCAATAGGTGCTGTTGATGGCACATTAGTGGATGCTTGGGCACCTGCTGCCCAACAAAATACTTGTCGGTCACGGAAGGGTAACATAACACAAAATGTTCTAGCCATTTGTGATTTTGAAATGATGTTCACGTTCGTTTATGCGGGATGGGAAGGAAGTGCCAACGACTCTCGTGTAATTCAAACAGCAATATCACAAGGATTGCTTCAAATCCCGGCAAATGATAGATATTATTTAGTAGACTGTGGTTATCCCAATATGCCAGGTTTTTTAGCACCATACCGAGGCGAGCCGTACCATGCACAAGACTTCCAAGGGGCAAACAATGCGCCGACTGGCCATAAGCAACTTTTTAACAAGCAACATGCAAGGCTACGAAATGTCATTGAAAGAACTTTCGGAGTCTTCAAGAAAAGGTTTCCTATTTTCAAATCTATGTCCAACTACACTCCAACAAAACAGGTGGATATGGTAATTGCTTGTTGTGCCGTACACAACTTCATAGGAAGACATAGCAAAGATGATACCTTTTTTGTCGAAGGAGCGGATGATGAATTAGGTCATCATCAACAAAATAACGAAATCCCATCAACATCTCAGGGATTGGATATGTCTGCTGCCTCATTGAACCGTATGGGTAGAAAAAGGGATCAAATTGCTGTGGCTATGTGGAATGCGAGGCATTGATGTCATTTGGATATATTTGTATCATTGTATCATTACTATTATAAATTCTCATAAGCATATTTTACTTTCAGTTATTTTTTTAAATGATTGAGATGTTGTCTTTACTAATTAATTCAATGATGTACAGGGGTTGCACATTATTTTTCCTCGTTGGTTTTAAGTGATGATGTATTTGGATTATGTTTCTGAAGTTGCACACTATGAATCATTTATTTAATGAATTGTAGGAGTGAATTGTGATGAATTAATCCGAACTGAGCTTTATTTTTCCTCGTTGGTTTTAAGTGATGATGTATTTGGATTATGTTTCTGAAGTTGCACACTATGAATCATTTATTTAATGAATTGTAGGAGTGACTTGTGATGAATTAATCCGAACTGAGCTTTATTTTTCCTCGCTGGTTCTAAGTGATGATGAGATGGATTATGTTTCTGAAGTTGCACACTATGAATCATTTATTTAATGAATTGTAGGAGTGACTTGTGATGAATTAATCCGAACTGAGCTTCATTTTTCCTCGCTGGTTCTAAGTGATGATGAGATGGATTATGTTTCTGAAGTCGCACACTATGAATCATTTATTTAATGAATTGTAGGAGTCACTTGTGATGAATTAATCCGAACTGAGCTTTACTTTTCTCCTTTGGTTTTAAGTGATGATGAGATGGATTATGTTTCTGAAGTTGCACACTATGAATCAGTTATTTAATGATTTGTAGGAGTTACTTGTGATGTAGTAATCCTAACTGAGCTTCATTTTTCCTCGTTGGTTTTAAGTGATGATGCATTTGATGTATTTTCCTGAAGTTGCACCCTATGAATCATTTATTTAAATGTGCCCAAGTGTGACTTATGGTGGCGCTGATGGAGCATATTATACTGCACCCACAAGTAGGAGAATGGGTGGCGATAGGGTAAGTTTATTTTAATACATGCTACATAATACATGCTGAGTTTTTAATAGGATTTTGCTGTGCTATTTTCAGGTCGGTGTGTTTGTAAACCTGTAGAATCTTACAGCCAAGCACAAACAAGAAGCAACAGCCCATTGTAAGTGCACATTTTCATTCACTAGTGTTTCCTTGTTATATGTTTACTTTCAGTCAGTATATTGCACAGCCCATTATATTTTTCCATGTTAACAAATTTCAGTCTGTGGGTAGTTGAAAGAAATTTTTTTTTGGAGACTTTGTGCATGTTTCCGATTGTATTTTGATAAATATGAGGACTAGAGTAATAGAACAACTAGAGTTTGATGCTTACACGTACTTACGATCGATATATTTGCACATTTCAAGAGGTAATTCTGTCAAACAAAGCTGAACCTGCAAATCAAGTTGCATATGCATCTTTCGGTTACTGTTCATATCTGTAAGTTCGGTTTGAGTTTTTTTTCAAGTAAAACTTGATTTTTTTTATTTGGATTTGAATATTGAGCAGGATATAAATATTAGACATGGACTGATATGTGTATAATAATCATAAAATACGGATTTTAGTAGGAGAAATCAAAAGTTTAAGCAAGGATTGGATTTAAATTCTCGGGTCTGTATGTACAGGCTAAAAATTGAATTTTGTGAGGTTTTGTGCATGTTTTGATTGTTTTTTTCTTCTTTTCTTGGGCAAATACTGATACTGAGATCAGTTATACTACACACCACTCATTTGTGATGGACTGAGATCAGTTTCACTTAGATATTGCCTCTTCCATCAAATTCTTATTTGTTCTAAGTGGACTTTTTCTTTCTTTTCTTCTGGATCTGTCAAAGGGCAGACCCTAACTTGGGTTTCCAAATTTGTGAAGTTTAGATTGGATTCTGATCTATGCTAGAACTGAGAATGAATTGAGCACTATACCTCTCATATACTATGGTTCTTGTTAGTCTTAATGAATTGCATATATATACAGATATACACATCTGCAGATATGCCTGATTGTGAGAGTTTTAATTTGAAAATTGCTTTCCTTTAAGAAATTGTTGGAGACTTGGATTGGCTTATGCACTATTGCTGGGCCTAGATGTAATTGACATCCCAGGATCTTTTTAATCACTAGAACTCATATATTTGGAAGTTTAAACACTCGTGTCAGTATGAGAGACACGGAATTTAAAGCGGCTGTAGATAACAAATGTCAAATTTTATTGGTTTAATGTTTCTGGCTGCATGTTTCTGGCTATTTTACTGCATAGATGTGTGGGCTGCTGGTTGTTGCTCTGCTTTTTGGTGCAGCTGGCTACATATATGTTCATTTACTGGTTCAAGTATGAAATGTTCATTTACTGGTTTATTGTTTCTGGCTTCATGTTATAGTAATTTACTGCATAGATGTGTGGGCTGCTGGTTGTTGCTCTGCTTTTTTGTGCAGCTGGCTACATATGTGCTGCTGTATTGCTGTTTGGAGGCAGTGACGGTTTTTGAGCAGTGAGGGTTTAGGCAATGAAGATGCAATCTGCGAAGCATAACCAGCAGCAGAACCAAAATTTGGTTCTACCAATGCTGATGAGGATGAAGTTGGAGATGGGGGGAATGTCGTCGGTTGAGCTCCTCGCCTAGGAGCTGCACCAACAGCACTAAATGCTTCGCTAGTTCTGAGCCTACTACTTTTTCCTTCATTCATCAAATGGATCAAATTCATTATAACTCTTTCTTCATGTTCACATTGTTGTTGTATTGCTGTTTGCATACAATTGGTGTCATGTATGCTTACTGTATTGCTGTATTCCTGTATGCCCATCTCTTGTTATGGATTTTTGTGTTTCGTATTAAGAACTGAATCAGGTATTCATTTACTAATATCTCTCATTCTATTGATAAAATTATTGAAGGCTTTTTGTACTTCATTCATTTTTGGGTTGAGATTATACCTGCTAAAAAAACAATTGGTTGAAGATATATGGTATTCATTCAGTGATAGCTAGTCTTATACAGCATGAATTCAAATATTTCTTAATTTCTTGTTTCTTTCATCCTTACGAGATTTTACGTGTACAAATGTGATAAATATTGATGATTGAAGATCCATCATTTTGCAATATATCCCTTGATGTTTACCTTAAACATAGCTGCAGTATTAAGCATGGAGTGTTACATCTTCTTGTTTTTGGGGTCATGATGGAGTTCAGTCTTGGTGGTCTTCAGATTCTCAAATGGTATTTCATTTTTCTCTGATGATGTATTTTATGATGAAGCTCTGCTGTGAGTCATGCAGTTGACATATGCTGATAAGTATTGCTGCTGATGAAGTGCTGCTACTTTATTTAGGAAGTTCATCATGTGTTGCTCCTGCAAAAAATTACAAAAATTTTATGTATGCTCACAAAAGCCATCTCGGTATTTTTCTGTATTTTCACTGCTTGGAAGCTATATGTATATTTCAAGTTATATCCTTTAAAATAGTTCCACAGGGATTAAGCTAGATTCCTCTGATAGAAGTTCATTCACAAAAACAGTTTTCAGCTTGAAATATAGCCGAACAGCTTTTAAACTCTTTTTTCTAGAAAAATGCTTTCAGATAACAGTTTGCAGATAGAAATATAACCAAACAGCTTTTAAACTCTCTTTTTCACGAAAACAGCTTTCAGCTAGAAATATAACCGAACAGCTTTTAAACTCTCTTTTTCACAAAAACAGCTTTCAGATAACAGTTTGCAGCTGGAAATATAACCAAACAGCTTTTAAACTCTCTTTTTCACGAAAACAGCTTTCAGATAACAGTTTTCAGCTAGAAATATAACCGAACAGCTTTTAAACTCTCTTTTTCAGAAAAACAGCTTTCAGAGAACAGTTTTCAGCTAGAAATATAACCGAACAGCTTTTAAACTCTCTTTTGCACGAAAACAGCTTTCAGATAACAGTTTTCAGCTAGAAATATAACCGAACAGCTTTTAAACTCTCTTTTTCACAAAAACAGCTTTCAGATAGCAGTTTTCAGCTAGAAATATAACCGAACAGCTTTTAAACTCTCTTTTTCACAAAAACAGCTTTCAGATAGCAGTTTTCAGCTAGAAATATAACCGAACAGCTTTTAAACTCTCTTTTTCACGAAAACAGCTTTCAGATAACAGTTTTCAGCTAGAAATATAACCGAACAGCTTTTAAACTCTGTCTTTCAGAAAAACAGCTTTCAGATAACAGTTTTCAGCTAGAAATATAACCGAACAGCTTTTAAACTCTCTTTTTCACAAAAACAGCTTTCAGATAACAGTTTTCAGCTAGAAATATAACCGAACAGCTTTTAAACTCTCTTTTTCAGAAAAACAGCTTTCAGATAACAGTTTTCAGCTAGAAATATAACCGAACAGCTTTTAAACTCTCTTTTTCAGAAAAACAGCTTTCAGAGAACAGTTTTCAGCTAGAAATATAACCGAACAGCTTTTAAACTCTCTTTTTCACAAAAACAGCTTTCAGATAGCAGTTTTCAGCTAGAAATATAACCGAACAGCTTTTAAACTCTCTTTTTCACAAAAACAGCTTTCATATAGCAGTTTTCAGCTAGAAATATAACCGAACAGCTTTTAAACTCTCTTTTTCACGAAAACAGCTTTCAGATAACAGTTTTCAGGTAGAAATATAACCGAACAGCTTTTAAACTCTGTCTTTCAGAAAAACAGCTTTCAGATAACAGTTTTCAGCTAGAAATATAACCGAACAGCTTTTAAACTCTCTTTTTCACGAAAACAGCTTTCAGATAACAGTTTTCAGCTAGAAATATAACCGAACAGCTTTTAAACTCTGTCTTTCAGAAAAACAGCTTTCAGATAACAGTTTTCAGCTAGAAATATAACCGAACAGCTTTTAAACTCTCTTTTTCACAAAAACAGCTTTCAGATAACAGTTTTCAGCTAGAAATATAACCGAACAGCTTTTAAACTCTCTTTTTCAGAAAAACAGCTTTCAGATAACAGTTTTCAGCTAGAAATATAACCGAACAGCTTTTAAACTCTCTTTTTCAGAAAAACAGCTTTCAGAGAACAGTTTTCAGCTAGAAATATAACCGAACAGCTTTTAAACTCTCTTTTTCACAAAAACAGCTTTCAGATAGCAGTTTTCAGCTAGAAATATAACCGAACAGCTTTTAAACTCTCTTTTTCAGAAAAACAGCTTTCAGAGAACAGTACTCAGAAAAAATTTATTACCAAACAGTTTTTACACTCTCATTTTCAGAAAACAGTTTTCAAAAAACACATTTTAGGAAACAGTTTCAGAAAACAGGCAGCGAGAAAACAAAAAACAACAAACCAAACGCAGCCTAAAGTTTTACAGCTTAAACTTTTGTTACAGGATTTATGTTGTGGTCCAACTGAGCCTATTAAGATATATTGTGACAGTCAAGCGACATGTGAGACCACAATCCTAACATAAAGTCTTTCTTTTCATCCCTAATTCTAACACTCATCATATCTATAAATAGATCAATGGCAGGAGACTAGACTCCATAAATTCATCTTGAGCTCCTAGGTATCTCTTCATCATCCATCTACTACAAAACTCCTTGCCACCACTGCAAAGTGGTTGAAAATGATAATACTTTGTTGAAAGCAACCGTATAAATTTATGATCTACATCGTTCAAAGTGATCTACATGAAAGTCATCATGAACAGATTGATTTTCTTTTTTTTTATACAAGTTTTGAACATGTCATGTCTATGCATCAAATGGTGTTAAACTGTACAGGGTTTATGGAACATACAATACCATTTCATATTCAAATATGTTGATTATTCATCCTCCTGTATTATATAACCCATGTCACTTTGAACCGTGCGGATTATGAGCTTAGATTGAGAAACTAATGACTTCTTGTAATTTCTAATCCCCTTCTTCTCCCTGTTTCATTCCTTCTATGAACTGCATTATGAAATAATTTTCCCCCACTTATTTTATGAAATAACTCAAGTGGATCTTTGATGGGACTTGGAACTCGAGTATACACTGTAAATTCCAAGAAATGCCATACATACCTCATTTCGTATTCCATATTTATACGGAATTTGTATTTTAGTGATTGTTGGATTTATTAATTACTAAAAAAAAACAAATAGGTAAGACCCAATAATAACTTAAAAACAGATGACATATAAATTTAGGATAAGAAACAAGGTATGTGTAGCAATCCTCATAAATTCCGGATCAGTTTATGGTACAGAAGGGCCATTTGTCATGTGTGTGGAGCTTTATTTGGTCTAAAAATATTAAAGAATGCATTGACCTCATAAGCATAGGGTCTATATATGAAATATTTCTCTCCTTCATCATCTCGCATCATTAACCTTTTTAAAACTCTGACTGACATAACATCATAGAGAAAACGTCCTCTTCTCTCAGTTCACGGGCAAAGTCAGGGATGCATGATAGCAACGTTTGAAGGAAAGTATTGCTTCTTCAGTTCATGAATCATTGTTCTTTTTGTGGGGGGATTGTATTCTTCCTTTTGCTCTTAGGTCTACTACTAATACTAGACACAACTTCAAACATCTGTACACTTGTTTTCATGAATTATGGTGACTGTATTATATATGTTTTGTTAGGCTCTTGTCGTACTCTCTTTACTCGCTTCGTTTGGCGCTTGTTGACTACATATCTTCTCTCACCAACTGTGTAATATTATCTCATTATTCTAAACTTGTTGACATTTTAATGAAATTGTGTACACATTTAAGAAATTAACATCTGAAAGTATGTTCAGCAACAGAGTAAATAACTACTATTTTCGCAATTGTACTAGTATCTTTTATATCATGGTGCATAAAATTTTTAATTTCATCTATGCATGGGCAGATCAGGCAGGAACAAACAAAAGACTAAGGATGGAAGAACTATGAGCTATCAGAGTACACAAAGACGGTCCGTAAGGATAACAAATGGATGTATTAGTATCAGGTTTACTTTTGGTGATGTTGAGATGCTTAATTTAGCTTTTGGTTTTGTATGAGACTTTATAAGAGCATCTGTAGTCGTTCTAAGCTATTTTTTGGGTATTTGGCTTTTGGAAATAAAAAATATGGGTACGCGCTGTGGTCGTTGAAAGTTAAAATATGACCGGACGACCGATTATATCTCGTCTGAAACTTTTTTAAAAAAATCAAAAAAAAAATTTGACAAGGGCACTAGAAGACAAAAAAAAATTGAAAAAAGGGCAAGGACGGTCCATTATACACCGTCAAACATCTTTTTTGTCTTATTCAAAATAGTTCCCTTTTTGTCTTATTCAAAATGGTTGGGACGGTGTATAATACACCGTCCGACACCCATTTTTTTTATATTATTTTTATAATAAACGCCGAGATATTGTTTCTCGTTCAGTAAAAAAAAATTAAAGCGACGGGATATTATCCTTCGTCATTTTTAAGGGACGAACGAAAATTTCCCGTTAGCTAAATTTTGGCTTTTGCCAAATCGTCTGCTATATTTGGCAAGCTACTATTCATCGTACACCCAAATTTTGGGTATTTGGACGACGACTGCAGCTCTCTTTTTCCAAATTTTTTCAAATTTTGGGTATTTAGCCCACGACTACAGATGCTCTAATTGGATCTACTATATTTCGTTAATTCTCATTAATGAAACGATGATGAAATGTCGTCTTTATTCTATATATTAAAAAAAAACACAGCAGAGAACATGTAAAGCCATCCGATAGACATATGCATGCGCTATAGGATGTCTAGTTGGATCATGCACGCTTCCCAAAGTTTGCCCACGATCTTCTCAAACTTCGGAGAGATCGTGGAGAGCAGCATGCATAATGGCATCCTGGCCATTGTTGTCACCAGGGCAGGCCGGGAGGTAAGCCCAACAAGCCAGCAAGTTTAGGCAACCCTTTTTTATGGGCAACAAAATTTTTTAAGGTCCTATGTGTGTATAACATATAAAGATAACAGAATTGAGCTTTAACAGCCCACTAAGTCAGCCCAGTCCAATTTAAAAGGGAACAGACATATTTTATTTGCTTTTACTTTTACTTTTACTTTTTGTTGTTACTTAAAAAAAAGTTACTGAGGAATAACAAAACATGAGATTGGCTAGGGCAACTTGGATGTTCAGGCCGGTCCTGATCTTTACCCTGTCATCTACAATTTTAATTGAATTTTTTTTTATAATAAAGATCATCAGCAAGTTAAATGAAGCAATATGCGCACAGATGACATTTTCTGTTGCATGATATTGATGCAGTGTACGGGAAATATGTGGAAAAGAGGATGTGGATACTTGTTTTTTTTTTTTTTTTTTTTTGATTAAAAGATGACTAGGAATTCATCAAAAAAATTAAAAGATGACTAGGATCATCGCTCCATTAAAAAGTACTTAACAAAACAGAAATAGCTAATACATAAAGCGCCCGTGGGCGAACAACACCAAAGGACATCTAATTAGGGCAATACAACCCTAACAAAAACAAAAACATCAAAATAACAGCATCTATAACAAAAGACCAGAAGCTGACTGTCCCAATCCCATGCAGAATACAGTCTCCCGGCTTGTGGACTACTCTTCCTCATCTCCTACTTGCAACTTCTTCCTCGATCTGATAAGCCCTGCCCAATCATAACAGCATAAGTGAATTTTTTGCAACGGCTGGATACTTGTTACCAGCATTTCGTGGCTTTCTGCAAAAGTTTTTCTGCAAAAGTTTATCTCCATTTAATATTTCAATTAATCTTACATTTTTTTCTTCCAAATGCGCAACACAATTTTTTCAATTTTTATGTTTTTCTTATCAGCCAAAGTGTTATTAATCTCTAATCTCTAATATTATAATGGGAGAAGACCTTAGTGTCATTTGTCATTTTGTCATTATACCAACATGAACAACACACATATATAACTAATATAAAGAAGATTTCCGGTTCAAATCATCCCTACGTCAGAATTTTTATTTTTACCTTTTGAAATTATTAAAACGTGCATCACACGTGTAAATTACTAGTTTCTTTAATGATAAGACTATTCAACCAAATGCATCTATCTGGTAAATGATAGGTTCTGGATATCTATATAATAAAACACAAAGAAAGCTATCAAGGGGCTCTCCTTCAATCTCCCCAAACTTAAGGGCCCAGATCTAACCTCTCAAAACACATTTCCTCCCTTAAAAGTTTTCTCCCAAAACTCAAATTCAAATCCTGGGCTTTTATAGAAATATAGACTTTTATTTACAACTAATTATTGTCATACTATTCAAACTTGAGCAATATAATTGTTGATTTACTGTTTACAAGACTTTTCATATACTGTATCGTTTTGAAGACGTACCTACGGCACGTGCCCACGGGCAAATCTAGTAAGTTAATATGTGTAAAGCTGATCAAGCCTAAATAATATTTATATATATATATATATAAAATAAAAATAAATTAAAAAAAAACTATCTATATAATAAAATATAAAGAAAGCTATCAAGTGGCTCTCCTTTAATAGAGTTGAAATCAATTTTCCAGATCTAATATCACGAGATATTTTTCTATCCAAAAGTTTTTCACAAAACTCAAATTCAAATCCCCTAGAATAACTCATTTATTTATTTATTTATTTCTCTCTCACTCTCTTATTCTTTCTCTATTTAATCAGAAATTTACATTTTTATATTTCAGGTTTATAAATTTTTAGATTTTTTATACATTTTTTTATTGCTATTGTTACAATAAAAATAGCAAATATTTCATCAACAGTTAAATTGCATCATTTTCCATACTCAAAGTTTTAAGAAGTTGAATTTTACACTCCTATTTATAATTATTTTTTCAACATATACTAATGAAAACATGAAATTTTATTTACAACAAATTATTGTTTCACTATTCAAATCTGAGCTACATAATTGCTATTTTACTGTTTACAAGACTTTTATATGCTGTATCGTTTTGAAAACGTGTTGTAGACACATGCCCACCGGCAAATCTAGTTAACTCATATATCAAAATGAGGCTCAAGAACATATATATTCATGCTAGAGTTGAAAGAGAATATATTATAACAGCCCTGTTGGCCAAAAGAGATGAAACTACATAGATTCTTATAAATAATCCTATCAAACAAAGCATATCGAAAGAGATCGACAAGCTAGCTACTACTTTTTAAACAGAAGGAACACATTGCAGATCGACTTAATTGGTTCTTTTTTCCTCCTTCCATAATCATTTGTTGTTCCCGTTTGAAGCCTTGGGTTTCCCATTGAGGTCGGCGATGGCGCCAGTGTTGGCCCCCGGCTTAGCGAGCTTCTGCTTAAGCTCGGAGAGGAGGGCCTGGTTCTCCTGGTTCAGCAACTGCGCCTTCTTCCTCAGCCTCTCATTCTCCTTCATGATGTAGCAGTTCTGAAGGTACAGGTTTGAGTTGATCCTATCCATGTCTTCCTAATCCTCCTACTGCCCTGAAAACAATAAGACACACTGATATGATATATTACATACCCAAATCATGCATAAAATAAGTTATATATAGAGTAGTGTTTAGAAGATGTCTATCTATTTATAGCTAGGTTGTGGGCTCAAAGTGAATCACACCATGCTAACTACGAATCCGTAATTACTTGTAACAAGGCATTACGAAAACTAATGCATTTTTGAAAGAAAAGAATAAGAAGACTTTCTGTACAACAAGCTAAGAAAAGATGCAACAAGGCAATGCATTTACAAACCAAATCACCTTTTGAGCTGTTGCTTTGGCTGATTCTAGATTGAGAACTGGATAGAAAGAATGTTTTTGGTTTTTGGCTTTTGGGTGGTGGGGGGTAAAATGGCCTATTTATAGCTGAGAGTTTTAGAGAGAGAAAATCTTATTAGTATTTTTTTTTTAGGAGAGAGGAAGTGAGACTAGCTGTTGTTGTTTGTGTAGTACACAGGAATCATGCATGTGTATGTGCAAGCAGAGGAGGGGACGAGAATTTTAATGCGGGCTTATGATGAGAAGGGAGTAGTGTGTGTGTGCATCACGTGATATAGATATGCCTCACACATAGTTTAGGGGCATTTTCGTCATTCACTTTTTCCCTTTCTCAAAATGATGGCCCAAGATTCGCAATGATGACCTTGGCCCTTGCACAATCATCACTTGCAAGCATCAATGCTCTTTTGTTTTGTTTTGTTTTCTCGGCTTTTTTTAAGGCTAAATTTGAATATATGAAAAAATACAACTTGAACTATCTTTTTTATTTAGAAAATTCTACTAATTTTTTTTAACGCAGAAAGCCACATTCAAATACGATTACAAAGTACCCTTGAAGTATAATTTTTTTCATGCAGAAAATCTCAGTAAATTTTTTTACGCAGAAAATCACACTCAAATATGATTGCAAAGAACCTCTGAAGTATATTTTAAAAAAATCACATCTAATTTTTCTACTTGTATTAGATAACCTAATTAATTTTTGTAAGTTGGTTTAGAAAATATCATGCATTTTTCTCATTATTGTCAAAAACCTCACTCAACTTCAGCAGAAAACTCACGCCGCCGGAGTGATAGAGTGTGGTTTTCTACGTAAAAAAAAAGTTCAGTAAGATTTTCTGCATAAAGACAATAGTTCAAGAGTTTTTTTTCCCTTCAATTTTAGCCCTTTTTAAAACACCTTTGGCACTATTATAGTTATAAGTAGCCCCTCTAAAAGTAGATTACATGTAATTTTCATTAATTTTGTCTTGTAAGAGTTCTTACTATTATAACTGGGAGTTTCGGGGTGGCCTCACGTTTTATTATGTGTATTATGTTTGCCGTTCATTTTAGTTTCTTTTTTTAAAAAAAAATGATGACAATTACTATACCAGCAGAAGAATAATGAGACCAATCATGAAAGTGAAAACACGTCAATTGTGTGAGATCATATAGCTAACATTAACGCCAGCATGTATTCAACTAGATTGCATCCTCATAATAGTAAAATTGATTCAAAGACTGACTTCCATCTAGCTAGAAGCTCTATGATTCAATTCTCACAGAGCTAATCTATGAATTATTTATTGCACTTTTAATGCAAAAAAATGCACTGATTAATTAAGAACAATGCGACCCATAAAAGAAAGTATACTGATTAAAACAGATTTTTTTTTTGTTTTTTGAGGTAATTAATACAGATTTTAATGCTAAACGATTGTGCTTTTGCAAAGCTCTATCTATTTTTGAACTTTGTAAGTAAAATATGGCTAAATTTAAATTTAAAAAAACCATTGAACTTTGGATCATCAAAAAAAAAATCGTACTAAGTTTTTTTTTTAAAAAAAATCATTCAAAACTATTGATATGGCTAAAAATGGGGTTAAATCAGAACCTTCCAAATCAGGAATGAATCTTAAGGCATAGGGGTAAAATGGTAATTTCACCTATCAATGGGTCTGAAGCGGGTACTGGTTCTCCTCCTTGAAGACCCACTAACCCGCGAACGGATCCACCTCAAATGGGTGCGGATTTTAACTCGCAGCAAACCCAGTCCAGCAGGGTAGGATTAGGGTTTCTGATTAGTCCTAATCAACGGCCCTGATTCATATCTATCCTTTCACTGGGTATTAGGGATTACATTCCTTATCAAATCACAGGGATTACATTCCTAATATGACCCCAACGGCGGCTATAAATTCCCCCAATCCATCTCCATTAAGAGGTAATCAATCTTTTGCCAATTTAGGCTCTTTCATAATCTTCCCTGATTACTGACTTGATTAAGAGGTAATCAATCTTTTGCCAATTTAGGCTCTTTCATAATCTTCCCTGATTACTGACTTGAGCGTTGGAGGGTGCGTCGCCGGGATCAACCCCGGTGTCTCGCACCTTTTGCAGGTGAACGGCGGGAGTCAACGGTCAAACTCCGGCAGAACAGGTAGCATGTTTGCTATTCGAAATTTTCCAAGAATCCACAAATACTATCTGTTTGCCCCCACACCAGATTCAGCGGTAACAACTATTGTTTAAAAAAACTCACTTTAATAGAGTTAGGTTTCCGTCGGGCTAAATTTTAAAAAAACCATTTTCATCTTTCATTTGTATTTATAAAAAATCACTTAACTAATCAGATGTTTAAATAAATCCCAATGAACTAACCATAACCCTAACTTTGTCAGTATGTGTTTTTTAAACTATAGTTTTGTGCGGTTTTAAAAAAAAACTTAGTGTGATTTTTTTAAAACGATCAAAAGTTCAGTGGTTTTTTTTTAAAAAATTAGTTGTAAAATATTCTTAAAGGGTAGAATGGTCATTAAGAAGATTTGTCATAATGATAGGCTGATGACTTGTGGTCCCCTAGCATGAGGTTCTTCTTCCTGTTATAACAGAGCTTGCATGCATGAAGTATTTTGGATCAAGCATATGAACATATGGACAGATTTGCCCTTGGGATTTGGAACACAATTAAGAATTAAGAGCTGTGCATAGGGATAGAGTTGTCAAATGGACCCCATTTGTTACTGTTTTGCGTAGGTTTTCAGAGGCTTATCATTCACAATGCGTTGTTGGTTAATGTCTCTTTTTCTTAGGATTCGTACTTTATAAGTTGGATTTAGATTTTGTTTTGTGCCAGGTGTGCGATGGGTGTTTGGCGTGTGCATGCGCGGTCAAAATGACTATTTTGCCCCTGCAAGCGGCAAAAATGGTAGTAGTAATTTTGAAGCTTAGGCCTCGTGGGGCTCGTTTTGTGCTTTGCGTAAGATTAGACTTTACATCCGTTTTTGCGTTCTTTTTCTAAAATAGAAAAGGCGAGGGTAGAAATAGTTTTCCGTTTTCTAATTCCATGGGCTGTAGTAACATAAGATAAGAATTGCCGTTTTGAATTGTGCTCCAATGAATGCAGGTTGGCAAGTGGTATTTTAAAAAAACGGAAAACCCCGGCATTTTATAAAAGCAGAAAATCTTTAGACCATCCACAGTCTGATTATTAGAAAATGCATATAGCATTTTTTTCTGTTTGCTGCAGTCGTCGAATGGTATTTTTTAACATTCTAAGATGAAATAATAAAAATCTCCTATCAAGACGGAGTTTGAAGTTGCGTCGGAGGAATTTAATAATTTTTTAATAGGTAGACGGAACTTGACTTTGCTTCAGAAGGAAAATAAAATAAAATAAAACAAAACAAAAAACTGAAGGAAACAGTACTTCACTTTGCGTCCCACGATTTTAAAGATTTTTTTATGATTTTTTTATTAATTTAAAACTTTATTTAAGTATATAAAAAAATAGGTGGGCCCCTCCTTGGAGGGAACTTTACCTTGTGTCTAAGAAGTGGCCAGATTGCAAAGTCATTTTAAATTCAATTTTTTAAACTAAAAGACGTCGAATGCAAAGTCAAGTTGCGTTTGACGAATTTAAAAAATATTTTTTTCGTGGGACGCAAAGTCAAGTTGTGTCATGTACAATATGCATTTCTCTCAAATCCTCTCTCATATATATATAGCAATCTACTGTTGTTTTTTAGCCAAAATATGCATAAACAGTAAACGACTGTAGCTCTTCGTTTGTTATAAAATGCATTTTATAAATAATTAGCATTGTTATAAAATGCATTTTATAAATAATTAGCAAACGACTGTGGATGCTCTTAGAATCTTTAGTCAAATTTTTATGATATTCTATGTTTGAAACTATATGGGCTTGTGGGCTTCTACTGATATGTCCAAACATATCCTCGAGCCTGCATTTTTCTACTTATGAGTAGAATCTTTTAGGCAGGAAATTGATGAAGGTAGACAAGAGGTGCACTGCTCAAATAGTATGTTCAGCCAAAATCCAACCAAGCAATTATAGCCTTACTGGACTTAGGTCTGTAATAAAATGATGGCAAACCCTACCACATTATTAATTCCCTTTGCCTTGTTGAAAATAATAATCATGTCTTCTTTTTCCCTTTTTTTTGCATACTATGGATGGAAGTTTGTGTTAATGCCCTAGCTATGCTATACTGCTTGTTTACAATGGAGTGCATAGGGTTTTCAATGCCTGTGCTCTCTTTCTGGCTACAGTGCTCTATAAGAGAATGATTTTTGCATGGATCCAAAAAAGAATGATAAATAATAATAATAATAATAGTAATTACATTAATTATGAGTAGAGGGGCACTCAAAGTGATTCACTTGAGAGCATGTCCATAATGGCAAAAAGATTCAGGATTTTAAAACTACATGCCCCTAACAAATATTTAGTTTTTATATTTATCCTATATATATAAAGTATGGTATGTATTTTCGTATCTGCTCTTAACACTGTTCTGATCATATTTTAGTCGCCTCTTAGTTTAACTATAATTAAAATTGCGAAATGGGAGAGTGGAGGTCGAGGTTCATTAAGAAAGAGTGTAGATTAGTATGGGATATTACGGTTGCAACGTGTATGTAGAACCTATGGCTAGATAGAAACGATGCATGCTTTCGTAACATCAATTGCACATTTCAGAAGTTGCTCTATGAGATCTTAGCTTTTATTAATGATTGGACAAGTACTGCAGGGATGAGGATGAAGCCCCGTACGGAGGGATAGGAGTAGCACGGGCGAGAGGACTGCAGACACCGATGAGGATCGGGGGGTGGTGTAGTCAGTTTGAGAGCCAGTCTTTTGTTTCTTACTGGCAGATGTTATTGTATTTCATTTTCAGCTTGTATTTCCTGTTCGATTGTGGATTGTACTAAGCTTGGGTTGTAATATTTCGTACTTTGTTTCGTTAACTTTTCATTAATGAAACAGGTGACTAGGGTCACTTTTATTTCAAAAAAAAATTAAAATTGCGAAATGAATTTGACCTAATTTGATCACTATGCCCTTTAATTATTTTTTGTCCATCGACCAGAACGGTCATAGGGAAAAATATGAAATGAGATTCACATTGTTGGAGGGGCAATTAAGTATGAAAAAAGTTGTGTATATTTGTAGAGGGTAAATATGAGATTCAAATATTCATTTGGGGTGTCTACCTTAAAAACCTAAAAATATAATTAAAAATCCCTTTTAGTGGTTGCTTACTTTTTTTTCTTCATCATAGCTAACTTTAACTTCCATGGAATTGGGCTTGCCAACAGGCAGCAGCTGTGTGTTATTTTGAGGAAAGGATATATACTTCTTTTTTAGTGGGAAGGAGGTTCTCTAGATTTGGTATGGAGAAAGTTGAAAGGACAAGAGGAGGATCTCTCCCTCTCAATATTGTATTTATCCCTTTTGCTTGTTAAAAAACTATATCAAACTTGGGATGGGATCATGCTGTTTTAGTGAAAGAATTGATTAATGGAAGGGTTTGGAAGTGGGAGAAGGAATACATAGACATAGATCGGATTGCATGTAAAAGTGTAAACAGATGAGGTAGCAGGAGTCACCACCTCACGTGGTCCACTCATGATGAACAATGGAGAGCTTTTGGGACTAATGTGGCTGTAGATATGATCTCATCTTCTTACATCATAACCAGGCAAGGCTTAGATTCCAGGTGTACTAACAGAGAACGCAACATGTGTTCGAATCATATTGTTCCGTTTATCGTTGGTGTTGCATGCTAAGCAACAACTAATGGTAGGCAGAACAATACACGGAAAGAGAGATTTGGCGGTCACCAGGCAGGACAAGTGGTAGTTAGGGGAGGTTTTGCAGAGAGGCAAGCAAATGACCCAACAATGGAAGATGTTAGATATTATATTTAGTCTCATATATGTTTAATTAGTCTCATATCGGATTATGTATTAGTTTAGTATTTGGTTTCCTTCTATATATATAAGATATTGTACTCAGTTATAATCAATCACGGCAGCATCATGCACCCACACCACATGCACCCACACCACATGCATCCTCACAGCTACATGCACACATACCACCAACCTCACCCCCACACCCTGGCAATCCACCACCGGTCCATCAATTTACACGTTCCACTTCGGGCATCCCATCGGCACGTTATACACCTGATGCCACTGGTTCTTTTGACCAGTTTGGCTTTGCCACCCTAGTTTCCTACTCACCACAGTTTTATGCATATCTCGCTGCTATACACTCTACACGTGAGTCCAGAACCTATCAGGAAGCAATTCAATATCCCGAGTGGCGGGAAGTTATTGCAGAGGAGTTCAGTACATTTGATCAAACTGGCACTTGATATGTTCCTCTGCCAATGGGCGTCCAACCTGTTAGCTGCAAGTGGATCTTCAAGGTCAAATATCGACCTGATGGCTCCATGGAGCGGCACAAGGATCGTCTAGTTGCTCGAGGATTTACTCAGGAACATGACATTGATTATGATGAGACTTTTGCTACGGTTTTTCAGATGACTATAGTTTGCACTCTTCTTGTCGTTGATGTCATCCGTCAGTGGTCGTTATACCAGATGGACGTGAAGAATGTCTTTCTTCATGGTACCTTATCTGAGATTGTTTACATGCTTCATTCTTCTGGCCTTACCACACCTCCTCATCATGTTTTCCATTTACATCGTACTATATATGGTCTGAAACAGCCCTCGAGCCTTGTTTGGGTGCTTTCTTCAAGTCATGATGTCATCACACATGCCGGATTCAGTCAGAGTTCAAAGGATCACTCTATGTTTATGCAGTCGACACTGTAAGGGATGGTTTTTCTACTATTATATGTTAATGATATGATTATTACTGGGGATCACTCTGCAAGCATTGCATTCACCCAGAAATACCTTCACCAGCAGTTCCATATGAAAAATATTGGCAGACTACGTTATTTTTTGGGTCTAGAGATTGCCCATAGATCTCGGGGGATACTCATTTCTCAACAGAAATACACATCAGAGATTATCTCTGCTGCACGTTTCTTGGACAGTCAATCAGCCGATACTCCCTTAGAGCTTCACGTAAAGCTTCATCCTATAGATGGTGAGCTCCTTTCCGTAGATACGGACAGATTATTGGACAGCTTGTCTACTTATACATGATCAGACCTGATATTGCTCATGCAGCCAGTATAGTCAGTCAATTTATTTTCGCTCCTACATCAGTTCACTATAGTGCTTGTTACCGCTGAATCTGGTGTGGGGGTAAACAGATAGAATTTGTGGGTTCGTGGAAAAACCTGAATAGCAGATCCGAACCTGTTCGTCGGAGTTGGGCAGTTGAGCTCCCGCCGTGCACCTGCAAGGAAAGTGTGAAACACCGGGGTTGATCCCGGCGACGCACCCTCCGACGCTCTTGTCAGAAACCAGTGATGATTAAAAAAGAGCTTTAGTTGGGAAAAGAGTGATTAACCTGTAACAGTGGTAGGTGGGGGGTATTTATAGTCGCCGTTGGGATCAGATTAGGAATGTGATTCCTGTGATCTGATAAGGCGTAAAATCCTCGTAATCAGATTAGGAATGTAATCCCTTAATTCCCGGTGAGAGGATAACTGCAAATCAGGCCCGTTGATTTAGTCAAATCAGTGACCCTGATCTCCTCTCGCTGGTCTGGGTTTGTATCGGGTCGGGACCCGTACCCAGTTGAGGTGGATCCGTTCGCGGATTGTTGGATCTGTGAGAAGGAGACCCAGTACCCGCTTCGGACTCGTTAGTAGGTGAAATTACTGTTTTACCCCTGAGCTTTAAGATTCGTCTCCGATGTGAACGGTCCCGATTTAATCCTATTTTGAGCCATATCAGTGCTCTTCTTCAGATCCTCAGAAATCTTTGGGGCACTATCACTCGCTCATTATTCATGTCTACTTATGCATGACTAGACCTGATATTGCTCATGCAGTTAGTATAGCCAGTCAATTTATTTTTGCTCCTACATCAGTTCACTATAGTGCTCTTCTTCAAATTCTCAGAAATCTTCGGGGCACTATCAGTCGCTCATTATTCATGTCATCTACATCTAAACTGGAACTTAGTATATATTCTAATTCAGATTGTGCGGGTGATCCTACCACTGATTTCTGTCTATTTCTTGGTGATTCGCTGATCTCATGGCGAAGCAAGAAAAAGACAGTTATTGTAAGTTTTTCCACAGAAGCGAAGTACAGAGCAATGACAATTGCTACTAGAGAGATTGTTCATGTTCGTTGGTTGTTATCAGATATGAGTGTTACTCTTACCGGAGCTACACCTCTTCATTCACTCCACAAGTAACCCGGTCTTTTATGAGCAAACGAAGCACATATAGATTGATTGTCACTATGTTCGTGAGCTTTTTGAAGCAGTGATCATTTCACTTCATTTTGTTACCTCTTCACAGCAAACATCAGACTTCTTCACCAAATCCCATATTGTTCAGAGATTTTGATATTTGGTGGGCAAACTCACACTGTTCGACCCACAGTGAGTTTGAATGGGGGTGTTAGATATATGTTTAGTCTCATATTGGATTATGTATTAGTTTAGTATTTGGTTTTCTCCTGTATATATAAGATATTGTACTTAGTTATAATCAATCCAATAATATTTTCTCAATCTCTATGTTAACCTTAACAGAAGAGATAGATAGTGAGCACAACAGCAAATGTCGCGGATGAGATAGATAGGCAGCAGTGAAGATAAGAGAAGGGAAGGTGCGATGAAATCGGTCCGTTGATCTCTGGCTGAGAGATTCATGCAAACTCGTCCAAGAAGACCTTCAATCCAAGAGGCAAGAACAGTAGTGAATACAAATAAACTTGGTGTGGAAATGCAAGCAAATTATTTACATGGATGTATGTATACACACTCATTTTCTTTTGTTACGGGAATTGTTGGAAGTAAGAGAAGTTAACCAAATTTGGTCGGCAATGTATACACACTCATGCCATGACCATTGTGCATGAGTACTGTTGACGATCTCAAACTCGCCAAGCCAAAACTTGCTTCTCTATATAGTGAGATTTTAGGTTGGGGATCTATATAGTCTAGTGCCAGTCCTTCTCTATTGCCTCTGATAAGGTTAACAGAAATATTGATAAATATTATTGGATAATCGGAATGATTATAACTGAGTAAAATGTCTCCTATATATATATAAGGGAACCAGATACTAAACAGATACATAACCCGATATAGGACTAAATATATATAATACAATATCTAATATCCACTCTCAAACTCACGGTGGGTCGAACAGTGTGAGTTTGCCCACCAAGTAATGAAACTTCTGAATAGTGTGAGATTTGGTGAAGAAGTCTGTTGTCTGCTGTGAAGAGGTAACAGAATAAAGTGAAATTGTCACAGTTTCAAAACACTCACGAACATAGTAAAAATCTATCTCTATGTGCTTCGTTTGGTCATGGAAGACCAGGTTGCTTGCAATATGCAGCGCACTCCAGTTATCACAATAAAGAGGAGTAGCTCCTGTGAGAGTAACACTCATATCTGATAACAGCCAACGAATCTGAACAATCTCTCTAGTAGTAGCTGTCGTTGCTATGTACTTAGCCTCTGTAGAAGAACATGCAACAACTGTATGTTTTTTGCTTCGCCATGAAATCAGCGAATCACCAAAAAATAATTAGAAACCTGTGGTAGATCGTCTGTTAGTAGGATCACCCGCTCAATCTGAATCAGAATATGCATTGAGTTCCAGTTTGGATGTAGAAGACATGAATAATAAGCGAGTGATAGTGCCTTGAAGATATCTAAGGATCTGAAGAAGAGCACCATAGTGAACTGATGTAGGAGCAGAAACAAACTGATCAACAACAATGACTGCATGAGCAATATCGGATCTGATCATGCATAAGTAGACAAGTTGTCTAACAATCTATCTGTATCTAGTGGGATCGGGAAGGAGCTCGCCATCTGTGGGACGAAGCTTCACATGAAGCTCTAAGGAAGTATCGGCTAATCGACTGTCAGAGAGACATGTAACAGAGATAATATCTGATGTGTATTTCTGTTGAGAATTGAGTATGCCCCGTGATTCATAGGCAATGGAATAACATCCCGAGTGTCAATCTGATCAAATACACGAAACTCCTCTACAATAGCTTCCTACCACTCGAGAAATTGAATAGCTTCCTGATAGGTTATGGGCTAATGTGTGGAGTGTATAGTAGTGAGATACACATAAAACTATGGTGAGTATGAGACAAATGTGACAAAACCAAACTGATCAGAAGGACCAGTGGCATCATGTGTGTAACGTGTTAATGGGGATGCCTGAAGTAGAACGTGTAAATTGACGGACCAGTGGCGGATGGGTAGTGTGTGGGGGTGAGATAGGTGGAGTGGGTGAATGAAATTTTGGGGATGCAGGTGGTGAAGGTGCAGGATGCTATGGGGATGCAGGTGGGGTCACTGTAAGAGGAACAATATGTGGAACATTAGTAGGGGATGGGAGCAAGCGACGGTGTGTAGAGATGAAGAGTATAATGAGAAGGTGTGTGTAATACCCCGTATTTGCAGCGAACAGTTGACTGGTCCATGTAGCAGTCGACTGCTACTGCATAGTTGGGCCGGATTGGGCCGGATTTGAGAAGGATTTGAGAAATTTAGTCCCACATGGGAGGTATACAAAAACTAATTTGAGTATAAATATAATTAACCAATGATCAAGAGTCACCTAATTGGTTAACCACCTTTTGAGAGGCAGCCTGTGGTGGGCAGTTGTACTATATAGTATCTAATTTGTATTCTAAAATATTAAAATTGTCTGAGTATTGGGGCGGGGCGTTACAAATGGTATTAGAGCCGACTTTCGACACCGGGTGTAGTAGAGGTCAGTATGATCTGCGGTGCTGAGAGTCATTGATCTCCGGGGTCGGGTATACTCTGCGTTGTGGAAAGTCACAGGTAGTGATTGATAGCCGGGTATCCGATCTGCGGTGTTGAGAGTGATTGATCTCCGGGATCTAGGACTATACTACATCGGCTAGAAAGGGCGGATCCTACACTAGATGTGTGCCCTGTACTCAGCGAGGACGCTGATTTCTAAGGTGGGGTGTATGTAATACCCCGTATTTGCAGCGAACAGTTGACTGGTCCATGTAGCAGTCGACTGCTACTGCATAGTTGGGCCGGATTGGGCCAGATTTGAGAAGGATTTGAGAAATTTAGTCCCACATGGGAGGTATACAAAAACTAATTTGAGTATAAATATAATTAGCTAATGATCAAGAGTCACCTAATTGGTTAACCACCTTTTGAGAGGCAGCCTGTGGTGGGCAGTTGTACTATATAGTATCTAATTTGTATTCTAAAATATTAAAATTGTCTGAGTATTGGGGCGGGGCGTTACAGTGTGAGTCATCGATAGTGTGTGGAGATGGAGAGTGAGAGGGAAGTGCAGTGCTGGTGGTGAGCAGTGTATAATTACTAGTAAGATGATGTGATGCAACAGAATCTAAAATTCAGGAAGAATTCATATCGGGAGTAATATAGAATACAGGGACAGAGGAGCCAGCAGTGACAGTCTGACCTAAGAGCTGGAGTTCCAGCTGAGCAAAGCAATGCTGAAGATTAGCCCAATCAGCATGAGTCGGCAAGGCTGAAGTAACGGTCATGGCCGAGGATGTAAGAGAAAAAGTGTTGCGATGAGGAAGGAGACTAGTGTCGTTGTGGCAGGGATCGAAGTGAGGCTAGAAATGCTACTGGTGTCGGGATCAGGAGAGGAAGCTGAATGGTGCTACTGGTTGCGGAAGAAGAAGTGTGGTAGGATTAGGAATGATGCTGGGAGGAGTAGGTAAGAGACTGGAATCAAAATGATGGCGACACTGCATATGTCAGAATCTGAATGGAGATTGGGATGTGAGAGGGGGGGAGGTGAAGAGGTAGATGTAGTAGCGGGGAAGTTTTTTTGTTTTTTTGTTTTGTTTTGTTTTTTGTTTGTTTGTTTTTGTTTTTGTTTTTGTTTTTGTTTCTTTTTTTGGGGGGGGGGGGGTTGTTTTTTGATTTTTTTTTAATTTTGAATTTTTTGATTTTTGATTTTTGATTTTTGATTTTTTGATTTTTGCTTTTTTTATAAAAAAAAATTTTGTTTTTGTTTTTTTGATTTTTTTGGAAAACATGTTTCGGGTCAGTTGTGGAGTTGGAGTGGATTTCAGGTTTGGAGTTGGATGTATAGGGTTTGGAACAAAAACATGTATTAAGGTTTATAGGATTTGGAATTCGGGTTTGTGGGTTTCGGGTTGTTGGTGTGGGATTAGGTAGCTAAGGTTTCGAATGATGGTTTGGGAGAGTTGCGGCCAGGGTCGAAAGGAGGCAGCTAAGGTTTCGGAGATAGAGGCAGCTAGGGTTGCGGGAGTCGGCGAGGATTTCGGTAGGTATAGGGTTTCGGAGATGGAGGTGGCTAGGGTATGAGAGTCGATGTGGGTTGCTGGAATTGGGTGTTGCTGCCGATGTGGCTTTTAGTTGAAAACAAGTGGTTTGAACAGGGATTCGAGGTTGAAGACGAGGCGACTAGTGAGTTTCAACGAGGAGTTTTGAGTTTCGGCCAGTGGCTTCGACGAGGTGGCCAGTGGCTTCGACGGGAGTTTTGAGTGGTTCAGCGTTGCGGTGAACGACAGGGGGCCAGGATGTGTTCGTCGATATCAAAGATGGGAAGTTGAATTTTTTGTTGTTGATGATGACACCAAGTTGGTGTAACACCCCGTAGTTTTCAATATATATATATATATATATATATATATATATATATATATATATATATATATATAAGGGGGTATGAGCAACTTGCTTATTTAGTAAATAAGCAATTGATGATGTGGCATGTATGTGATTGGAAAATCCTTAAAAGGGTTAGTTGTCCAATGTATCACAAGCATGCCACATAATCAATTGCTCATTTACTAAATGAGAAAGTTGCTCATATCCCTTTTACCCATATATATATATATATATATAATATGTTGAAAGTAAATGGCTGGTTGTATAAGATATATATGGTAAATACATATGGAATAATGAATGAAATGGGAAGTGGATTTGAAATGGCATGGGGGCCCACGTTAAAAAAAGGAAACATCCACTTGTGCTTGACTTTGGTCAAGGTGATGATGACGTGGCTTTCCAATGGGGCCCGCTCCCATGTTGTGTCTCTCTGGATGAGAGAAAAGGTAAAAGGAATTTGGGTATTGTAATAATCCCATATCGGTAAAATAACTTGAATATAATATATTGTAAAAAATATAGCCTATGATCAAGAGTCACCAATCCGGTTAACCACCTTTTGAGAGGCAGCCTGTAGTGGGCAGTTGTACTACATAGTATCTAATTTGTCATATAAATTTTATAAACTGTCTGAGCTAGGGGCAGGGGCGTTACAGTTAGAGTTAGGGATTAGAGAAAAAAAAAAGTTAAGATTACTGCTCTGATACCATGATAAGGTTAACAAAGAGATTGTAATACATAACCCGATATGGAACTAAATTATATAATATAATATCTAACAGCCTCCGTCCCTGATGGTTATGTGCATTGGTGCACAATCATCGGCACTATTGTTGAACACTCGCGTCTGCAAATGCAAAAAAACAGTTAGCAATAAGTACCGATATATATATATATATATATATTTGAGTGCTTATAAACTCATTGTTCTTATTAAATTCCTGATAAATAAATTGAAAGCGAAAAATTGTGTTTCAATGACAAAGACAAATATTGCACTTACAAATCGTTCATAGTCATGCACTTGAGCAGCAAAGATAACATCGACACGAGCCTCATAGGGAAGCTCCTCCATTGCAACCCTCATGTCATCCCCCTCGCCCTCATGATCCTCATTGTTATTATACCATGGTGTGTGGATTAACACCGTCACCCATGTCTGGTTCCAATCTATGATCGACAAATCCTCCACTAGCCACTTGTACTGGTTTGAACTCAAATCAAAATGAGTGTATGAGCCTAACATGATGACATGGACCGCACCACCAGTCACGTCATAGGAATAGTAAAGGTTTCAACTCGATCCACTTGATTCGTAGGGCATTCTCCACCTCGCATTATATGCTTTAAATGGTGTGGTTTCAAACATAGATATTGTTTCGATCTCATGGTTTCCTTGGGTGATTTTCCAGAGTCAGCTACTAGCTAGGGGTTCTAGAAGGCGGATGAAGGAATCCTAGAGTGATTGGTTGGTGTCTGCGTATGAGAGATCATCGGGGAGTAGGAGGATATCGTTGTTTGAACTAGTTATGTGGTCCAAGGTCGAGTTTGTCCAACCACTCTGACCCAAGTCACTTGTTGAAAAGCATCAAAGCCTTAGAAGGCATATTGACATTTACTGTTATTTGAACTCTGCCATGACACTCTAGATTGAGAGTTGACTTACCGATGATGGCAAATTGGATGGGGAGTTGAGAAGGGGGTGTTTGGAAGGAGAACTCGCGAACCTGGATGGAGCCACAGAGATAATAGTAAGTTATATCTGGACTCAAGGGACCAATGACTACATCATGAATTTGCCCCGAACTTGTTAAAATTAGGGGTAGGAAGAAATGAATTCTTAATGATTGAATTAACTGAATACAATATGTCTCATATATATAGGAAAGAATGAAAGACTAAACTAATACATTATTCAATATGGAACTAAACTAATATCTCTCGTAATATAATATAATATCTAACTTAATATCTAACACCCTCTCTCAAACTCAAGTTGGTTCAAGCAATATAAGTTTGGAATGTTGACGATGTTGATGTTGCAGGGACGACACACGATGATGCACTTGGTTACGAAGCATAACGTAGGGAAGGTGCTCAAGTAGATGGCGCATGTTGGGATCTCCATATCCCGAACTGTGATGAAATCTCCATATTGCGAACTGTGATGGATCTCGGGATCTTCATATCCCAAACTGTGATGGGATCTCCATATCCCGAACTGTGTTGTAGAAGAAGTAGTAGTGGTGGCGCTCAGCTAGCGGCACATGTTAGGATCTCATCCCTGACTTAAGAATAGTAGTAGTGTTGGGATCTCACCCCTGACTTGAGAATTGTAGTAGTGTTGGGATCTAGAATGATGTTGGGATCTCCTCATCTCAAACTTACGATGGATTAGTCAGTGTGAGTTTGTATGCGGAAATTTGTGGGCGTCGACTGAAGGTGGGATGAGGGAGACTGGAACTGGGATGAATGTGATATCTCCCCCTCTCAAACTCAGTGTGAGTTTGCTGACGAAGACTGTAGAAACTTGAAGAACCTAGAAAAAAAGTTGTTTTTTTGGAAAATAGGGTTTCGGGTATCCGGGTTTGGGTTGCGGGTCGGGTATGGGTATTAGAGGAGTTAGGGTTTGGAATATTGGGTTCACGTAGTAGAGGTTTAGATTTGGGTATTGGATTTTGGTCGGGTTTGAAGTGGGATGGGAATATAGGCTAGGGTTAGGGTTTTGAGGTAAGATGAGTGGCGGCTAAGAGGAGGTTAAGAGGAGTAGTGGCTAGGGTTTGTAGAAGCAGATGTGGGGGGTCTTCGGGAGTCGACGCAGTCGGGATTCTGGGGACTTCGTAGTCAAGTAAGGAGGGAGTTCGGGATTGGTGTTTGCAGTAGTGGTGGCGTCAGAGGTTGCCGAGATTTGGGTGTGGGTTTCAGTGGGAGCCGACGACTAGGGTTAGAGGGGATCGAGAGCGTAGTCGACAGCTGTGCGGTGGTGACGGCAGAGCAGGAGTGGCATTGACGGCGGAGCAGTAGGGTATTAGTCACCGGAGTTATTGTTGTTGCTATTGTTGGTAGTCACCGGAGTTGAGTTGCGGGTTGCTGTTCGTCGGAGATATTTTTGTCGGTGTTGTCAGTGAGGAGTTGGGTTGAGAGGTTGTTGATGGAGAAGGAGATTAGAGTTTGTTGTGGACTAGGGATTGATTAGGAGAATTTGGGCTTAGGGTTTAAGAGATGTGGGAGACGGGTGGTGGAGTGATTCCGAAGAAGACGAGAACCACTTCACCTCGATGACGAGGATAAAAAAATGGTCTAGGCCTTATAAGATGAAAGACTGATACCATGTTAGAATTAGGGGCAGGAATAAATGAATTCTTATAGATTGAATTAACTGAGTACAATATATCTCCTATATATATAGGAGAGAATGGAAGACTAAACCAATACATTATTGAATATGAGACTAAACTAATATATCTCATAATATAATATCTAACTTAATATCTAAAACTGCACGTAACATAGGAGTTGGAGGTGTTGAATTCTAACTGCGGAATAACTCAACAATGACGACGAGATGCAAGAATAATAGAATCAAAACAAGAGAACAAAGAACAACCAAAAGAAACACACAAGAACACACGAGATTTTTTCGATGTTCACCTAAATAATGGCTGCTTCCCCGCGCAGAGGCACTCATGCGATTTTCAATAGAAATATGAAGAATAAGTTTACAAATCTCTCAAGAATCTCACCCCCCAAGGTGTAGGGTTTCACTATATCTCCCTCTCTCCTAATGAAGGGTGGTAGATCTCTATTTTCTTTTTCACTTAACCCTAAAATTGTACACAATACAATATATATATAGGATTTCTCAACCTTCAATCGCAGCCGCTCATCAATAGCGTCGGGACGGTCGACCGCAATACCAAGTCGGTCGATCGGTTCTCT
The DNA here is from genome assembly GCA_017893485.1 of Hemerocallis citrina. Taxonomy (NCBI): domain Eukaryota; kingdom Viridiplantae; phylum Streptophyta; class Magnoliopsida; order Asparagales; family Asphodelaceae; genus Hemerocallis; species Hemerocallis citrina. The sequence continues at coordinate 209,208,304 of CM030368.1, read as the reverse complement.
CCTTCAACTGTACAGGGTCCAACAGAGTGTAGGTCGGTCGACTGCGCGGTCGATCGGTCGCCTCTTCAAGTTACAAGATTAAATCAGAGAGCGGGACGGTCGACTGCGCGGTCGATCGTACATTGCCTAGGGTGCGGTCGACCGCAACTCTGCCTGTAGCTTTAAACTACCCTTGACATGCTTGTTCCCACTCCGACTCTCCTTCTCGTCGATCTTCTTCAACCTATTATCGTGTATTGGATCCACAAACCCCAACAATCTCCCACTTGGATACATATACACGAAGTTTCTAACCTGTTCTTCATTCTTCCATTGGCCTAGTCTAGGCTTGTGCCTTTGCGAGTCTCCTCAACAATTAACTTGGAGACAATCCGATAGCGGTATAGCAAAACTGATGTTTCCTGCTATCCACCACCTTAGTGAGCATGTCCACCAGATTCTTAGTATCAAGAACCTTAGTTAGCTTCAACCATTTCTTCTCAACCGTCATTCTGATAAAATGATACCTCATTGAATGTGCCGAGTCCTAGAGTGATATGCCGAGTTTTTCACCAAGAAAACTGTACTTTGACTGTCACACCATAGTTCACCTATGGGTTGCTTCCTGTCCAACTGTTTCATAAGCTCCGAAATCTATAACATGTCTTTCGTTGCTTTTGTAAGGGTCATATACTCTGACTCCGTGGTTGACTGTGCTACAACATTTTGTAACTGTGAAGCCCAACAGACAGCTATTCCTCCAACTGTAAATACATATCCAGTAGTACTTCTGCAACCATCACGATCGCCCAAAAATCTGTATCCACATAACCATGTACATGCAAAGAATCTCCCCCAAAACAAAAAGAGTAATCTTAAGTACCTACTAGATATCTAAGAATCCACCTTACTGCATCCCAATGCTGTTTACCTGGAATTTTCATGTAATGGCTGACAACTCTCACTGCTTATGCGATGTCTGGTCTTGTAGACACCATCGCATACATCAAACTCCCAAAGGCTGAGGCATAAGGAATAGCAGCCATTTCCTCCATCTCTGCCTCCATTTTAGAACACAAGTCCATTGATAACTTGAAGTGAGCAGCCAAAAGATAAGTGACTGGCCTCGTGCCATCCATGTTGAATCTCTTCAACACCTTCTTTATGTAGTCCTCTTAAGATAACCAAAGCTTCTTGCTTCTCCTGTCTCTACTAATTTTCATGCCGAAGATTTGCTTTGCTTCACCCAATTCCTTCATTGAAAACTCCGAAGCTAGCACCTTTTTCACTTCCTTGATCTTCTTCATACATGAACCTGCTAACAACATGTCGTCCACATACAATGCCACCGTAACTATATCATTGTCCTCTTATCTACGAACATACACACAATGATCTGTTTCGCATCTATCGAAACTTTTTCCTCTCATGAAGCAATCAAACTTCAAGTATCATTGTCGCAGTACTTGTTTGAGCCCATAAAGACTCTTCTTCAATCGACACACCATGTCTTCTTTCTCTTTTGCTTCAAAACCTGTGGATTGTTTCATGTACAGCTCTTCTTCGACATCACCATGAAGAAATGTTGTCTTCACATCAAATTGCTCTGAGTACAAGTCTTCAACTGCCACAATACTAAGCAGAATCCTAATTGAAGCCATCTTCACAACTGGTGCAAAGATCTCACTATAATCAACACATTCTTTTTTAGAGAATCCTTTCACAACAAGCCTCGCATTGTACCTCTTACTGCCATCTGCCCCATCTTTACTCTGAAAACCCATTTGTTCATAAGAGCGCGTTTCCCTGCAGGTAACTTGGTCAACTCCCAAGTTTGGTTCTGTTCCAAGGAGTTCATCTCGTTCTTCATGGCTAACTCCCACTGAATTCGAGCCTCATCTCTCAAAGCCTCCTCATGAGTCTCTGACTCTCCTGAATCCGTGTACAGAACATGCTCGTGAACAACACTAGCTGATGGATTAAATATCTTGGTTGGCCTCCTCTCTCGTATCGATCTCCTCAATGTAGGTACCGGTTCACCGACCGGTTCAGGTTCCCCGAACTGTTATGGTTGTACATGTTCGTCATGGATAACCTGCTCATTCCCAATAGGCTCACCATGAGCCTCTTGTACTGCATATGGTACCTGTACCTACTGCTGCACTGTATGGCCCCCACCACTGGGGCTGCCTTCAGAATCTGAGTATGAGTCTGAACCCCAATATGACTCTGAACTGGTTGTACTGTCTTGACCTGTGTTCATGTCCTTGTATATGACCTTTTCATTGAACACTACATTCCTCATGCGAATGACTTTGTTATCCACAAAATCTCAAAGCCTGTAACCATACTGATCGCTGCCGTAGCCAATGAACACACATCTCCTGGACTTAGAGTCCAACTTCTTTCTTTCTTCCCTGTCAATTAGTGCATCTGTCATACAACCATAAACTTTTAAATGCGAATAATTGATAGTTTTACCTGACCATAGTTTTTTTGGAATGGCTCCATCAAGGGCACTAGACGGACAACGGTTAATCAAGTACACCGCTGTATCAACTGTAGCGGCCCAAATATGGACCAAAAGACCCGCATGAAGTCTCATGCATCTCGCCCTTTCGAGTATCGTGCGGTTCATTCTTTCTGATACACCATTCTCCTGTGGAGTCTTAGAAACTGTCTTGATTCCTCTGATACCTTCCTTAGACAGATAGTTATTAAACTAATTGCTTGTGTACTCACCTTCGTTGTCTGACTTTATTGCTTTTACCTTGCAACCCGTCTCATTCTCAACCTTGGCCTTCCATGCTCTGAATGCCTCAAATACTTCTGATTTCTCGCGAATTGCAAAAATCCAAACCTTTCTTGTAGCATCATCGATGAATGTGACGAAGTATCTCCTACCACCATAAGAGAATTCTTGAGTTGGACCCCACACATCTGTATGTACCAACTCTAGCTTTCCATGCTTCTTCTCACGCTCACCCAACTGAAAGCTAATTGACTTCTGTTTGCCCACCACACAGTTCTCACAGAAATCCATCTCAATCTTCTTCAGCCCCGACAAAAGATTCCTAGAACAAAGCTGCTTGACACCCCTTTCACCAAGGTGCCCCAACCTGACATACCATAAAATTGAAGAGGAACTAGCTGCTGATGCTGTAGCAATGATATCACTAGAATCACATCCTCTGAATAAATACAACGTGTCACCACGCTTTTCTTTTGCCACCAACCTAGCACCCGTAGTCACCTTTCATTCTCCATGCCTAAAAGTTGTTGTGAATCCTTCTTTGTCTAGTTTGCTAGTTGAGATCAAATTTTTTTCAAACTCGGAATATGTCTTGTGTCATTCAAAATCAATTGCCCACCAATGCTAGCCTTCACTCTCACAGTGCCTCTACCTACAACTGGACATATCTGCCTATTATCAACTGAAACTGTACCAAAATTACCTGTTCTGTAATCTTCAAAAATATCCCTCGTAGGGGTACAATGATAAGAAGCACATAAGTCTATACACCAATCATCTTGCAAAATATTAAATCCAATAGATAAACATAATTCATTTAGACAGGGTTCAGTACTTACCACATTGGCTATCTGTGACCCTGCTTGTGCTTTCTACATTGGTCTCTCCTGTGTCTTGGCTTCTTGCAGTACCAACACTTACCTTTGCGATGTCATGTTCTTGACTTGGACCTGTGATTCCTGCTCTGTGACTTCCCTCTATTGTTACTTCTGCCACGGTTATCAACTGACACGCGACATTACTAGGGTATGACACCGAAGTCTCTCCATATCTTTTCCTCCTTGCATCCTCATTCATAATGTTGCTTATAACATTCTTTAGGGTTGTCGTATCAGTCATGGTGCTTGTAATAGTCTGCTCTACTGTGTAGTAACTATCGGGATGACTTGATAGCAACAACAATGATTGTGCCCTTTCCTCAAACTTTAAACCCGACGATTCCATCTGATTGTAAACCATACAGAAATTGTTGATGTGCTCAACAACCGAACCCCTTTCCGACAGCTTCAAGTTAACCAACTTCTTTAGGTGTAGGATCTGGTTCGCTGCATTCGGCTTCTCAAACATATTTGTCAATATCTCCATTGCCTCCTTAGCGGTCCTTGCCTTCTTAATGTGAAATAGCGCCTTCTTGCTCTGCGACAACTGAATCTGCCCAGTGCTTTCTGATCCAATCTATTCCAGGCTGCCAACGCAACCTGATCGACCTCTGTCTCTTCTGGCTTCAACCAAACAACGGATCATCAAGATCCTTCTGTCGGAGATATGCAATCATTTGGATCTTCCACTTTGTGAAATCCGTTCCATCGAACTCCTTGACTCTACTCTTGTCCCCCATCTCAATCAATACTACCAATCTATAGCTCTGATACCACTTTGTGGAATTCTAACTGCGGAATAACTCAATAATGATGACGAGATGCAAGAAAAATAGAATCAAAATATAAGAGAACAAAGAACAACCAAAAGCAACACACAAGAACACACGAGATTTTTTCGAGGTTCACCCAAACAATGGCTACTTCCCCGCGCAGAGGCACTCCTGCGATTCTCACTAGAAATATGAAGAATAGGTTTACAAATCTCTCAAGAATCTCACCTCCAAGGTGTAGGGTTTCACTCTATCTCCCTCTCTCTGAATGACGGTTGGTAGATCTCTATTTTCTTTTTCACTTAACCTTAAAATCGTACACAATACAATATATATAGGATTTCTCAACTTTCAATCTCAGCGTCGGGATAGTCGACTGCAACACCAAGTCGGTCAACCGGTTCTCTCCTTTGACTGTACATGGTCCAACAGAGTGTAGGTTGGTCGACTGTGGGTCGACCGGTCGCATCTTCAAGTTACAGGATTGAATCAGAGAGCGAGACGGTCGACTGTGCGGTCAACCGTACATTGCCTGGGGTGCGGTCGGTGGCGCGGTCGACCGCAACTCTGCCTGTAGCTTCAAACTACTCTTGACCTGCTTGCTCCCACTTCGACTTTCCTTCTCATCTATTTTCTTCAACCCATTATCGTGTATTGGATCCACAAACCCCAACAGGAGGCGGTAGAGCCAGAGCCGAGAAGGGGTATACACCCAATGAGGTTCCATACTAGATAGTCAATGGTGAATCGTCGTTGGTAATCCATGTCACTCTCATTTTATCCATCCCTACCAGCAATATATGCACCTGAGATTGACATTCAACAAGTAAGGTTGATTTCATATTCAATTTATCATGAACAATTCTATTTTCCTTTAAGAATAGGCTGTAACTAGCAGTATTTGAACCCGAACCTCTTACGTACCACTTGCATGAACTATCCGGTTCAGTAGGTGAGATATAAATTCAGATGATCTCTTACATGATGGAATAACCAAAACGAAATAGGTAAAAAAATCACACCAGTAAACACCTAAATGATCTCATTAGTGTATATATATATATATATATATATATATATATATATTCATAGTCAGGTCATAGTAGTAGTTCAACAGTCCACAACCATAAGTTTTACTGTGGCGAATTCTAGTTCAAACATGGTACAGTTTCTAATTTGACGAAAAAGATAATTCTTAACAAAGATGAACGAAGAAATAGGATTCATAGATTGTTGTCATTACTGTAAATCAGAGTGAACTATAATTACCTATTGGGATAAAATGGTTAGTTGTCCAATGTATCACATGCATGCCACATAATCAATTGCTCATAAACTAAATGAGCAGGTTGCTCATATCACTTTTACCCTATCTATATATATGGGAGAATGATCTATTGCATGGCACCTAAAGTTTATAGAAATTACCTGCACACACCTAAAGTTTCTATAATACCCCAATAGCACCCAAACTTTTATTTTTTGGACCTAAAGACTCCCGCCATTAATTTCTTAATTAAGTTAGTGCAATATTCCTGGAATATACCCCTTAACGGGTTTAAACCCGTTAAGAGGCACGTGAAAAGACCAAAATACCCTCCAGGTTTTTTAATGACTCTCTCTCTCTCACTTAAACGTAGACAGAAAGAAAGAGTTAGAGAGAGATAGAGAGAGAGACAGAGACAGAGAATGAGAGAGAGAGAGCGCTAGAGAGGGGGGGGGGAAACAAAGAGAGATAGACAGAGAGAAGGAGATAACGAGAGTGAGAGAGAGATGGTTACAGTGAGGCTCGGCGGCAAGGAGGAGGAGGCAGAGAGTGGTCGACGAGGAGGCAATCATGAGCTCGGAAGGAGCTCGAAAGTGGCAGTGATGGCGAGAGTGGATGGGTATGGTCGGAAGCTCGAGGGTGAGGAGAGCGGTGGAGTTTGAGAGCTCAAAGAGAGCTTAGTGGCAGTGCTGACGGCAGCGACGAGGAGAGGAGGAGCTTCGGAGGTTGGCGGTAGCGACGGAGGGGAGCTCGAGTGTGACGACGATGGCGATGAGGAGTTTCGGAGGATGTTGAATGTGGTGGCAGAGTTGTGGCGAGGCGCTCGTCGACTGTGATGGAGCTTGGGGTGCTTTGGTGGTGTTCGTCGAGGGCAGTGAGCGGTGGTGGTGGTGAGAAGAGCAGCGGAGGAGGTGTGCGGTGATGGAGGAGAGTAGCAGAGGAGGTGTGCGGCGGAGTCGAGGGTGGTGGCGAAGGTAATGGAGATGGCGAGGAGGTGCTTCGGGTGGAGGAGAGGTGGTCGGAGGCGGAGCTCGGTGGCGATGGTGGAGAGGAGGTGTGGCGTTGGGGGGTCGGGCTTTTGGGTTGTCGTCGAAGGGAAAGAGGAAGAAACAGAGAATGGAGAAGAAAGAAGGTGGGGGTGGGGGTGAAAAAGTAATTTCACCCCCTAATTGTTAAAAAACTAACGAAATTGGACGCCACGTGCGTATAGGTCTAATTTTGAAAAGTTCAGGTGTGTTTAGGGTATTAGGACAAACTTTAGGTGCCTATAGGTCCTTCCCTATATATATATATATATATATATATATATATATATATATATATATATATTCATAGTCAAGTCATAGTAGTAGTTCAACTGTCCACAACCGTAAGTTTTACTGTGGTGAGTTCTAGTTTCAAACATGGTACAGTTTCTAATTTGACGAAAAAGATGATTCTCAACAAAGATGAACGAAGAAATAGGATTCATAGATTGTTGTCATTACTGTAAATCAGAGTGAACTGTAATTACCTGTTGGGGAGTTAGCTCATCAGCGTCGTCTGCAAGGGGAACGGAGAGGGGCTCTCTGTTAGTGGGACGTTCATGCGACACAGAGCCAGGGACTAAGAAACAAGAACAAGGCAACGAGATGAAAGGAGAAGGAAACGTCAATGACAAGTTCTCTGTACGTAACTCACTTACACTACAACATTTATGCTCAATAGCGGCATTTTTCAGCGGCGTTTTAAAAAAGTGCCGAGGTAGCGTAGGGTAGGAATGGGGTTAAAAATACCCCTAGTCTACCCCAGGGTTTTTTTAAAATGCCATAGTAGGGGTGGTCTACTGCGGCGGTTTTTAAAATCAACGCCGGGGTAGGGTGGGGATTTTTAAATCCCCAAATTTCCCGAACCCTAACTATTCCCTCCTCTTTCCAATTTCGCTCTAACCCCCCCCCCCCCCCCCCCCCCCCCCGGTCGTATTTTGTTTGCTATTCCTCCCCTCCGTTGCCGTCGAATCCCTCTTCTCCACCCTTTTTAATCCTCCCCTCCGTCGCCGTCGCCATCTCTCTCGTTGATGGGGTTCACTTGCCTGCCATCCCCGCCTCTCTTTGTGGGTAATCACCTGCCATCCCCTCCGCTCGTCGTGTTAATCGTGGGTAATCACCCTCGTCGCCGTCGCCATCCTCTCCCCTTGTTTAGTCACTGTTTTCGCTTGTGACCTCTTGCTCACTCTGTCCGCTCCATCCCCTGCTTTCCCGCTACCGTCGTCATCGTCGTACCTCTCAATAACAACGCGGTTGTTTTCGTTTCACTTGTCCCCCTTTTCCCGTTGTAGTAGTCCTCGATTTTCCCGCGACATAGTCGACTTCCGCTCGTGAGAGGTATAATAATTCATTCTTCTCACTTTGATGCTGATAAGAAAACACACAAAAAAAAGGCAATCTTGACAATATTGAGAATGTACTAATAAGAATATATGCTACTTTGTCACTTTGATGCTTGTAGTTGGACTATCTGAGCATGATCTGATAAGAACATATGCTACTTTGTCAATTTGATGCTTGTTGTTGGGCTTTTTGGTTTTTTGTACAAGATATAGTTCACTGATTAACTTAGCAAGCATGTCTCCTTCCTGCATATGCAATTTCTTTGCCATTCTGATGTTTGCTAGTGTTATTTGAGGTTTTTTGCACAAGGGATAGCTCAAGGTTTTGTCTGAGCATGCATGAATGTCTAAGAACAGATGATACCTTTAAATACTGATGCTTCAGATTTTCGTATTCGGGGTTTTGAGTACATCCTCAGATTGAAGGCTATCTGAGCATGATCTGATTAGAACATATTCTACTTTGTCACTTTGATGCTTGCAGTTGGGATTTTTGGTTTTTTGAACAAGGGATATGAACATCAGCTACTTTGTCACTTTGATGCTTGTAGTTGGGATTTTTGGTTTTTTTGTACAGAGGATATAGTTCACTGAATAACTTAGCAATCATGCATCCTTCTTGCATATGCAATTTTATTCTCATTCTGATGCTTGCTAGTGTTAGTTGAGGTTTTTTGCACAAGGGATACCTCGAGGTTTGGTCTGAGCATGCATGAATGTCTGGTAAGAACAGATGGTCCCTTTAAATACTAAGCTTCAGATTTTTGTATTCGGGGTTTTGAGTACATGCTCATATTGAAGGCTATCTGAGCATGTACTGATAAGAACATATGCTACTTTGTCACTTTGATGCTTGCAGTTGGGAGTTGTGGTTTTTTGAACAAGGAATAAGAACATATGCTACTTTTTCACTTTGATGCTTGCAGTTGGGCCTAAAGAATTTTTTGAATAGGGGATATAGTTCACTGATTAACTTAGCATTCATGTCTCCTTCCTGCATATGCAATTTATTTGTCATTCTGATGCTTGCAAGTGTTATTCGAGGTTTTCGGCACAAGGGAGAGCTCAAGTTTTTTGTCTAAGCATGCATGAATGTCTGGTAAGAACAGATGGTCCTTACTTTAAATACTTATGCTTGTTGTTGTGTTATTCGGGGTTTTGAATACAAAATGAATTCAAGGATAACTGATGCTTGCAATACTGATGCTTACCATGGGAAATGATGATAAATGAGCAATTTGTTTGATCAGTGAGTCATTCATAATCTGATTCCACTACAGTAAACTAACAGATCACATGAAAATGATATGATCATGATCTTATCTGATCTGGTACGCATCAGTATTTAAGCGAGCTTGCAACAGCTCAGTTATCCTTCAATATCTATTGTATTGAAAACCACGAATACGAAATAACAAGCATCAGTATTTAAAGTAAGGGACCATCTGTTCTTACTAGACATTCATGCATGCTCAGACAAAACCTTAAGCTATCCCTTGACCAAAAATCCTCAAATAACACTTGCAAGCATCAGAATGACATAGAAATTGCATATGCAGGAAGGGTAATATATTTTTTTTCCTAAACGCTACTGCGGCGTTTTGAAAACGCCGCTATAGGTATGGATGTCAAATGGAACCATGTCTACTGCCACGTTTTTGAAACGGCGCGGTAGGGTCCGTCATCTATACCGGCGTTTTCAAAAAACGCCGGTGTAGACCCCTTTCGATTCCCCAGCATTTACAGCGGCGTTTTAAGAAATGCCGGTATGTCCTACACCGGCGTTTATAAACGCCGGGGTAGGCTAAAAAACTGCCATCAAAGCGTTTACATGTTGTAATGTTATGGGAGTACAAGAGATCAAGAACTAGGATGATTTATATAAATAGATTAACAAATAATTAAGTAAACTTGGCCTTATTCAAGTTTAACACGTACCGTAATCAGACAAATTTTGGATGATTAGTTTGGTGATTTATCTGATTGTATCAGATACTTGACGGCAAGGTTACCTATATGATATTTTTAAGGTAAACTGGAAGCATAGTTCATATTCAAACTTCAAAGAAAGCAACTGATGATCTAACTATACTAGTTTAGGTTATCACTTCTGAATGCTAGCTTGCCAAGAAACTAATCGATGTGAATTTTAGAGACTGCGTCATATTTCTTCATGTCGTCCAAATTACTTGTACATACCGAAAACCCATTTCCTCCGACAATTTATATCTTTATGATCGGGTTCAAACGAAGCGAGTTGATCAGATTCGCTTTTAAACGGAGCGAGTTGAACTCTATTGATAGTATACTGTTAAAAAGAAAATAATTTTATTGATGAATTAATGTCTCAGATTCTAACTAAGCCTCGAAAAGTCTAGTTCTTTTTCTTGTTACATGCTGGATTAGAAGAGAGGCTAGTCAACCAGAACTGATCAGCAACGACAGGTTCATCATCATCGTTGCGGTGCCAGGACCAAAGTGCATGAGTGGTATTCGCAACATCAAGCTGACCATGCCCAAAGCTTGCCTCTCTAAACAAGGAGATTTCCGGTTTAGGGTTGTAGTAATCGCTTGCTAGTCCTTCTTTATTGCCTCCATCTCCAATTGTTATGTACACCGGTCCACACTCATCGGCTTTGTTGTCTCTGACTCGTGTCTGTAAAGATTAAAAACCGTTAACTAATTGAGTGAAACAAGGTTCTTTCTATTATTTATTTTTTTGACAGAAGGGATGGAGTCTAAGGACTTCAGCCAAATCCATTAAACTAGAGGTTTTTTTCTATTATTGAAGTACAAAAGAAACGAACGATGAATTTGGTAGACTTACGAAGCGCTCATAGGCGTGCACATGACCAGCGAAGACGACATCAACACAAGCACCATAGAGCAAATCCTCCATAGCAACTCTCATGCTCTCTCCCTCCCCTTGATGCGCTTCATTGGAATTATACCAAGGTGCATGAAGTAGAACCACCAACCACGGCGTCTTCCCCCGGTCCACGTTCTTCAAGTCGCCGACCAACCAATTGTACTGGTCAGAAGCTGCATCAAAGTCCGTATAGGAACCCAACATGACCACATGAATCGAACCACCAGCCGCATCAAACGAATAGTAGAGGTTGGAGGTAGAGCCACTTAATTCGTAGGGCATGCGCCACCTGGCATTGTAGGCTTTGAAGGGCGTTCTCGCCACTATGGGAATCTTCTCAACTTCGTGGTTGCCTTGAGTCACCATCCACGGGCGACTGCTGGCCAGAGGTTCGACCAAGCGACCAAAGGAGTCCCAAAGGGTTTGGTCGAAATCAGCATATGAGAGGTCGCCGGGGAGGAGGAGCATGTCGTAGCCGGAGCTTGAAATGTGGGAAAGGGTTGAGTTGGTCCAGCCAGTCTGCCCTAAGTCACCTGTAAGTTACGGACCGACATTGTTCAACACGTTGTATGATCAACACTACTCAACATTTACAAATTCGAGTAACCAATTTTTTATTTTTTATTTTTTGAAATAAAAGTGACCAAGATCACCGATTTCATTAATAAAAGATTAACGAAACCACAAAATAGCCATACTACAAATCAGTAACCAATCTTAACATAACAGAGTTGATATGCAAATGCAAAACACCCCCAAAATACGAGAAATTACTTACCAATGACTGCAAGTTTGATGGGGAGTTTTGGAGGCGGAGTCTTGAAAGAAAACTCGCGTGCAGGGTTAGAGCTGCAACGGTAGTAGTACACCGTATTATGTGTTAAAGGCCCAATCACGACATCATGGATTAAGCCCGATTCGTAGAGCAGATAGGAGTATTGGGAGGCAGAACCAGAAGCAGAGGACGGGTATTGGCCAGACGAGGTGCCATACTCCACAGTAGATGGGGCATCGACCTCAGTTATCCATGTAACTCTCATTTTGTCATTCCCGGCTTCAGAGATGTGCACCTGGCCATTGATGACAGTCGTAAGCAATGTAAGGCATGCAAGCTTTGAAACCTCTTCTATTAAGCTATACTAGTAATTGCATGTGTGATGCACGTTTTTTTTAATATTGTAAATAATACGAATAATTATGTCGTAAATAAATTTGAATTCTGAGGGTATTATGGTAACTAACAACACAACAGTTGAGTAAATGAATGGTTAATATAACTCCCACTTAAAAATGAATGGTTGAGATTAGATGATTGAATGGTTGTCTACAAATGACAACTCCAACTCTCCATAGAGATTAGAGATTAGAGATATGTTAATAAAGATCGACGGTATGAATAATAGCATGCCATATCCTAATGAAAGATTGTAATCGAATTTCCATCCATTTCAAATTCAAAAGCAAAATGACAACAATAGTTGACATTTTCTCTTTCCTATCTCTAATCTCTAATCTCTAATCTCTAATCTCTAATAATATAACGGGAGAAGATCTTAGTGTCATTTATCATTTTGTCATTCTATCAACATGTGTTATGCACGTACATAACTGATATAAAGAAAATTTCCCATTCAAATCCTTCCTATGTTAAAGTTTTTTTAAAATTTAAATTTTTAAAATTTTAAATTATTAAAACATGCATCGCACGTGTAAATTACTAGTTAACAGAAAAGGAAACGATATTATTCAAGAGAAGAAAGATTCTAATATTTATTTTTCTCATCATTGTTTTTAATCATATACCTTACTTAACTCGACTTGCTAGTTCAATGCATGTCTATATCTAACATATAAGCATTCACACTTGCCCTACGTACCCACTAGTAATTTCTCCATAAACTAACAAAAATAATAACAATGATAATTAAATTTAAAAACACGGATAAAGTTCTACATCCTTTTAAAAAAAAAAAACCCTATTCTCTCATCAACATCAAACTTTTTCCAATCAATTTTCTTGTTATTATGGTTAAACTACACAAAATTCAAACCTATTGTTCATTACTTCATTCACTTGTTTACTAACTCATTTTGACTTCAAGATGATGTAGGAGTTATCATGGTAGTTGGCCACCCCCTACCCATATGACTTATTGTACGATAATAGTGCAAGAAAATAATATTGGTTCTGCGTGCATTTTATTAAAAAAAATTTAACAAAATATACAATAAAAAATAAGACAACGGACCGGGTTCTGAAACTCATACACTACAATCAACAAATAAAAAATATAATTTGCCAGACTGGTTCTCTGATGTCTGAGGAGAGGACCATAGCCGTCATTCACAGAGCTTCGATCTCCAAAATCGGTATTGGAACCATCGATCATATAACACATTATTTATGAAATGATTTTTTTTGATATATCGGATAGAGCTAAACGGCTTCAGCCATCAAAAAATATATAAATTAATAAAAATAGTAAGTTACAGACAAAATCACAAGAGATTTTACAAGTTGTAAAACAAATTGAAAATACAAAAAAGTTATAAAACAGAAAGAAGATTACAAAAAAGTAATCCAAAAATGGCCGAAAAGCACACCAATAAGAGAACTTCGATACAACAGTTGAAACACAACGAACAGGAAGACGGAGCACTCAGCCATCATTGTTTATGAAATGATGAAGAGAAGGAAATGGATCAGTACGTACCTGTTGAGGGGTGAGTTCATCAGCATCATCATCAAGTGGGACTGAGAGGGTCTCTCTTGCCTTTGGACGCTGGTAACAGTGGGACCCATCAATCAAGAGCACGAGAATTACAGCAGTTAGCATCACAACCTTGATGGTACAATATGAAGGAGGAGGAGAAGAGGAGGGCGCCATTGTAATTTGAGAGAGAGAGAGAGAGAAAGGAGAGGGATTTATAGAGAGAGAAAGCGGTTAATCTTTTTTGGATTTGCGTGTAGATTCAGTTCAATAAGTTTCTACAGAATCGTCTGTATTATTTATCCTATACGTAAAGGCCTTCGGGACCGTTGGATGGAATTACCGAAGCGGTGGGGCGTCAAGATATCGTGCGCAGTCGGTCATCCAATGGTTGGAGATATTTCCGCTTAGGATATGAACATTTTGATGGATTTTTTAAGGTAGAGGGGACACGTGGAGAGATTCTGAGGTGACGCGTGTCACGTTTGGCGCTGGGCCCCGGTGTCTTTCTGTTTTCTCGTGATTTGGAAAGACGACAAATTTGTTCGCAGGTTTTGGACCTCAAAGTAATTTGGTCCACACTCAAGAAGGATAGACCGTTAGAGGCTGGTTTTTCAAAAAAAAAAAACGATTATTAACGGATACAATGCATGTGATTATATCTTAATTAATGTCTAATTATCACATTTCTTAGAAAAGAAAGTAATTATCATCGTTGACAACTTCACATATTAGATACAAAATTGATTTTGGTTAGGTTTCTTTATTAAATAATGATTATGACTATACTTTTTTAGAGACGTTTTTACATAGAAAACTAGTCCAAAAAATGAAAGTGCGAACGTTACGTTTCTATTGTATTTGAGAGGCTGAAAAGGATGTTGTTTATGGGTATGTCGACGATTGTGCGCTACTTCAACGCAGGCAATTAATGGATATTTGGTGGCAAGTGACAGCTTAATTAATTTATATTTTGACTTTAAAAACTAATAATAAGTCCGAATTGCTGAATTGTTTTCAGGGAAACATTCAGCTCTTGTCCTGTCTTGAAACTAATAATGAGTCCGAATTGCTGAATTGTTTTCAGGGAAACATTCAGCTCTTGTCCTGTCTTGTGCACTTGATTCCAAAAAGATTCAATTGAAAAGTTCACACTTCATCACGTCGGCAAGATATCGTAGTCTGATGAACCGAAGCTCATTCCCCATTACTAAGAGCATCTGCAGTTCGTTTGCCATTGATGCAGTTTGTTTCTGGGAGACGTATGGATGCACCAGGTGTGAGTTCTTACTCGATTTGTATTTAAAGGAGGAAGCTACTAATCAGATGACCCTTAGCTGGACGAGCGGTACCGGTGACAGGCTGGAGTGAGGCGAGGCTGGATGCTCGGCTCGGATCAGGGGACTCGGATCCGAGGTCTAGTGTATCTGCAGACGGTCTAGGAACACCGAGGTTGGTCCCGGTGGCAGACCCTCCGACGATCTAGCCAGTCACTTAAGATAGAGCAATAGTAACTAGGGTTTTGTGGAAGAAAGATTGATTACCTGTAGACAGGGGGGAAGGTCTGGTATTTATAGGGAAAGCCAATCGGGTCCAGACCCGTTTGGGGCTGGTCCGGACCCGGTTACCCGAGTTGCTGAAGTGGTGAAAAGCCGGGCGGTATAGGGCTGACGTGGCAGACGCCGGAGCGGTTTTCGGGCTGACGTGGCAGAGCTTCGGGCGGTTTTCCGGTGCTGATGTGGCAGATCTGAAGGATCAGAAAGAGCGCGTATCCTGAGGGGATCCTGTGGCCCAGGATGGGCTACGTTATTCCTGACCCGTATCACAAGCCCCACGCTCCTGTAGGGCTGGGTGATCCAGCCGTGTAGGAGTGACTCTTTGCCTCGGGGGGAAGAGCAGATGTTGGGGTAAGAAGGTAGGATCTGTTATTTTTCCGAAGAGGCCAGGGGTTAGGAGGAATGGATCCCTCGTTGGAGCTTGCGCAGGAGGCCGTGTAAAGGAGTAAGACAGCCAGAAGTGGGCCTGTCGAGGACTGGGGGTCGGCGGACGAGCCCATGGGGTCGGCGGACGAGCCCCAAGGGTCGGCAGACGACCGCCTCGCTAGTTGGAAGAGCGAGGGGACGTCGAGGCTTTCCGTTGGGACTTGTTTGCCGAGCGTTAAGGGTTGGTGGCCGAGACCCTGGGGGTCGGTTTGTCGAAGGCTTAGGGGTCGGCAGTCGACCTCCTTGGGTCTATGGACGATCTCCTCGCTAGTTGGAAGAGTGAGGAGAGCATTTGGTGTTCGGGATGCTATCCGAGCGTCGAGCCCCCCAGAGTAAAGGAGAGCGATTGGTGCTAGGGATGCTATCCGAGTGCCGAGCCCCCAGAGTCAAAGGGGAGCGATTGGTGCTCGGGATGCTATCCGAGCGCCGAGCCCCCCCAGAGAAAGGAGAGCGATTGGTGCTCGGGATGCTATCCGAGCGCCGAGCCACCCTGAGTCAAAGGAGAGTTGTGGGTGCTCGTGTTTCCATTCGAGCGCCGACCCTTCCGTGAAAATAGAAGGGAAATTGGCTCGCGCTTCTATCCGAGCTCCGAGCCCCCACCGAGAAAGACGAAGGTGGCCTGGCTCGAGCTTTGATCCGAGCGTCGACCCTTCTGTAAAAATAGAAGTGGAATTGGCTCGTGCTGCTATCCAAGCTCCGAGCCCCCACCGAGAAAGACGAAGGTGGCCTGGCTCGAGCTTTGATCCGAGCGTCGACCCTTCTGTAAAAATAGAAGGGGAATTGGCTCGCGCTGCTATCCGAGTTTCGAGCCCCCACTGAGAAAAACGAAGGTGGTGTGGCTCGTGCTTCGATCCGAGCGTCGACCCTTCTGTGAAAATAGAAGGGAGATTTTTGGCTCGTGTTGCTATCCGAGCGTCGAGCCCCTACTGACGAAGGTGGCCTGGCTCGAGCTTTGATCCGAGCGTCGACCCTTCTGTGAAAAATAGAAGGGGAATTGGCTCGTGTTGCTATCCGAGCTCTGAGCCCCGACTGAGAAAGACGAAGGTGGCCTGGCTCGAGCTTTGATCCGAGCATCGACCCTTCTGTGAAAATAGAAGGAGAATTGGCTCGCGCTTCTATCCGAGCTCCGAGCCCCCACTGAGAAAGACAAAGGTGGCATGGCTCGAGCTTGGATCCGAGCGTCGACCCTTCTGTGAAAATAGAAGGGGAATTGGCTCGTGTTGATATCCGAGCGTCGAGCCCCGACTGAGAAAGACGAAGGTGGTGTGGCTCGTGCTTCGATCCGAGCGTCGACCCTTCTGTGAAAATAGAAGGGGAATTGGCTCGTGGTTCTATCCGAGCTCCGAGCCCCCACTGAGAAAGACGAAGGCGGTATGGCTCGTGCTTCGATCCGAGCGTCGACCCTTCTGTAAAAATAGAAGGGGAATTGGCTTGTGCTGCTCTCCGAGCGTCGAGCCCCCCAGAGTAAAGGAGAGCGATTGGTGCTAGGGATGCTATCCGAGCGCCGAGCCCCCAGAGTCAAAGGGGAGCGATTGGTGCTCGGGATGCTATCCGAGTGCCGAGCCCCACCCAGAGAAAGGAGAGCGATTGGTTCTCGGGATGCTATCCGAGCGCCGAGCCACCCTGAGTCAAAGGAGAGTTGTGGGTGTTCGCGTTTCCATTCGAGCGTCGACCCTTCTGTGAAAATAGAAGGGGAATTGGCTCGCGCTTCTATCCGAGCTTCGATCCCCCACCGAAAAAGACGAAGGTGGCCTGGCTCGAGCTTTGATCCGAGCGTCGACCATTCTGTAAAAATAGAAGGGGAATTGGCTCGTGCTGCTATCCGAGCTCCGAGCCCCCACCGAGAAAGACGAAGGTGGCCTGGCTCGAGCTTTGATCCGAGCGTCGAACCTTCTGTAAAAATAGAAGGGGAATTGGCTCACGCTGCTATCCGAGTTCCGAGCCCCCACTGAGAAAGACGAAGGTGGCCTGGCTCGAGCTTTGATCCGAGCGTCGACCCTTCTGTGAAAATAGAAGGGGAATTGGCTCGTGTTGCTATCCGAGCTCCGAGCCCCCACTAAGAAAGACGAAGGTGGCCTGGCTCGAGCTTGGATCCGAGCGTTGACCCTTCTGTGAAAATAGAAGGGGAATTGGCTCGCGCTTCTATCCGAGCTCCGAGCCCCCACTGAGAAAGACGAAGGTGGCCTGGCTCGAGCTTGGATCCGAGCGTCGACCCTTCTATGAAAATAGAACGGGAATTGGCTCGCGCTTCTATCCGAGCTCCGAGCCCCCACTGAGAAAGACGAAGGTGGCCTGGCTCGAGCTTTGATCCGAGCGTCGACCCTTCTGTGAAAAATAGAAGGGGAATTGGCTCGTGCTGCTATCCGAGCTCCGAGCCCCCACTGAGAAAGACGAAGGTGGCCTGGCTCGAACTTGGATCCGAGCGTCGACCCTTCTGTGAAAATAGAAGGGGAATTGGCTCGCGTTTCTATCCGAGCTCCGAGCCCCCACTGAGAATGACGAAGGTGGCCTGGCTCGAGCTTGGATCCGAGCGTCGACCCTTCTGTGAAAATAGAAGGGGAATTGGCTCGCGCTTCTATCCGAGCACCGAGCCCCCACTGAGAAAGACAAAGGTGGCCTGGCTCGAGCTTGGATCCGAGAATCGACCCTTCTGTGAAAATAGAAGGGAAATTGGCTCGCGCTTCTATCCGAGCTCCGAGCCCCCACTGAGAAAGACGAAGGTGGCCTGGCTCTGTAGCGCCCCGATTTCCGATACCGAGAAACCGTGACACGAGCCAAGACCTTTTCTTCAATTAGTCACAATACACAGAAAAACAGGAAAATTTAAAACTTTTTATTCAATACACAATGTGTTACAGTATGAATATTGTACAACTGTAATACCTTACAATAGAGTTACAATATTACCTTTACATTTCTAAGTATTACAACCTTCAACATCTTACATCAGAGTACTTCTCAACTAATGCATAATCAATACATATACTGCAGCGGAACTAAACATAACACTGACTCCTTACCTTCCTTGCCTTGAGTCCTCCTGAATTTCACCTTTGTACTTCGGTGATCCAGTACCTATGGAAGTGGGGACGTCAGTATTCACTGACGCTTAAAGGCTGATCATATAGCAGCGAATCTCCCAAACAGTATACAAAATATAGCAATGGTGTTAGTGTAGTTTAAGTGTTCGTGAGTGCTATGGCTAGACTCTAATGCGGCATTTGAAATAGAACTAGGACGCTTCCTATTCTAATGTCAGCAAGTCTCCGAAGCAACATGCAGCCCATACTACATGCGACCCCATCTCAAGCCGTTTCTCCATATATAGGGACTGGAACCCGCATTATGAACTTCTAATTGTACTCAACCTGTTCCTGACACCTACACGTGGCTAATGAGGTTGCAGATGTGGTCAAGTCCCACTATTGCATTTCGCCAGTGGTGTCTATGTTCGCCACTGCGACCCGGCCAACCGGACCTCTCTCCAAATAGACGAACCCAACGTATCGGGCGTCATTCCAAAATCAACTATAGGGTTTCGCAAGCGCAGGGTAGCGCAAAGCCTACCCTGTGGCACCCTCTGGGGTATCGCAAGCGCAGGACTGCACAATGCATCCTGTGGAACCCCCAGCCACGACACCTCAGGAATTAACAGCGCGAGATACGCAACCCGTGTCCTCAACTTGTGAGACGGCACCGTACGTATCCCTTTGACGGGAAGGTACAACCCAATACACCACCTATGATCGGCCTCAAGGGACGAGTTAGTGTAAGGGGCCCCCTACCACTGACTCCTCTCTCCCGGCAAAAGGGTTTAAATAAACTGATCCTTGTAAGTCACTATCCTAATGATGTCCCTGACTCGAACAATCCTAGGGGTGACAATATTATAAACACAACCTGCTAGGCCTTTAATTTAGGCTTCGCAAGACAACTCTACTAGGCCGCTCAACCTAGACTTACCAGAATCCCTCAAGATTCGGTTCGTGGCTCATCGATCCAAGACTTTGGGCGTGCGAATATACACGCATGCCGCTACTCTAGACTTGGATTCTGTCTATACTCCGGTCATCGATTAACCTACCCTGGTTAAGATTCGACGGTACACAAGGAGTGACTCCTCCACAGTTCCTTAGGGTAAGAAAACATATGTCTTGATGGTCGATAGCCCTTAGGATGGTAACCTCACCCTAGACGAGCACAACGAACTGTGTACTAGCTAACAAGCTATACACGAGTAACAACCACATACGAGCCAATTAAGCTACGTATGAAACAATAACTACCTACGAGCCAGGCGGGCCCCGTAAGAGATAACTACGTACATACCAGCCAATTAAGCTGCGTATGAGACCAACAGCTACGCACGGGCCAGTCGAGCCGCGTACGAGACAACAACCTACATACGAGCCAACTAAGCTACGTATGAGACCCACAGCTACATACGGGCTAGTCGAGCCACGTACGAGCACAACCATATGCAAACAACCATACAGGTAATCAATCTTAAAAGCAACCAAACGTACTTACTAGCAACTTACTCTTCTATTATTAGAAGCAACAGAAGAGTCTACTAGTAGTCTATGGTCGGTATTCTACTAAGGAAGAACCGAAGGCGATAAAACGGCCTTTATCAACTAACTATTACTAGTGGCCTTCCCAATCCTTATTACTTCAACCTATAGCGCCTTAAGCATGGCATAAAATCGCAAGCATCTTCCTACGACAATCTAATCATATAACACAACCACTCACCATGATACTCTTAAGTATGTATACGATTAAGCTTGTGCTTATATCGACCTTTAAGCATAAAAATCACTACGACCTAGACATGAAGTCCACTATAGTCAAGCGTAGGTTACAAATTGACCATGGAAGCTTACTACTTATCATGACTAATCACCACAACCCAACTAGTATGAACAAGCAACATTCCAAGGCATAGTAGGTAGTTCTAACACTACTCCTACAATATTTTAAGCAAGTATTTGAACTTTAGCATCGTATAGAACACAACATAAGGTCACTACAACTAACCATGGGTAGTTCCTTTACTCTAAGCATGAATATCATAGTATGGATGTCATTAACTTAACATGATCAATAATTAGCATGATATCTACTTACTTAGCATGAATCATGATCATCTACTAACATAGCATGAACAACCACTTATCTAAGCATGGGTACCATGTAAACATGAGTATTCATATAACCTAGCATGGTTTACAACTTACTCACAATCTAAACTAGCATGACATACAACTCACTTACAATTAAGCTAGCATGGCATATCTATAATTAAACTAACATGGTATATCACATACCTACAATTAAACTAGCATGGTATATCACTTACCTACAATTAAGCTAACATGGTATATCACATACCTACAATTAAACTAGCATGGTATGCAACTTTTCTACTATCATCCAAGCATGAATCTTTATTAAGCATAAATAACTACTAAACATGAATGTTTTACTAAACATGGGTAACTACTAGTATGAACATTCAACATTCCTAAGTATATATGTATATATACTTCTAACATGGTAAGTAATTTTATCATAGATCCTACAACATTCTAGGCACAATTAATCTAAACATGGTAGGAAACTCTTAGATTGCTTCCTACAACATTTTGAGCATAAATGAGTCAATCTAAACATGGTAGGAAACTCTTAGATTGAATCCTACAACATTTTAAGCATAAATGAGTGAATCTAAACATAGTAGGAAACTATTAGATTGCATCCTACAACATTCTAACATGAAATAGCATTCCTAAAACATGATGGAAAATTTTAGGAAGCATACTACAACATTTTAAGCTTAAAAAATATGATAGGTAATCTTAGTAAGAAACCTACAACACATATGTCATTCCTACATATGATAGGCAATTTTAGAATTACTCCTCCAACATTCTAAACATCATTAAGTATGCTAGATATTTTTAGAGTGAATCCTACAACATTCTAGGTATAAAGCACGATAGGATATTTTTAGAAATGATCCTACAACTTTCTAAACATAAAGCATGATAGGATATTTTTATAAAACAT
The DNA here is from genome assembly GCA_017893485.1 of Hemerocallis citrina. Lineage (NCBI taxonomy): Eukaryota > Viridiplantae > Streptophyta > Magnoliopsida > Asparagales > Asphodelaceae > Hemerocallis > Hemerocallis citrina. The sequence continues at coordinate 209,186,653 of CM030368.1, read as the reverse complement.
CCTACAACTAATTAAGCATGAAAACATGGTAGGATATTTTTTTAGAAGAAATCCTACAACTAACCAAGCATGAAAACATGGTAGGATATTTTTAGAAGTAATCATACAACTAACTAAGCATGAAACATGGTAGGATATTTTTTTAGAAAAAGTCCTACAACATTCTAAGCATATCTAAATTATGCTAATATAATCTTAGCATGGTATCTACTTTATGAACACAAAATAAATGTCTACAATCATCTACTACCATTACTAGTCCATTTTAATCAAAAGCACAACATACAACTATCTACCATTACTACTACTTTATTTTAGTCAAGAACATAACACTCAACTATCTACTACTACTATTACTTCATTCTCATCAAAATCACAACATACAACTATCTTATTACTACTACTACTTTATGGACATAAACATCTACACTACTTACTACCACTTCTTCCTTTAATCAACATACTACTACTTTATTTAATCAACCATACTACCACTACCTTATTAATCAACATGCTATTACTACTTTATTTAATCAACATGCTACTACTACCTTATTTAATCACATACTACTACTTTATATTTTAGCATGCTACTACTTAGTTGCTTACTAGTCTTTATTATTACTAGTGATAAAAGAAAAGATCATTTTTATTTTATTTTACTTTACAACTAGTAAATATGAAAGAAAAGATCTTTTTTTATTATTTCTACAACTAGTGATTAAAAGAAAAGATCTTTTTAATATTTCTACAACTAGTGATTAAAAAGAAAAGATCTTTTTAATATTTCTCTAACTAGTAATTAATAAAAAGAAAAGATCTTTTTAATCTACAACTAGTGATTAATAAAAAGAAAAGATCTTTTTAATCTACAACTAGTGATTAATAAAAAAAAGGAAAGATCTTTTTATTCAATAAAGAAAATTACAACAACATATGCTTATTATTATTAGTCCAAGTTCCATAAAAGTCCTACAACTAACACTGGGTGTAAAAATGTTCATATGCCAATTCCTACAAGTCCTACAACCCTCAATCGGTTGTATGTTCAAGATTATATGCAATATGCCTTTTTAGTCCAACAACATACAAAACAACAACTACAATGTTAAAGATGTGATCTTTATATGTTTTTAGTAGTTACTACTACTACTTTCTTTATTTTATTTACCACAACATTCAACACACCCATTCACAAAACTCACCCAAAAACAAAAGAAAACAAAACAAGAAGGTAGGAGAAGAAGTCAAACAACAAAACAAACAAACAAACAAACAAACAAACAACCAAAGAAGCATGAAGAAACCCCCACCTTAGCCCTTTTTTTTTGGAAGGACTAGCTTGCTACCTTCTCCTTCCCCTAGCTTTTTAGAACTCCTAAGAACCCTACAATAAAAACTCTCTTTTGTTAGTATGAGACCTCTCTTTCTTTTCCTTTCTTTCTTTCTATCTTTTTGATCTTTTGTTTTCTAAAATGAGAGAAGGAGGAGAAGGAGGGGGTATTTATAGGAGGAGAGAATGGTGGATATTTGCAATGTGCACCCACACAATTGCACAAAACCATTCCCTCTTTTGGGGGCCGGCCATGCCCTAGGGGGGGAGGGGTATGGTGTAGGCTTGGTGAGGTGGAGGGATAAGGCTTCTAGAAGGGTTTTAACACTTCTCATGCATACAAACCCTAAATTAAACCCCCTAATCAAACCTTAATCTTCTAATTAAGTTGTCATGACAAGGGTAAGTATATTGACCAAAAGTATATACTACATACTTATATGATGTACTAAGTACCATACAATTGTATGTATGTGTACATGTATGTGTATACTAAAATTCCGTATAAAATCCTCATAAAATTTCCATAAAATAGTTTAATTTTGAAAATAATAATAAAATAAATATTATTATTAATTCGGAGGCTCGCGCTATCAATTTGATGCGCTTCGGATGCGCACTGACCGATAGATGCGCGTAGGCCCTGTTTGTGGGCAACCCGACAAAAAATTACCAAAATGATCTGATTTTGGGATTAAAATAAAATAATAATAAAATAGTAATTTCTACGAGTTAATATCCGTCCGGGATATTACATTACTCCCTCCTTAGAATAGTTCTGTCCTCAGAACTACTTTAAGTTAGGAGAATGAATTGACAGATACGAAATAGCATGGTCGGAAAACAAGAGATGAACCGAAATTTTTCTTTGAACATCCATCCAAAGGGTTACACTTATATATACATAAACCTACTGGTTTACAAAATGTCATCTCTTCCTAAGTAATAACTTTCCTACCTATACATTACAGGAGTAGGAGTCAAGATTCCAAAATAATAAAACGGTCTACCTAAACCTACTTGGTTACAAGTGTCACATTTTTTCCTAAGTGACATCCTCCCTATCTGTACATCACAAATGTAGGGGCCAAAATCACAAAATAACAAAACAACTCCTAGTACCCGACTGCCTAGTCGGTACTGTTGGCTCCCTCAGGTGGGTCCTGCCCGGTCATCAGTGCCAGCAGCTGTGCAATCTGAACCTGAAGGTCTGCGCACCGACGCTCCAGGCGCTCAAACTGTGCCCTGTAGGCACGGTTTTGGATGACCATTCGGCGCTGAGCCCTTGCGTTGGCGCTCCTCAATCTTTCTACCTCCCTTGCATGGTGATAGTTGACGAACTCGCCTGAGTCCATCCTGTTCTCTAGGTGGACGTGCGACCAAGTCAGCATGGAGATGTCTTCGAAGACCTGCTGGAAGGCCTCCTCGACGGGGGTAAGCTGGGAAGGTGGCGGTACTGGGGCCTGACCTCCAAAAGCAAAAGCCCCTGCTGTGGCAGCTGCGGGGGCTCCGTGGGCCAGTCCGGCCTCCACGGGTGGCTGAGTCTCCTCCAGGATAGGCTCGGTGTCCGAGTCTATCTCTATCACCTCTTCCTGACCCCACCCACTCCCCGTGGGAACTAATCTGTCCGTTATCCTGCAAGGAGTGGATACAGAAATTAGCATCGATATAGAAATATTATAAAACAAAAGTTGAAAGAACAACAATATGAGTTATAATTATCTACAACTAGCTAAAACCCAATCTCCTAAAGGCATCTAAGTTTAAATTTTCCTACTGTGTTGGACTGTAAATTGAAGCTAGCTCTGATACCACTCTGTAGCGCCCCGATTTCCGATACCGGGAAATCGTGACACGAGCCAAGACCTTTTCTTCAATTAGTCACAATACACAGAAAAACAGGAGAATTTAAAACTTTTTATTCAATACACAATGTGTTACAGTCTGAATATTGTACAACTGTAATACCTTACAATAGAGTTACAATATTACCTTTACATTTCTAAGTATTACAACCTTCAACATCTTACATCAGAGTACTTCTCAACTAATGCATAATCAATACATATACTGCAGCGGAACTAAACATAACACTGACTCCTTGCTTTCCTTGCCTTGAGTCCTCTTGAATTTCGCCTTTGTACTTCGGCGATCCAGTACCTATGGAAGTGGGGACGTCAGTATTCACTGACGCTTAAAGACTGATCATATAGCAGCGAATCTCCCAAACAGTATACAAAATATAGCAATGGTGTTAGTGTAGTTTAAGTGTTCGTGAGTGCTATGGCTAGACTCTAATGCGGCATTTGAAATAGAACTAGGACGCTTCCTATTCTAATGTCAGCAAGTCTCCGAAGCAACATGCAGCCCATACTACATGCGACCCCATCTCAAGCCGTTTCTCCATATATAGGGATTGGAACCTGCGTTATGAACTTCTAATTGTACTCAACCTGTTCCTGACACCTACACGTGGTTAATGAGGTTGCAGATGTGGTCAAGTCCCACTATTGCATTTTGCCAGTGGTGTCTATGTTCGCCACTGCGACCCGGCCAACCGGATCTCTCTCCAAATAGACGAACCCAACGTATCGGGCGTCATTCCAAAATCAACTATAGGGTTTCGCAAGCGCAGGGTAGCGCGAAGCCTACCCTGTGGCACCCTCTGGGGTATCGCAAGCGCAGGACTGCACAATACATCCTGTGGCACCCCCAGCCACGGCACCTCAGGAATTAACAGCGCGAGATACGCAACCCGTGTCCTCAACTTGTGAGACGGCACCGTACGTATCCTTTTGACGGGAAGGTACAACCCAATATACCACCTATGATCTGCCTCAAGGGACGAGTTAGTGTAAGGGGCCCCCTACCACTGACTCCTCTCTCCCGGCAAAAGGGTTTAAATAAACTGATCCTTGTAAGTCACTATCCTAATGATGTCCCTGACTCGAACAATCCTAGGGGTGACAATATTATAAACACAACCTGCTAGGCCTTTAATTTAGGCTTCGCAAGATAACTCTACTAGGCCGCTCAACCTAGACTTACCAGAATCCCTCAAGATTCGGTTCGTGGCTCATCGATCCAAGACTTTGGCCGTGCGAATATACACGCATGTCGCTACCCTAGACTTGGATTCTGTCTATACTCCGGTCATCGATTAACCTACCCTGGTTAAGATTCGACGGTACACAAGGAGTGACTCCTCCACAGTTCCTTAGGGTAAGAAAACATATGTCTTGATGGTCGATAGCCCTTAGGATGGTAACCTCACCCTAGACGAGCACAACGAACTGTGTACTAGCTAACAAGCTATACACGAGTAACAACCACATACGAGCCAATTAAGCTACGTATGAAACAATAACTACCTACGAGCCAGGCGGGCCCCGTAAGAGATAACTACGTACATACCAGCCAATTAAGCCGCGTATGAGACCAACAGCTATGCACGGGCCAGTCGAGCCGCGTACGAGACAACAACCTACATACGAGCCAACTAAGCTACGTATGAGACCCACAGCTACATACGGGCTAGTCGAGCCATGTACGAGCACAACCATATGCAAACAACCATACGGGGAATCAATCTTAAAAGCAACCAAACGTACTTACTAGCAACTTACTCTTCTATTATTAGAAGCAACAGAAGAGTCTACTAGTAGTCTATGGTCGATATTCTACTAAGGAAGAACCGAAGGCGATAAAACGGCCTTTATCAACTAACTATTACTAGTGGCCTTCCCAATCCTTATTACTTCAACCTATAGCGCCTTAAGCATGGCATACAATCGCAAGCATCTTCCTACGACAATCTAATCATATAACACAACCACTCACCATGATACTCTTAAGTATGTATACGATTAAGCTTGTACTTATATCGAGCTTTAAGCATAAAAATCACTACGACCTAGACATGAAGTCCACTATAGTCAAGCGTAGGTTACAAATTGATCATGGAAGCTTACTACTTATCATGACTAATCACCACAACCCAACTAGTATGAACAAGCAACATTCCAAGGCATAGTAGGTAGTTCTAACACTACTCCTATAATATTTTAAGCAAGTATTTGAACTTTAGCATCGTATAGAACACAACATAAGGTCACTACAACTAACCATGGGTAGTTCCTTTACTCTAAGCATGAATATCATAGTATGGATGTCATTAACTTAACATGATCAATAATTAGCATGATACCTACTTACTTAGCATGAATCATGATCATCTACTAACATAGCATGAACAACCACTTATCTAAGCATGGGTACCATGTAAACATGAGTATTCATATAACCTAGCATGGTATACAACTTACTCACAATCTAAACTAGCATGACATACAACTCACTTACAATTAAGCTAGCATGGCATATCTATAATTAAACTAACATGGTATATCACATACCTACAATTAAACTAGCATGGTATATCACTTACCTACAATTAAGCTAACATGGTATATCACTTACCTACAATTAAGCTAACATGGTATATCACATACCTACAATTAAACTAGCATGGTATGCAACTTTTCTACTATCATCCAAGCATGAATCTTTATTAAGCATAAATAACTACTAAACATGAATGTTTTACTAAACATGGGTAACTACTAGTATGAACATTCAACATTCCTAAGTATATATGTATATATACTTCTAACATGGTAAGTAATTTTATCATAGATCCTACAACATTCTAGGCACAATTAATCTAAACATGGTAGGAAACTCTTAGATTGCTTCCTACAACATTTTGAGCATAAATGAGTGAATCTAAACATTGTAGAAAACTCTTAGATTGCATCCTACAACATTTTAAGCATAAATGAGTGAATCTAAACATGGTAGGAAACTTTTAGATTGCATCCTACAACATTCTAAGCATGAATGAGTGAATCTAAACATGGTAGGAAACTCTTAGATTGCATCCTACAACATTTGAAGCATAAATGAGTGAATCTAAACATGGTAGGAAACTTTTAGATTGCATCCTACAACATTCTAAGTATGAATGAGTGAATCTAAACATGGTAGGAAACTCTTAGATTGCATCCTACAATATTCTAAGCATAAGTAGATTAATCTAAGCATGGAAGGAATTTTAGAATTAATCCTACAACATCCTAAGCATAAATAGGCTAATCTAAACATGGTAGGAACTTTAGAATTTTTCCTACAACATTCTAACATGAAATATCATTCCTAAAACATGATGGAAAATTTTAGGAAGCATACTACAACATTTTAAGCTTAAAAAATATGATAGGTAATCTTAGTAAGAAACCTACAACACATATGTCATTCCTACATATGATAGGCAATTTTAGAATTACTCCTCCAACATTCTAAACATCATTAAGTATGCTAGATATTTTTAGAGTGAATCCTACAACATTCTAGGTATAAAGCATGATAGGATATTTTTAGAAATGATCCTACAACATTCTAAACATAAAGCATAATAGGATATTTTTATAAAACATCCTACAACTAATTAAGCATGAAAACATGGTAGGATATTTTTTTAGAAGAAATCCTACAACTAACTAAGCATGAAAACATGGTAGGATATTTTTAGAAGTAATCCTACAACTAACTAAGCATGAAACATGGTAGGATATTTTTTTAGAAATAGTCCTACAACATTCTAAGCATATCTAAATTATGCTAATATAATCTTAGCATGGTATCTACTTTATGAACACAAAATAAAGGTCTACAATCATCTACTACCATTACTACTCCATTTTAATCAAAAGCACAACATACAACTATCTACCATTACTACTACTTTATTTTAGTCAAGAACATAACACTCAACTATCTACTACTACTATTACTTCATTCTCATCAAAATCACAACATACAACTATCTTATTACTACTACTACTTTATGGACATAAACATCTACACTACTTACTACCACTTCTTCCTTTAATCAACATACTACTACTTTATTTAATCAACCATACTACCACTACCTTATTAATCAACATGCTATTACTACTTTATTTAATCAACATGCTACTATTACCTTATTTAATCACATACTACTACTTTATATTTTAGCATGCTACTACTTAGTTGCTTACTAGTCTTTATTATTACTAGTGATAAAAGAAAAGATCATTTTTATTTTATTTTACTTTACAACTATTAAATATGAAAGAAAAGATCTCTTTTTATTATTTCTACAACTAGTGATTAAAAGAAAAGATCTTTTTAATATTTCTACAACTAGTGATTAAAAAGAAAAGATCTTTTTAATATTTCTTTAACTAGTAATTAATAAAAAGAAAAGATCTTTTTAATCTACAACTAGTGATTAATAAAAAGAAAAGATCTTTTTAATCTACAACTAGTGATTAATAAAAAAAAGGAAAGATCTTTTTGTTCAATAAAGAAAATTACAACAACATATGCTTATTATTATTAGTCCAAGTTCCATAAAAGTCCTACAACTAACAATGGGTGTAAAAATGTTCATATGCCAATTCCTACAAGTCCTACAACCCTCAATCGGTTGTATGTTCAAGATTATATGCAATATGCCTTTTTAGTCCAACAACATACAAAACAACAACTACAATGTTAAAGATGTGATCTTTATATGTTTTTAGTAGTTACTACTACTACTTTCTTTATTTTATTTACCACAACATTCAACACACCCATTCACAAAACTCACCCAAAAACAAAAGAAAACAAAACAAGAAGGTAGGAGAAGAAGTCAAACAACAAAACAAACAAACAAACAAACAAACAAACAACCAAAGAAGCATGAAGAAACCCCCACTTTAGCCCTTTTTTTTTGGAAGGACCAGCTTGCTACCTTCTCCTTCCCCTAGCTTTTTAGAACTCCTAAGAACCCTACAATAAAAACTCTCTTTTGTTAGTATGAGACCTCTCTTTCTTTTCCTTTCTTTCTTTCTATCTTTTTGATCTTTTGTTTTCTAAAATGAGAGAAGGAGGAGAAGGAGGGGGTATTTATAGGAGGAGAGAAGGGTGGATATTTACAATGTGCACCCACACAATTGCACAAAACCATTCCCTCTTTTGGGGGCCGGCCATGCCCTAGGGGGGAAGGGGTGTGTAGGCTTGGTGAGGTGGAGGGATAAGGCTTCTAGAAGGGTTTTAACACTTCTCATGCATACAAACCCTAAATTAAACCCCCTAATCAAACCTTAATCTTCTAATTAAGTTGCCATGACAAGGGTAAGTATATTGACCAAAAGTATATACTACATACTTGTATGATGTACTAAGTACCATACAATTGTATGTATGTGTACATGTATGTGTATACTAAAATTCCTTATAAAATCCTCATAAAATTCCCATAAAATAGTTTAATTTTGAAAATAATAATAAAATGAATTTTATTATTAATTCGGAGGCTTGCGCTATCAATTTGATGCGCTTCGGATGCGCACTGACCGATAGATGCGCGTAGGCCCTGTTTGTGGGCAACCCGGCGAAAAATCACCAAAATGATCTGATTTTGGGATTAAAATGAAATAATAATAAAATAGTAATTTCTACGAGTTAATATCCGTCCGGGATATTACAGGCTCGAGCTTGGATCCGAGCTCGACCCTTCTGTGAAAAATAGAAGGGGAATTGGCTCGTGTTGCTATCCGAGTGTCGAGCCCCGACTGAGAAAGACGAAGGTGGTGTGGCTCGTGCTTCGATCCGAGCGTCGACCCTTCTGTGAAAATAGAAGGGAAATTGGCTCGTGCTTCTATCCGATCTCTGAGCCCCCACTGAGAAAGATGAAGGCGGTATGGCTCGTGCTTCGATCCGAGCGTCGACCCTTCTGTAAAAATAGATGGGGAATTGGCTTGTGCTGCTCTACGAGCGTCGCCCCTTCTGACTTGATGCCCTTCTGACTTGGTGAAAAAGGCCTTTTTTGGATAGAAAAGGTGAAGGGATAGTGGGGTAATTTCACGCTTATTGCTGACGTCATGGCGCAAAGATCAAAGCTTTTTCAGATCTTGGTGGCCGTTGGATCTTGTCAGATAAGATCCAACGGCCAGATCTTTATTGCAAGAATCGAGGAGTCATTTTTTCTCTTTAAAAACCCATCCCCCTCTCATTTCTTTATCTTCATTTTCATTACTCACTTTCCAATTTTTAGCAAGAGCAGGAATCTTACTTGCCGTCGGGAGATTTTTTGGTGATCGTAACTTTCCACGCTCCAGGTTAGAATTTTTTCCCCTAGTAATGTCGCGAACTCAGTCCGGATCCGAGGCTAGCTCGTCTGGTTACTCTGCGGGGGAATCGGAGTTGGAAACGTCCTCGTCCTTGAGCAAGTACAAGGTGAAGGAGGAGGTTCTTTCCGACCCTGGTTCAGACGGAGGTGACGATGTTGTCTTTGTGGTGTCCTCGTTGAGATCCAGGAGATCGGCAAAGGAGCCCATGGAAGAGGATGGCGAGGAGGAGGACGAGAGGGACAGCGAGGATGAGGACGAGGAGGAATCGGATCAGGAGATGGGTGATGATGAAGAGGAGGGGGACGAAGATGAGCAGGTCGACGAGGGTGACGAGGAAGGCGAGGGAGACGAGGAGGAGGAGGAAGGCGAGGGAGATGAGGAGGAGGAGGTCGACGAACAGGAGGCCGGTCAGGGCATGCCCGGGGGGCCGGCTGGGGTCGGAGAAGATCTTCCCCCGCTACCCCCTTTGTCGATGCCGTCCCCCGAGCGTAAGGCTCGCCCTCGTCGGAAGAAGAAGGTCATGACAATTCCCCACAGTCCCTCCTCGCCCGACGAGGACGCACCGAGATCGGGTCTCGATGTTCTCCCGGTCACCTTCCGGAATCCCGTGTCGATTCGTATGTACCCTGACGACATTAAGGACATCCAACCGATCCCTCCCGTGCCGGGCGAGGACACTCGGGTGAAGATCTGCGCAGACAACACTCCGAGCATTCTGAGGCTGGAGTATTTCAACATTATCAGGGCTGCCTATTACATTCCGCGGGAGTATGAGCTCCTCCTTCCAAGTCCCGGTATCTGCCCTACCACAGTTCTGGCCCCGGGTTACTGCATGTTCCCAGAGGATGCCTTCCTCTCGGGACTGAGATTGCCCCAGCACCCTTCTGTGAAGAGGGTCTTGAACTGGGCGGAACTGTGCCCTATTCAGTACGGCTCGAATTCTTGGAAGCATCTTGTTTGCTTTATTCTGAAATGCTAAGAGAAGGGGGTGAAGCCGAGATTGTCGTATTTCCGGGCCATCTTTAGAATTGGTTCGCTCGGAGATCTAGAGGGGGTCTTCTACTTCTCACCGAGGCCACACAAGAAGGTGGTGCACGGCCACCCGGATTCGATAAAGGGGTGGAGGGGCAAGTACTTTGTTGTTAAGACCGACGGGTCTTGGGAGATCCCGACCCAGTGGAACTTCGTAAAGCCGAGACACAAGCCTCCGAAGAAGAGTGATTTATTGGCCAAGGAGTGGGAGAAGGTGGAGGCGATAGTGGGGGGTCACAGTATTGCATGGCCCCGAGTGACCGAGATTCACCTTGCGAGGGCCGGACTGAGTCCCGCCGACCCTATAGTATGTTTCTTTCCATATTTGTTCATCTTCCTGCCTTCGTGTTAACGTTAGCCTTTTTGTTCCATCTTTTTGCAGGGATGTTGACACAACAGGCGAACGCCAAGAAGATATTGCTCGCCGCGGCCGAGAAGACGAGGGTGGAGAAGAAGAAGAAGGAGGAGCAAGATCGTCTAGCGGCCGAGCGGAATAAGCTGGCCCGCCAGGCTGCGCAGGCCGGAGGGTCCTCCCAGGCGCCTGCCCCCGCGGCCGAGGGGCAATCCCCGGTGAAGAAGCAGAAGAGGCACCACCCGCACCACTCCCACTCATCGAGATCGGCTCGAGACGCTGCGGGCGGCTCGGGCAAGACCGTGGAAACCCCACAACAACAGCTTCCCCCGGTATGACCGAGTGCCGCGGAGCTGGTGGGGAGGATGGGTACGATGCCCTTTGTTCCTGACTGGTCGATTTTGAAGGGGGACACTATTCTCGACGGACCCGTCTCGATGGAGTTCGTCTCGAAGGCCATCACAGAGCGCGATGGGATGGCCTTGGCGGTGCAGACGGCTGACCAGGCCTATATGCGGTGGGCCCAAGCCCACCTCTTGGTAAGTCGGTTGAGATCTGCTTTTTGACTTAGCTTGGAACTATCATTAATTTTGATCTCTCTTTGAACAGGCGATGCTCCACGGCCAGCACGTCCACAAGTGCCTGGAGAAGGAAATTCTCCTTGAGCGGAAAAATGCGGAGAAGTACCTTCGGCAGCTGAATAAGGCGACGGATGATCTGAAAGAGGCCCGGGACCAAGTGCTCGTTCACGAGGCCCAGATAAAGTCTCTCGATAGGATCCATAAGCAGGACCGGGAGGATCTTTTGGCGAAGGTCGCAGCTGAGGCGGAGAAAGGGAAGAAGGCCCTGGCGGATTTGGAGGCGGTTGTGGGGGAGACCGTGGTGATGGCACGGGACGAGGCCTACGAACAGGCTAAGTCCCATTTTCGGCAGATCTACCCCGAGAAGAACGTCGACAACCTCTCCTACGGATGGCGTGCGGACTTGCCTCCGACCCCTGGCGGTGATGGGACCGGGGGAGCCCAGGACGATGACGAGGTGCCACCCGACCCCCAAGAATAGATAGTTGTTTTTTGTTCTTTTTATTTTTGATGTAAATGCCTGGCCACCGCGGTTTTTTGTATCAAAATTTTTGAAATAAATGAAATATACTTTTTGGGTCGACCCTTCAAGACTTGTGCTTTTGTGATATTTGTTTTCATCTTTTGGTAGACGTGTTTGACTCGGAACGCCGATCCCGTTCTGGCTCACCAACGAAAATTGGCTCGGGACCGAGAGGCCGCCAAGAATTATTTTCTGAACAAGTCAAGGGAGCTCGGCTTAGAGGTGGCCCGTTTGAAGAAAGTCTTAGCCGACCGGGACTGGTGGGTAATCGAGACGGACTGGTCGCCCTCGGATGCCTCTAGCGGGTGCTCGGCTTCGGAGTCTTTTCTTCGTGAGATCGTTGTGGAGAAAGAATTGGAGGTTCGTCGGCTGAAGCTCATATTAGGTGCAGGTCTGATTGAAGAGGCGAGCAACTCCACCCCGGGGCGGTCGCTGCCGTTCTCATTGGTTGAGGCCCAGTCGGATGATGCAGGAAGCTCGGTGGCGGGAGTGTCTTCCCTGGTCGGCCCAACCGAGCGTGATAGAAGCCCTGAATTTGAGTTCCCTAGCGAGTGCGAGTGAGTTGTGAGCCTTCTTTTTTCTTTGTATTTGTACCGACGTTCATTGAGTTGTAAGCAATGAGTAATCAATAAGAACATTCGTTTTCCGAAATCTTGATTGCCTCGGATGCCGAGGGTGGTCGGTGTGACATCTACGAAGGGTAGCTACCGACGCAACTGCGTCATTAATTGCGACGTTTCGCATTTCCATGAACATTTATGGCAACGTTTCGCCTTCCGTCGTTTTGCATTCCCAGATGCAATAAATGAGGGCCCCTGGGGTCTATATAATCACCACACTCCTTGTCAGTTGCCAAGCAGTGAGCCATCTGGCTCGGGTGCCTGCCAAGGGCGGGCGCTCAGAGAATATAATATTTTCGAGCATCCCAGATCGAAGGCACACCGATCACCCTCGGACTATTCGGGGTTCAGGCCGTTAGGGCCGTGAGACCCCGGGTGGTTCGTTGGTGAGCGGTGTGCCGATCGATTGGTTCGGGGGGTCGGGGGGAGTCGAAGCGCGGTGACTCTTCTGCCGTCCGGGAACAATTTGGGGTTTTGGGCTCGCAAGAGCCGTAAACCCCAAGTTGTTCGGGGGCGAGAGGAGGGTCAGCTGAACAGCTCGAAGACTCGGAGCATTTTTTTTCTGGGACGGAGAGAGCGACGGGTCGATGTCCCCCCTGCCATCCTCGAACAATTCGGGGTTTAGACCGGTCAAGGCCGTAAAACCCCGGGTTGTTCGTGGGTGAGAGGATGGTCAATAATTCGACACGAGGCTCGGGGCGTCTGCCAGAGGCGGACGCTCTAAATCTTAATAAAATTTTGTCAACACTGGGTCGGGACCGAGCATGGTGCTTCGGTTCGTCGAGCCCCCATGCTTGTGCAAACAATTTGCCAGAGTGTCGAGGTCTCTGCCGAGCATCAAGGTCGTGGAACTTTGAAGAAGGCACCCGCCTTGCTCGGGGTCGACGCCGAGTTTCAGCACATGTTCTCAGGGAGAGACGGTGCGGACGTGGCTGGCGGACGTCACCTCGTACATAGGTTGATGAGCTTATGAAGAAGCCCAAACCGAGCGAGGGACGGGTGCCGAGCCCCCATACCGGTGAGAAAGGCAACTGCAGGCGTAGCAGAGGGTCGCCACCGAGCGTCAAGGTCGCCGTGCCTTGGAGAAGGCACCCGCCTTGCTCGGGGTCGATGCGAGCTCCTGCACATGTTCTCAGGGAGAGACGGTGCGGGCGTGGCTGGCGGACGTCGCCTCGTACATAGGTTGATGAGCTTATGAAGAAGCCCAAACCGAACGAGGGATGGGTGCCAAGCCCCCATACTGGTGAGAAAGGCAACTGCAGGCGTAGCAGAGGGTCGCCGCCGAGCGTCAAGGTCGCGGTGCCTTGGAGAAGGCACCCGCCTTGCTCGGGGTCGACGCCGAGCTCCTGCACATGTTCTCAGGGAGAGACGGTGCGGGCATGGCTGGCGGAGTTGTTTGATTGGATGCACGTTACCAGAAAACCAACCAGGCCGAGCCGCCCGAGCCCCCAAGCTTGTACGAGAAGCTTTTTGGCCCGCGATGTTATCCGAGCGCCAAACCCTAAGCTTGTAAGGGAAACCTTTTGGGCTCGCGCTGTTATCCGAGCGCCGAACCCTAAGCTTGTAAGGGAAGCTTTTTTGGGCTCGCGCTGTTATCTGAGGGCCGACCCTAAGCTTGCAAGGGAAGCTTTTTTGGGCTCGCGCTGTTATCCGAGGGCCGATCTCGTGATGTGTCCTTTATTTGTTACAAGATTTGAAGTCATGGGCTTGTTTTAAGAAAGCTGGCATATTTACAATATATTGAAAACTTACAAAAGACTAGGCACGGCGTGCCGATTACAATGACCACATTTTACATGGAGGCTACTCTCCTAAGAACTTAATTAAGTGTTCCGCATTCCAGGGCCTCTTAATGGGCTTGCCGTCGGGGTTTGTAAGGCGATATGTGCCCGGTCGTACGACCTCTGATACCTTGTAAGGGCCCTCCCAGTTGGGCGCCAACTTTCTTTTCTGGCCGGGGTTGGATACCGCTAGCTTCCGGAGGACAAGATCTTTGAGTTTGATGTCAATTGGGCGCACCTTCTTGTTGTAGAACCTCTCGATCCTTTGTTGGTAGATACTCCTTCTAATGGCCGACTTCTCCCTGACCTCATCAACGAGGTCCAGGTCAGCTCGTAGCTGTAAAGTGTTACTTGCCTCGTCGAAGGCCATGATCCGGGGAGAGGGGATCCCTATTTCCAGGGGAATGACGGCCTCTGCGCCGTACGTCAGATTGAAGGGCGACTCCCCTGTTGGGATCCTCTTCGTCGTTCGGTGGGCCCAGAGAACACTTGGTAGTTCGTCGACCCATAACCCTTTGGAGGAATTATCGAGTCGCTTCTTAAGTCCGTCGAGGATCTGTCGGTTTGCGTTCTTCGCCTGCCCGTTGGACTGGGAATGACATACTGAGGAGAAGCGCTGCTGGATCCCGAGATCTTCGCAGAACTTGCGGAAATGCTTGCCTGCGAATTGGGTCCCATTATCTGTGACGAGCACCTGAGGGATCCCGAACCGACAGATGATGTGCTTCCAGAAGAATTGTTGCGTCTGTTGCTCGGTGATCGTTGCTAATGGCTCTGCCTCGATCCATTTTGTAAAGTAGTCGATTGCTACTATGAGAAACTTTCGTTGCCTTGTTGCCTTTGGAAAGGGGCCTACCAGATCCATTCCCCACATTACAAAGGGGGTCGGACTGGCCATGGACCGGAGGTTTTCTTGCGGAGCCCTTTTGACGGGCGAGAACCTTTGACAGGGGCCACATTTTTTGACAAGGGTTAGAGCGTCTTGAAACATGGTGGGCCAGTAGTACCCGTGATTCAAAGTCTTTCGCACGAGCGAGCGACTTCCCATGTGGCATCCGCCGATCCCCTCGTATAATTCCTTGAGAGCATATTTGGCTTTGTCGGGAGTGAGGCAGTGGAGATAGGGTCGGCCATCCGAGGTTGTGTAGGACCTTTTGAAGAGTGTGGAGTCGATCATTGTGAATCTTTCTGCTCGGGCCCTGACCCTTCTTGCCTCAGCTCGGTCTTCGGGGAGCTCTCCCTTGACGAGAAATCGCCTAATAAGAGTGGTCCAGTCGTCGGGGGGAGCTCCGTCTTCAATACACAGGACCTCCGGGATGTCGATGCTTGGTTTCAACATGACTTCGATCAGGACCGTACGGTCGAGACCTTCGAAGGACGAGGAAGCCAGCTTTGACAGAGCGTCAGCCTGGACATTCTGTTCCCGGGGGATTCTCAAAACAGCCGACTCGTCAAAGGACGTCAGTAGGCATTGAACTACAGCTCGATAGCGGACCATTCGATCGTCGCGGGCCTCGTACTCCCTGGTGATCTGGTTGACCACGAGCTGGGAGTCGCTAAAAGCCCTGATCTATCTGGCACCGGCCTGATGAGCCAGGGTGAGCCCGGCGATCATGGCCTCGTACTCGGCCTCGTTGTTGGAGGCCGGGAAGTTGAGGCGGAGGCAGTATTGGAGAAGAAAACCATCTGGGCCTCGCAGAATAATGCCAGCTCCGCTACCCGCCTCGCAGGGGGAGCCATCGACGTAAACTTCCCACGTCTGGTCGGCCTCCTTGCTCGCGGGATGCTTGGAGATGGTGCATTCCGTGATGAATTCTGCGAGCGTTTGCCCCTTGATGGCTGTTCTGGGTTGATAGCCAATGTCATACTGGCTGAGCTCGATCGACTATTTGACGAGTCGACCCGAGCTCTCCGGCTTGTAGAGCACGGCCTTCAGGGGTTGGTCTATCAGTACCTGGACCGAATGAGATTGAAAATATGGACGGAGTTTTCGCGAGGCCATGACCAAGGCGTACGCTACTTTCTCCATCCGAGAGTATCTGGTCTCGGCGTCGAGCAGGACCTTGCTGACATAGTATAGAGGCTTCTGTGATCCCTCCTCCTCCCGAACGAGAACGGCGCTGAGCACCTTCTCCGAGGCTGAAAGGTAGAGCCAGAGTAGCTCTCCCGGTTCGGGCTTGCTGAGGAGGGGAGGGTTTGCGAGGTACTCCTTCAATTGGGCGAAGGCCTCTTGAACCCTCCGGTGCCGCGCAAGGCTTTGAAGAACGGAAGAGACTTCTCTCCAGACTTGGAGAGGAAACAGCCCATCAGCCGCTAGTCTCCCCATCAGCCGCTGGACCTCTTTGATGTTCCTGGGAGGAGCCATGTCTAATATGGCCTGGATCTTTTCGGGGTTCGCCTCGATGCCTCGCTGGCTGACAATGAAGCCAAGAAACTTTCCCGCGGAGACGCCGAAGGCGCATTTGGCCGAATTGAGTCTCATGTTATGGGTTCGAAAGACCCCAAAGGCCTCCTCTAGATCAGCGACGTGATCCTCCCCCTACTGGCTCTTGACGAGCATGTCGTCTACGTACACCTCCATATTGCGCCCGATTTGCTCCTTGAAGACCCGGTTGACGAGCCTCTGATAAGTGGCGCCGGCATTCTTCAGCCCGAAGGGCATGACCCTGTAACAGTATAGCCCCTGGTCTGTAACGAAGGACTTCTTGGCGATGTCGGGAGGAAACATGCGGATCTGGTTGTAGCCTGAGAAGGCATCCATGAAGGATAGAAGCTCATGACCCGATGTCGCATCGATAAGAGCATCGATTCTGGGGAGGGGGAATGGATCCTTGGGGCACGCCTTGTTGAGGTCCGTAAAATCTATACAGATCCTCCAGCTTCCGCTCGCCTGCTTGACCATGACGACGTTTGCCAGCCACTCGGGATAGCTGACTTCTTGGATGAAGCGAGCGGTCAGGAGCTTGTCGACTTCCGCATTGACTGCCTGCTGTCGCTCCGGGGCGAACTTACGTCGCTTTTGGACAACCGGCTTCGACCCGGGGATCACGCTGAGTTTGTGCATGATGAGATCCTCGGAGATACCGGGCATGTCAGAAGGCTTCCAGGCAAAGAGGTCGACATTGCGGCGAATGCAGGTGATGAGGGCAGACTTAAGGTGAGGGTTGAGGGAGTGACTTACCCGAAAGTGCTTCGACGGTTCCCCTGTCTCGAACGAGACATCTTCTAGCTCGTCTGCCGACTCGGGCTCTGGCTGGGTCCTCTGGGGCTGCATCTCGACGGCGTCGAAGGGAAACACGCCGCTCCCTATTGCTATCATGTAGCATGAGCAAGCAGCTTCCTGGTTCCCCCGGACTACTCCTACTCCAGTATTGGTAGGGAACTTCATCTTCTGGTGATAGGCCGAGGGGATAGCCTGGAGGGAGCAGAGGCCAGGGCGACCGAGTATTGCATTGTATGCTGCCTTGACGTTCACCACCATGAAGTCCATGGACTCCGTTCTTCGGTTTGGGGCCGTACCTACCGTGACGTCTAGCGTGACGATCCCCTCAATTGTTACAGGGACGCCCGAGAACCCATGCAAGGTGTACCCCGCCGGCTTTAGCTTGTCGCGGGGGAGCTTTAGTTTCTCAAAGGCTTCGAGAAACAGAATGTTCACCGAGCTCCCGTTGTCCACAAGGATTCGCCGAGCGTCAAAATTGGCCATGCTAAGGTTAATGACGAGGGCGTCGCAATGGGGGAGCCGCACCCCCTCCAGGTCTTCCCCCGAGAAGGAGACAGGGAGTTGCTGGATCTGAGGGGGGAGAAGACCTTGGACGGCGTTAACATCCCGGATGAACGCCTTGCGGGAAGTGTTGGACTCCCCTCCCAATGGCCCCCCGTGGACGCAGTGTAATATGGCTTGGCCCTCAGGCTCATCAAGCTCCTGCTCTCGCTCGAGGAGCTGCCAGGGAGCTCGAGGAGGAGGTGGAGTTCTCCTGTTCCTCGTGTCCCTCTATCCCCGAGCTTCCTCTCGCTTGTACTCTCGGAGGTACCCTAGCTGAATGAGGGCCTCGATCTCATCTTTCAGGGCACGGCAATGATCCGTGTCGTGCCCGTTGTCCCGGTGGAAGTGGCAGTAGAACTGCTGATCCCTTTTCTTACTGGTATTATTGGACGGACGAGGAGGGTACTGGACGAGGTCCCTGTCCTCGATTGCCAAGAGAATAGAAGACACATTTTGGGTTAGCGGGGTATACCTCTCGAAGCGAGGGACCGGAGGGACCTTCTTCATGGCACCTGCGTCCCTTGGAGCCTTCTTTGATGGCTCGACTTCTTCGGCCTTCCGCTTTCCCTTCCCGGGAGCCTCCTTGGACTCTTCTGGGTTTAGGGCCTCTTCCGCCCTGATGTACTTCTCGACCCTGTTGAGGAGGTCGGGAAAGTCGATGGGGGGTTTCTTTGCCAGAGAGGCTTTCAGCTGTCCATGACGGACGTTGTGCCGAAACGCGGCGGAGGCGACGCCAGGATCAAGGGAGGAAACCGACCTTGCCTCTGCGGTGAACCTCCGGACGAACACCCTGAGCGACTCCCCCTCCTTCTGCCTGAGTCCAAGCAAAGAAGCACTTGTCCTCTCGGCCTTCCGGCTGGTGACAAAGTGGGCAAGGAAATTGCCCTCCGGCTGGTCGAAGGAGTAAATGGAGCCGGGGGTCAGCTTGGAGAACCATTCACGAGCCGGACCCCGGAGGGTGGTAGGGAAGGCTCGGCACAGCAGGGGATCCGAAGCACTGTGAATCATCATCAGGGTTTTGAAACCCTCCATGTGATCAGCAGGATCTCCCTCGCCGTCATAGGTCTCGAACTGAGGCGGTCGGAAATTTTGAGGTATTTCCGCTTGGAGGATGAGGGCGGAGAAAGGAGGTCGGACAGGTCTGTACCCCTGAGCCGCTCCAGGACCGCCGTCGCCTATGTGGTCGAGGCGATCCTCCATTTCTTGGAGTCGCCTTAGGAGGTCGCCATCGTACTCTGGTGGGATCGTTGAGGGGCGGGACACGCTGGCCTCGGCGTCCGACCTGGTTTGAGAATGGCGGACATCCTCCTTGGGGGCCCCTCGGAGGGCCCCCAGAATTTCCCTCCGGAAGTCCTGGAACTCCTGGTGAGTGACTGGGGCTCCCTCGACCCGGTTCGGTTGAGCCGAAGGTTGTCGTCCGATGCGGCTGAGCGCTGGCCTCCTTCCTTGGGGCGATGGTTTTGGATGGTTCGGGGCCGAGTTGGAAGCGGCCCTTCCCCTGCTGCGACTAACCTGTCGGTTTATGATTACCCCCCGCAAGTCGGGCTGGGCTGGACGGGAGGTGCCCTTCTGGGGTCCCTGATGGGGAGCCCCGTGATTAGATGCGTGCGCTTCGGCGGCGGCACCCGATAGGGCAAGTCCCGCTGAGGTGCGGAGGTAGCAGCCTTCTTGGCTTTGGGGGCTATGAGAGTTCGGCTGTGAGGTACCTTGATGGTCGGGCTCGGATCGGCTTCTGAAGTAGATTTTTCACAGACGGCGCCAACCTGATGCGGTTTGTTTCTGGGAGACGTGTGGATGCACCAGGTGTGAGTTCTTACTCGATTTGTATTTGAAGGAGGAAGCTACTAATCAGATGACCCTCGGCTGGCCGAGCGGTACCGGTGACAGGCTGGAGTGAGGCGAGGCTGGATGCTCGGCTCGGATCAGGGGGCTCGGATCCGAGGTCTGGTGTACCTGCAGACGGTCTAGGAACACCGGGGTTGGTCCCGGTGGCAGACCCTCCGACGATCTAGTCAGTCACTTAAGATAGAGCAATAGTAACTAGGGTTTTGTGGAAGAAAGATTGATTACCTGTAGACAGGGGGGAGGGTCTGGTATTTATAGGGGAAGCCAATCGGATCCAGACCCGTTTGGGGCTGGGCCGGACCCAGTTACCCGAGTTGCTGAAGCGGTGGAAAGCCAGGCGGTATAGGACTGACGTGGCAGACGCCGGAGCGGTTTCCGGGTTGACGTGGCAGAGCTCCGGACGGTTTTCCGGTGCTGATGTGGCAGATCTGAAGGATCAGAAAGAGCGCGTATCCTGAGGGGATCCTGTGGCCCAGGATGGGCTACGTTATTCCTGACCCGTATCAGCCATATATGTAAATTTTTCAAAATTTGGAAAAAAATTCTCTGTAGTTGTTGGCCAAATATTCAAAAATTGGGTTTGATCACTACATCAGTCGGCTATATTTGGCAATCGAAATGGCAATTGCCAAAATATAGGCGGACGATAAATTATCTTCCGTCGCTCAAAATTTTTCGCTCGAATGAAAGATTATCTTCCGTCGCTTAATTTTTTTTTATCGGACGAAAGATAAAGTGTCGTCCCAAAAAAAAAAAAAATTGTCCTTTTGTGCGGGAAATCAGTCAATTTTTTTTTTTTTTTTTTAATTTTGAGACGAAAGATAATCCTTTGTCTGACCAAATTTTAACTTTCGACTACTATAGCGCGCAGTCAAATTTTCTATTTCCATTTGCCAAATACCCAAAAAATGGGTCACAACGACTACAGATGCTCTAAGAGGGTTACGGTTTCGTTTTGTTATCGTAGTACCAAACAATCTATACGGCATAAATGCTTTATAAGCATCAAGCAAGGTTTTTGATGTTCAATACCTTTTTTTAGAAGAGCATCTACAGTCGTGTCGTGTCGTGTGCTATTTATCCATTAAATACATTTTATAGCAAACTACTAGCTGTAGTCGTTTGCTATTTATGTATTTTTTGACAAAAACGCAACAGTAGATTGCCATAAATAAGAGAAAATATAAGAGAAATGCATATTATAAAGGACGCAACTTCAACTTCCGTCTCACTAAAAAAAAAAAATTTAATTCTCCAACGCAATTTCAAAGTCCGTTCCTCCCGAAAAATTAATTTTTCATAATAAAAAAAGGCCAAAAAAGAAGCCTCCCCCCCTAGGACGGATCTAGCAGGGTGGGCCATTTTTTTAAAAAAAACTAAAAAATGGTTTAATTATAAAAAATTCGAAAAAACTGTGGAATGCAACTATAAAGTCCGTCTTGATTTTTTTTTTAATATCTTAAATTGTTATAAAATAGCATTGTACGCACTGCGGCAAAAGCTAAAAAAGTTATATGTAAATATGCATCTATTCATTTTTTAACATTCACGACTATGTGGATGCTCTTAGGAGAGCAAACTATCGAAAACAACAGTGAGAGAGGTTTCCCATTTTTATTTTATCTTATTTTTAATTTTAATAAAGAATGGAATATTATGTAACATATTCCAATATTAATGAGTAATTTAACGAAACAATCCAGTTAATTGAACCTTAAATATATATCGATCTCTACGTCTATGTTTGTTTAATGCATTTGACTCATTGGTGCTGCTATTTGTCTCCAATCATGAGAAATATTACATGAATATCAAATGAATTATTTCAAGTTTCAAATGGGACAAAAACATAATTAAAAAAAGGAAGATTTTTTTTTCCTTCCATCTTTTAGATTCCATTTATAACTTCACGTAAGCTCCAACTCTAGCAAACGAAAAACTCCTGACTTGAAGCTTTCACAAACACGCCTCCACTACCATCATCGCATATTTAAACCCCAATTCTTTATTTCATTCTATTATCTTATTTTTATTTTTGGATAGAATAAACCCTAATTTAATGGCATTAAAAATGACAGAAAATTTGAAGTTAATGGTATATACGGTACAAGGTGAGAATATGCTCCCAAATGTTGGACAAAATCAATGAGAATAATATTAATATAGGAACTTACAACCTACCATGACTTCTTCATTCCTTGACGCCACATTATCCTATCTGTAAAGCCACAAGAACTCTCACCATGCATACCTTTTCTTGTTGAACTGTTATTATATATCTTAAGCTTTAAGTTCAGGACCACTATTACCTCAAGTTTGTTTACAAACCTCTCCATTCTGAATAGACATGGCAATGTTGCAGCTCCTAGCTTTCGGCATCTTCTCTGTTCTTTCCGTTGGGTCTGCTTCGGCCACCACTGGAGAGTACAAACGCCCGCCTGCCGGAAGGGTGCTCATTACGAGGCATGATAAACCCGATTCTCATCCTGAACAGGTAGAGTAATGAAACTTGTTATGTTCAACCTCGGGGATTTATTATGTCTGTTTTTCTTTATCGTTAAACGGTGGGTTGAATACCCCGTGTTTCATTAATAAGAAATTAACAAAATATACAATAAAAAATAAGGCTTATGAAGTTCAGAACCCAGCACCCCAACTAACAAACAAAAAATATAACGAAATATAATTCTGTTGATCGGCCGACCGAGCCAAAGCGAATTTCTCGTGTCAATTTGAGCTCACTCTCTCACTCGGATCCTCGCTTGTACACCGTTTATCCCCTTCATCCATTGCACGATCGCCTTTGTCACCCTTAGCAGTGAGCCGAACGTCAATACCAAGCACCCTACGAGAGATACTGCAGGCACTCTGCCAATCTGACAACTTCCTATCCAGATTGAGTCCTCGTTCTCATCCGCTCGCTTAACCCTCGTTCACTCTCATCCCCTCGATTTATTATGTCTGTTATTGATTGAACAAGAGTTTGGGTTGTTGAATCTGGGCTAACAGAGGGTAACTTAACAATGTTATTCAGTTTACAGCATGGTTAAATGATAGAGATGAAGAATTTTTTCCCTAAATGACCCTTTTTATGAAAGTATGGACACAAACGACCTGTTTTTTTTTTTAATTCCATAAACGACCCACTCGCTTTTTGAAAAAGCGAGTGTGGTATAAACCATCACGCTTTTTCAAAAAGCGAGTCTTGGGGTTCAGAAAATTTGAAGAAGCGAAGACTCGCTTTTTGAAAAAGCGAGTTTGGTATAAACCATCACGCTTTTTCAAAAAGCGAGTCTTAGTGTTCAGAAAATAAGAAACCTAAGACTCGCTTTTTGAAAAAGCGTGATGGTTTATACTAAACTCGCTTTTTCAAAAAGCGAGTCTTGGCTTGGCGCTCATGAACACTTTTCCTCTAATCTCCATTCAGTCTTTGTTAACGAACCGTTATCCATACCAAATTAACACCTGTCACCTCAATCTTAAATGGGTCACCTCTTAGTTTTTGCTACACTAACTATATAAATTAATAATTATGGATTAGTTCATCAGATTAGCCCCATTGTTAGCCTCAATTGTACATACCCAAGCCTTCAAAAATAAGATCAATCTAATATCTCAGTGAACCTAGATGTTTGTATGCAACATTTCTCCATCTCTTAATGTATGCAACCTATTTGTAATACCTTAATGTTGTCAGTATATGTTTTCCTTGCTCAGCAATCTGTTATAGACTTGGCATTTATAATTGTTAGATTGACACTAGTTATTGTTGGATATATTAGTATATTCTCTCTATATAATTATAGCGCGTGCATATGTTTTTGGTTTTGCTGATTGAGATAAAAGTCTTGAGATTTCATAAAATTTCATAAAAGTCTTGAGATTTTGGGTTTTGCTGATTGATGCTTTCTTCTCCAATATAACGTAATATATATAGTCTAATGGGGAATAAAAATAATGATAGCAACAATAAGAATAAGAATAAGAATAAGATGAAGAAGAAGGAGGAGGAGGAGAAGAAGGTGAGGCCGAGACCGAGGGAGGAGCAAATAGGTGTAGTTCGATCTGTAGTGGGCGATGATCCAAAGGAGAATGCCAAGACTCGCTTTTTGAAAAAGCGAGTGTGGTATAATCCATCACGCTTTTTCAAAAAGCGAGTCTTAGGTTTCAAATTTTCTGAGCCCTAAGACTTGCTTTTTGAAAAAGCGTGATGTTTTATACCAAACTCGCTTTTTCAAAAAGCGAGTCTTCGCTTTTACAAATTTTCTGAACCCCAAGACTCGCTTTTTGAAAAAGCGTGATGGTTTATACCACACTCGCTTTTTCAAAAAGCGAGTGGGTCGTTTATGGAATTAAAAAAAAAACAGGTCGTTTGTGTCCATACTTTCATAAAAAGGGTCATTTAGGGAAAAAATTCAGAGATGAAAAGATATATCTGAACTTGTTGGCAGATATCTTTCATTGTCGCAATTATTTGATTGCCTAATTGTTGGCCCCTGCGACTTTTGATTTGAAAGCGTTGATAGAAGATGATGCGTGTTGACACAGAACTAAGCAACACAAATGAAATATACAGTCTCAATTGTATCACTTCTTGTAAGTGTTGTATAAACTTATATGCAAAGTAAATCTATCCATTTTTACGGGAGTTGACAGTAGCATGCACAATCATTATCAAATAGTTCAAGGTTTTTCTTAGTTTGTCGACAAACATCAAGCATATGTATATTGACAATCTACTACAGGTTCATATTTCGGCAGTAGGGGCAGTTTACATGAGAATTACCTGGATTACCAATGACAAGCATGCTCCTTCATTAGTCGAATACGGTGAAACGCCTGGAGAGTATGGCAAGTCAGCAACTGGCGAGCAAACCACTTACCGATATTTCTTCTACAAATCCGGGATCATCAACCGCGTCAAGATTGGACCTTTGGATCCGGATACGGTCTATTACTACCGCTGTGGTGGAGTCGATTATATGTACAGCTTCAAGACCCCTCCAGCTTCTCTCCCTGTAGAGTTTGCAATAGCAGGTTAGTTCAAAACAAACATTCATGTTTATTTTGAAAGAATAGTCAAAACAAACATTCAGTTACATGCTTTTCTGCAACAAATAGTCAATTTTGAAAGAATTTATTGGTGCCTCGTTGAGATAAGAATCTAACTCAAAAGGGAAGAACTGGAATCGACACCTTGGTCTCAATTCTAACCGAGGTTTGCCAATTGACAGAGCTCGGCAACACAAAGTTTTCAAAACCAAGTGGCAATGAGAAGTTTTCAACCAAAAATATGGGAAGGGGCTTATGTTAGCTATTCATATGCATAAGAGCATCCACTATCGTTCGTGCTATATTTTAACTAAATGCAAATTTGCTTTTAGCACAGAATCTCTTCCGCCACTATCGTGAGAGCTATAATTTGCACACAAAAAAAGTAAAATATATAGACGGAACAAGATCCTCCGTCTGTTCTCTTTATTAGATTTTTGTTTGAAAAAAAACCCAGCCAGAAGAAGATCTTCCGTCTGGGTTTTTAGTTTTTTTAAAAATTTTTTTAAAACCCTCAGCCGGAAGTTCAACTTCCGTTTGGGAATTTTTTTTTTTTTGATTTTTTTTTGTCTTTTAGGAAAAGGACAAAAAAAAGAAAAGGACGAAAAAAAGAAAAAAAAATTTAAAAGAAAAAAATTTTAAAATGAAAGGGACGGAAGTTCATCTTCCATCTCTTTCAATTTTATTTTTTTTAAAAAAATAATTGACGAAGACGGAGAAACATCTTCCGTTTGACAATTTTTTTTAATAAAAAATTAACCAATTCATTAGACTGAAGATCTTCTTCCGTCTATAAAATTTTGACCGGTCAAATTCTATAGACGGATGATCTTCTTCGGTCTATTCGAATTTTTTATTCTTAAGAATTCGAAATTTTTAATAGACGGAGGATCATTTACCGTCTTTTATATTTTTCAAATGCTATTCTACTCTGCTATATATGACCGACTCCTGTTCACGACTCTGCTATAAACTAGGTTTATAGCAGACGATAGTGACGTGAAATTTCTCAAAACTTTCATTTTTTAAATAAATAGCAGACGATAGTGGATGCTCTAAGCGCAAAGTTAACTATGGCATGCACTGAAACTATACATACAATCTTAAAACAGGGGATCTTGGACAAACAGAATGGACAGCGTCTACACTAAACCACATAAATGCATCAAACTACGACATGCTTCTACTCCCCGGAGATCTTTCATATGCTGACACAAATCAACCACTGTGGGACACGTTTGGCCGCTTCGTTGAGCCATTAGCGAGCTCACGACCATGGATGGTGACCCAAGGTAACCACGAGATTGAAGCCTTTCCAATCTTTGATTGGTTCCATCCTTTTGCTTCCTACAACCACAGATGGAAGATGCCCTTTGAGGAGAGTGACTCGACCTCTAACCTCTACTACTCTTTTGATGTCGCTGGCGGTGCAATTCATGTTCTGATGTTGGGGTCCTACACTGACTTTGGGCCTGACTCGGACCAGTACAAGTGGTTGGTTGCAGATTTGAACAAGGTTGACAGGAAGAAGACACCATGGCTTATTGTATTGCTTCATGCACCGTGGTACAATACAAATTCAGCACATCAAAGGGAAGGGGAAAACATGAGAAATGCAATGGAAACGGTACTTTTTGATGCTCAGGTCGACGTTGTATTCGTGGGTCATGTCCACGCCTACGAACGCTTTGTAAGTATTGTATCGCATATAAAGCCTACTATAGATCCAAAATGATCAAGCTTAAACATATATTTACGGTGATTCCCTACTTACATCTTGCTAAAATTAATCGTTACGAGTTTATTTAATTTTTGCAGACACGGGTGTATGACAACTCGGCCAACCCTTGTGGCCCTATCCATATAACAATTGGTGATGGAGGAAATAGAGAAGGCCTCGCATTAGAGTATGTGGAAAGATCGAAAACTTTAATTGAGTACAGTTACATTGATGTTTAAACACCTGAAAAGCTTAGTTACTGCTATGAGTGCACTTTCTTAGCTAACTTTTTTTCTTGTTCTTTTGAAGCTTTCAGAAGGATCACAAATCTGCTTCCCTTTCCATGTTTCGTGAGGCAAGCTTTGGGCATGGGCGGTTAAAGGTGCTGAATGGAACACATGCTCACTGGTCATGGCATCGCAATGATGACTCAGTATCCACAGTTGGTGACGAGGTGTGGCTAGAAAGCTTAAGCCGGTCCGCTACATGTGGAGTTGGACGGACCATTGGAAATAGCTCAGTTAACGATGAGCTATAGTCTTTTAGCATTTCATTCTTGGCCGCAGAAATTTTAGTGAAGGCTCGCTAGATTTCGCTAGAATTTGATCAACTTATTCAATATAACATTGTGAATGTTAGTGTAGATACATAAACTCCTCTCAAGTTTGAATATAGAGTTAGCTTCTTTGTATTTATGTAATTTATAAATGTTGTAATCTTATATATAGTTGTAATTTATAAATGTTTTGTCTTTTTAACTTAAAGGGGAATTGGTATTGATAATATGTTGTCCAATTATTTCATATTGTTTTCAATTTAGACACAGATATTGGGTGTCTTGCAAAGTACTATTTTAATTCATTGCCATTGTATGTCAGTTTGAAAAATAATTTTGCCTGTGTTATTCTTTCAGGTACAAGTATTTTTTCGACAGATAAGTTTCCCTCTTGCTTCGGTCATGTACACAAATGTGCAAGCATTTCTGCGGTGCGTCCTCTCTACATTACATCTCATCCTTAGTGTGGTAACAGATTATCGATTAGAACATTAGTTGGTAGATATTGGCATACAATATATCTTTGAAAAGGCTAAAATGTGAATTTACTTTGGAATGTAAAAAAAAAGTATAGTTAAGTTTACATGAATCTCAGATTTTGTAGTGAAATTTTTTCATTTACCAAATTCAACAATTACTAACAGATAAATTTCTTATCAGAAAAGCTATAAAGACCAAGAATGCAATCTTTTTAAAGTGAATTTGTAGACAAATTTTAGAAATGAAGAATGCGCTTCAGACGTCTCCTTTTCATTTGTTGTAATGTTATTTTCCATTGTGGTTTTCAGGTAAGAGCAGCTCCAACAATAGAGCAACTTTTTTTTTCAGATAAGAAATATTTTAGCCAAGCTTTCCAGTTTCATGAGATTTGTGATCATCGAGCTGTTAAATTGGCATTCTAAAGTTTACCACCAGGTGGCAAGGTATTTCTTGATGATTTCGGAGCAGTATAATTATCTTTACTTGCAATTGTCGTCAACAAGCTTTCCAAACATGAGACTTATGTTGCAAAGTTTTCTTTTCTTTATTTTGTTTTTGAACATTTGTTGCAGGTTGTCAGAATATGCATAATCATGAACTTATTTTGTATTCTATCAAATCGAACCTTAGACTGATCTACGAGTAATTGTTTGAACGGTTTTATATGCATTAAGAATGCTGATTGATAGTAGATGGAAGTAACTCCTAGTTAATTCGACGACTAAAGGTCAGCATGTTTGTTAGGGATTGCTGACGACGGGGATATCATTTATGTGATGTCTAATCTTGAACCAAAGTGTCTCTGCACCGCAGCACGCACACTGGGAGGGACATCAACTACTTCTACTGATATAGCTGCAGGTAAGACTACAATATTGACAAACAATCCCCTTTTTACCCAAATGTTTGTTCAGTATTCATACGAAAGCGGGAAATTAAACCTGCACTCTTATATTATCCCTTATTCATAAGAATTGATATTTACAAACAACTATTCATACATATTTCAGAAAATGCTCTGAATTTGTGAGCTAACAAGTAAACCTATCTACAAATTTTGAAACAAGGCTAAAAATTTTTTTATTAAACGTTGTTCGAATTTTGGTTTACTATTCTCATAACTGGTCATTTATATGCAGAACTAGCCATCTACTTGCAAAATCCTCATTATCGTTGTTGGTGTCTGAAGTCCAGCTCTACCAAGATGTCATCAAGCTAACTATGCAAGCCTCATTTTGTTTCAGGTCCGGGTCTCCCAAGATATCTTAAACGTCACTGTCCAAACCATAACAACACAAGTTATCGACATTGTAATTCTTTTGAACCACTACTACCAACACTTGGACTATCCTTTTGATGTAATATACTGTCGACTTATTCTTCTCGAATATACAATATTAAACTTGGGCTACTCTAATATATGAAGTAATTGTATTCTTGCTTATTCTGGACACTACGTTTACAATATCTCTTTCATTTGTATATGTAAAATATGGGCTAAGTTGAGCGGGGCTCCGGCTAGTATAGTGATATACTAAACTGGATTCCACCCTCTTCTTTATATTTGGGGGTGAAAGTTCATCTGTAACATATTAAAGGCATTGTTGAACAAAGTTAAGAATATACCTTGGCATTTCTTAGGAGATTGCAAATACCTCTCCAACTCCCTTTGCCTCTAAACGGGTGGAAATTCCTTCCCTTCCTAATTACTAATGGAGCGCATCAACAGTTTTCAAGTGGATTCAACGTAAAAATCCAATAATCAAAGACGGCTGTAGTGTAATATGACAAACGTAATGCAAAACTCTCTCCTAGCCAGTGCTATAGAGACAGAAGGAAACCGACAGAAGGAGAGAACTTCAAGCAATAATAATGAAGAAATTTATAGTGTTGTAAATCGAAACAACATGGATTTTAAAGAAAGGAAATCAATGTAACTAGTCATTTGGTCTTACACTTCAGCAACCATGTGCTCTTGCTCATAATCCAGCATGATCTCTGCAAGATATCAAAAGAATCTATTTCAATTTAGTAATACACATCTATCTATACTATTACATAACTAAAACTGGTGTTTCGGGAAATATTCGTTGTTCTCCTTCACCTTCTAACCCAATAGCAATAGCAATCGGTGTAACAGCAATAAGTGATCACTAGGAGTTTCACTTATTCTGTGATGTATAATATTAACTGGTTTAATCATAAACATAAGTAGCAAATGCAGCACTTCCACCTCCACACCTCCACTAAGGTATGAAAAAACTGGATGCATCTGTATTTGTCACGGTACAAGAGATCATCGTAATATTGCAATGGAAGAAAAAGAAGAATTAGATGTCATAGGTGAAGAACACAACTACCAATAAAAATTCTATAACTTCCTAAATGATTCACTAGTAGAGTCAATACTGAGGACCACAAATAATAATAGAAGTAACCTCTATATCCTTATATCTTATATTATAGTAGAATCAACATTTAACAGAAAATCTAGAGAGAGAAGCTCTTTCCAAAATCCAAAAAACTAAAAACCCAAACCTAAGATCTTAGTTTGGGGGCGGCGGCTAGGGTTGCGCAGCCCCCCGCCCCCGCTCCCTTCTTTCCCTCTTCTTCTCTCTTCCAGATCTCATCATCTCTAATCCTCTTCTTGTCTCTCCAAATCCTTACTTTGGCTGCTAAGTGGGTTCGTCGGGTGTTGGCCTTCTCCCGCGAGGTGGGATGGAGGAGGTCTGGTGGTTGCGGCCACCAGTGGAGGATAAACTCCGGTGTCGGAGTAGGGCGCGACCGGGGTAGGCGATGTTTGGAGGATCGACTAAGCCTAGGGTAGCGATGGCGTCGATCGGGGGTGGCGGGGACGACCGATCGGTCGGCGCTGGAGGAGATCGGTCGGGGCTCGCGGCGATCAGCCAGTGCTGGAGGCGACATTTGGCACGGCCGATCTTG
The DNA here is from genome assembly GCA_017893485.1 of Hemerocallis citrina. Lineage (NCBI taxonomy): Eukaryota > Viridiplantae > Streptophyta > Magnoliopsida > Asparagales > Asphodelaceae > Hemerocallis > Hemerocallis citrina. The sequence continues at coordinate 209,155,844 of CM030368.1, read as the reverse complement.
GTTGTGGGTGTGGGAGTTGCTGACTACCGCTGGCGACATCGGAGATGGTGATGCGCTCTCAGTCGGGACTCGAGTTGGTTGCGTCGGGGCTTGCAGCGGGAGTGCTGCCAAGCAACGGTTTCGGGTGGCATCAGCAAACTTGGGGTAGTCGAAACTGTCGTGGAGGCATGTGGGGGAGGTCGGTGAGAGAGTAGAGGGAAGGAGATTTTGGAATTTCAAATTTTGGTTTTGAAAATCGATTTTGATCTAGGAAGTCATGTCGTAGGGGGGAGATTTAAATTTCAAGTCGAGTTTTGAAATTCGAGTGAACGGTGAGGTGCTTCTAAGATCCAAACTTGTCCCTAATATCCAAATTACAACCGATGCACAATTAGCAATGAAATGTACCATAGTTGGTGTAGGTGATGGTTGTCAGGCAAATTTATAGTTTGGGCTCTACTTTGAGCTTGGTTGGTCAAAGTGAGGGGTGTCTTTGGTTTCTTTTATGTCAGAGGGCTCGCAGATGTCAGGTGCGACGTCTACCCTCGTTGCGAGGTTGCGATGAGAGCCATCGATGGTGAAGAGAGGAGATGAGAACAATGACTCAATCTTGACATGGAGTTATCAGATTGGTGAAGTGTCTGCGGTGTCTCTTATATGGTGCTTACACTTGTCGTTTGGGTCACTGCTTGGGGCGACGAGGAAAAGCGGACGATAGTTGGAGAGGATAAACGGTGTACAAGTAAGGGACTGAGTGAGAGATTGAGCCCAAATTGGCACGAGAAATTTGCTCTGGCAGGGGGCGGCCGATCAGTAGGACTAGATTTTGTTGTATTTTTTGTTTGTTGGTTGGGATGTATGAGTTCCAGAACCCAGCCTGTTGGGATCTGAACTTCATAAGCCTTATTTTTTGTTGTATGTTTTGTTAAATTCTATTTAATGGAACGCGGGAGGTTTACACCCACCGTTTAACGATCAACAAACATTTAACAGAAAATCTATGAATACTATGTATTTTGCAAGGAATTAAGTCTAACTGTCAAAGCCTCATACATGCACAAGCAAGTTAAATTCTCTACTACTACACCAAAACTTTGAAGTTATAAAATGGGTTTAAGTGATGTTTGAGTACAGAGCTAGGATAATCGAAATAAGCTTCTTAGTGGAAGTAGAGGTTTACTAACTTTTCGTTACCATATTTGTTACCTCCAACTTAAAGTTGATTGTAACTATTTTTTTTGGCTAACCGCCCAAAGAAAGATGCACTACCCAAAGTTTAGATGTATTAGGTTATATTGTAGTTTAGAATTTAAATTATTGTATTTATCTCAATTCTCGAATGAGACGCTGCAATTATATTAACTCTAAAAAGGTTCCAAATTGGTCAAAGCTAAGATAATTAATCCAGATATTCTAAGTTTTGTTATCAAAGACACCATAATAAGTGTTTTTTTTGATAAAGAGATGGTCACAGCCATCGTTTCATTAATGAACTAATAAGGAAACACAGTAGGCCATAATAAGTGTTCTATATATGTACTCTAACAAAACCCTGCAAGTCACTGCACTTTTTTGTTGTGAACCGAGACGTTAACTTTTCAATTTCAAATATCATCAATTTGCAATACGGCAGAAATTAAACTACTCCAATACCATGTTAATAACCTTGATTACCACCATTAGGCCATCTCCAACCCACTCCAAAATGGAGTAAAAAGGGGTTTGGAGTTGGATTTCCTTCTCCAATCCAGCGCGATCACACAAGGTGAATAGTGGCGTGTCAGCGCTAATCTTTCTTTCTTTTATACCCCAAAAAAAAAAAAAATGTTTTCAAGTTTTTTTTAATACCGAATTCTACATTTTCTAAATAAAATTAATTACATTGTACTTTCAAAATTGAGGATTTAATTTAATTGTGTATGTGGCTAATTGGTGAAGTGAGGATTTAGAATAGAATTAATATTAAAGTAGATTAAAAAGGGATGAGAGTTAGAAATGGAGTTATGAGCTGAAGAAGTTGATATTTTATATGACAATTACTTTATTTTGAAGTAAAAATTGCTCCAAAATAAAGATGAGATGAACTTAGACTAAAACTTCGAAGTTATCACTGTACAAAAAAAGTGAAGTTTGGATGAATGTCTTACCGGTACTAGTTCCCAAACAAAAACAAACCGCAACTGGATGCCTCCAAAATAAATGAATAATGTTATTATATCCACTACCAATTTTACTACATTTCTTTTTACTACCTTAGGTGACACATTTCTATTGAGAATTCCCCCACATACTCTATCTTTTCCTACCTATTGGAGTGTGTCATCTAAGATAGTGAAGATAATGGTATTGAAATTGATAATGGCTGAAGCATTACTCCGAAGTAAAAAAATTTTAAAGAAAGTACTCTTTTCTAGAAGTATCTTCAACTTTCCACTCCACTAACGTCGTCGCCATATCATCATCACTCTCTACTCTCTATCTAGAATCTATCCTCCATGCACTCCTCCTACCACTTCTCCTCCACCTCCTTCTACTACCAAAATGACCGAACTACCCCTCCTCACCCCCCAACTCCGATCCCAATCCACTCCCCCACCTCCACTCCCACCCCAATCACAATCCCCATCCACCACCCCACCTCCACCCTCAACGCCGCCGCCACCAAAATCCAAGCCCGATACCGGGCCCACCTCATCCAAATTCAGACCCGCAAAATCCTAGCCGTCCGTTCCGAAACCGATCGCATCCAGCGCTGGATCCAACGGCAGGAAACGGTGGATGCAGTAAGGACTAACGAGAAAGAGAGATTGAGGATCAACGAGGAGCTGATGCGTCTTATTCTACGGTTGGATTCGGTGCCAGGATGGGTGGATGGGAACGTGAGGGAGGTGAGGAGAGCCCTGAGCCGTCGGATCGTGGGGTTGCAGGAGACGTTGGATGGGATCGTGGGGGAGGAGGTCGATGGGAGTTGGGGGGAATTTTTGGAAAAGATTTGGGTAGGGGAGGGAGAGAGGGAGAACACGTGGGATGCACGTGCCGTATGTGATGATACTAAAGTTCTATGGTGGTGAAGCGGTATCAAAGAACAAGTATTGTAAGCTCTGATTGGCTACACATGAAACCGACTTTAAAGGAGTTTGGATTGTAAGCTGTTAATAATGTAAATATAAAAAGTTGATATAGTGATTAACAGATGTTTTATAAATAAATTCATGAGACATATGCATTAAGAGTCTCATTTGTTCTACGGTGTTGTCCAAGCATAATATTATTTGATTTGTCGGTGTCTTTTTCCAACTCTTGTGCTAATTAATTCAAAAAAAAAAAACTCTTGTGCTAGTTAATTTTTCAAATGTAATGTAAAGTTTACCAAGTTGGAATATTAAGTTGAAGTAATAGTGAAAAAGCAAACAAATAAATGAACAAAATATTTTGTATATGTATTGCATATAAAATAATACGGCCTTTACTCTTATGGTCGTCACTCTTCTCTAATTACAAAAGTTAAGATTAAAGTCTCATCTCTAATCTCTAATATTATAATGGAAGAAGGGATTAGTGTCATTTGTAAATATTTGTCATTTTGTCAACACGTGCAGCGCACGTGTTGGTAGATTTTTTTTGTCCTTTTCATTCCCTGTCCCCATTTTCTCCACGTGCAACGCACGTGTATAATACTAGAATTTTTTTTTGGTCCTTTTCATTCCCTTCTTCCCATTTTCCCCACATGCAACGCACGTGTATAATACTAGACCATCAAGCAATACTCATCAAGCAATAGTCACATTAGACCATCAAACATAAAAGGTTTCGCTAATTATTTACAACACTTTTTGAAACACTCTATTATGGTTAAGGATTTCTTGCTTGTACATTGTGATTATTAAAAGGAACATATAAGAGAGAAACTCCTCCAAAAAACTCAAAAAGAAAATCCTAAATCTAGATCTGAGTTTGGAGGGGGTGGCGGCTACGATTATGTCGCCCCCTCTCCGGCCGCCCTTCATCCTCCTCTTCTATCCCCTACTCTCCAACAATGATCTCCTCATGTCGCAACTTCGACTTCGGCCTTCCATCGTCGTTTCTTTCGAGTTTTAGTGTCGAGAGTGGCGAGCTCCTACGGTGAGCAGCTCGTGGCGGCGGAATGGCAAGCTCCTTTGGGGTGGAGCTCGAGATGACGGCACGCCGACGCCTGGGCCGACGAAGGATTCGCCTCGCCTGGGCCGTCGTCGCTTCCACCCTCCTTCATCCGACCATGACAGTCCGGTTGTCGCCGAATGCCATGGCCTTCACGACTGCGCCAATCCACCTAACATCTTTAACCCCCATTTCTGCAATGAGAAGGTTTGTTGTGTTTTGGTTTGGGTTTTGTATGAGTGAGTGTGAGAGGGAGAGTTAGGGAGAGACCTGCTCTTCTCTACTCTCTGTTGGTGTGTGTTTGTGATTGTGAGAAATCGCATGAGAGAGCTTGAGTGTGTGAGAGAATAAGGTGTGCTCCTCTCGACTCTCTCTTTAGCCATGTCTTGGTTCGGGTGAGTGAAGTTTGATGTGCAACACGGTTGTGGGGTTTGCGTTCGGTTTTGCTTCGGTGTTAAGTATGATGTGCAGCACGGTTGTAGGGCTTGGGCCCGAAGACGGGGTCCCCCCATGAGGTGCGCTCACCTGTTGCACACAGTTGTGGGGCTTTGGCCCACAGACGGGGTCCCCCCATGAAGTGCGCGGAGTAAAAATGTAGAGTTGGAATTGTTTGGGATTTTAGCTGTCAGTGTGTGAGTCGCACCCTGAATTTGACTTCCTTTAACCGACTGTCTCAGGCTTCGCAACGGCACCACCACTACGCCCTCGTCATTGAACCCGGAATCTACAACGTCCATCGCCCGCAAGGGCGAGAGGGAAGGCGATGCTTCAGTTAGTTGTGATTTGCTTCGGGTTTTTGCATGAGAGAGAGTGTGTGAGAGTGAGAGAGTGGAGATGCTGCTTCTCACTACTCTATGCAGGTGTATATTTGTATCTGTGAGAAATCACTTGAAAGGGTAAAAGCGTGAGAGAGGCGAAGGTATCCTCTTCACAGCTCTCTCTTTGACTGTGTCTGTGGTTAGGGTGGTGAGAGTTTTGTTTGGTGAGAAATCACTTGAGAGAGCTAAAGCGTGAGAGAGGTGAATGTATCCTCTCCACGGCTCTGTTTTTGTTGTGACTTTGACTGGGCCGAGTGTGAGAGTATTTTTGTGAGTTAGTGGGAGTTGGGAAGGAGAAGGATAGGAGCGGCAAATTTCTAAATCCCGCGTGATTCACTTCAGGTGGGTGTGCGCGTATCGTGGAGGCGGTGCACGAAGCTTATTTGACATACATACAATTAGTTGGCCCTTGCTTTGTGACTGGGCCCAAGATGGGGTCCAGTACAATATTGGTGGAGGTCGGGGCCAAGCTGGGGCCGATTCGACCAAGTCGATTGTGGGGTGTTGTTTTTTAGTTTGTTGTGTTGGTGTATATCCTAGAGGCCAGTTGTGTATTGACATTACTAGTTTACATTGCATTATGACATTTATTTTATATATGAGGTATTTCATTTATTGTGTTGTTTATTGTGATTAAATGAGCATAATAAAGTCCTTAGAATAGTAGGTTCAATACCATGGGATATTAAGTGCATGACTTGATTGTGAGATCTTATTGGTTGTAATCAGAACACTATTCTTAAATGTCCTTAGTCAACTATTATTGTGAATTAGGACAATAATAATGTATAGAGACTAGTATGTGCGTAGACTGATGACCATATCTCACGGGTCAAGGATATGAGATATCAAGTCTTCACATGGGTACATATTAGGGTAATAATATACTAGACTGACCCACCATGAAAACGCTGCATGGATCGTTACGTGAGTGTCATAAGCGATTCTCACAGTGACCATGGTGTGTGTAGTCCTTTAACTTGAAGTCACTACGGTTCCCTATATGAGGAGTTATATATTTTAATGTCATCAAATGTTGTCTGTAATAAGGTGATTATAAAGTCGACTATTGGATATACTACAAATCATGCGGAGGGATGTGAGTGACTTAGATAGGATTTGTCCCTCTTACATAACAGGAGCGATATCAACGGGCCACTTGATTGAATGAGACCACAAAATACAAGGTCGTGCTCAAATAAGTCAATATGAGATATTGAGCTCATTTGTTTTAGTAAGTCTACTCGGACATCAAGAAACCAAAGATTGAATTATACAAGGGTGACACACTCTATGTCTTGTAGTCAATTAAGATATCTAGACAAAGGGACTAGACTACATGATAACATTGGTCACGGATAGGTTATGTCTAATCACTGACATTCCCATTACTTGAGTAGCAGTGATGTACTTCTAGATACCGCTCACTGTTTGTAATACAAGAATATGATTTTAGTATTTCTGTCAACGTAAATAGAACCTACAGGGTAACACACTTAGAATGGATCGAAATTGGAATTTAAATTCATAAGATGAATTGAATTGGGGATCCAAGTAAGACTCAAACTCTTGACATTGGTTGGACATTTAATTAGATTCAATGGGCTGACTAAAGTTCAGAGGCCCACACACGAATCTAACCCAAGTCGGATTGTGAGCCCAACAACCTCATTACTCTCTTAGGATTAATTTTCTGCAGCTATATATATGATATATATATGTGGATAAGCAATACACGAGAAAAACCCTAGCCGTCACATAAATTGTGATAGAGAGATCGTGAGGAACAGCCCCATTTCGCAGCTAGCACCGCGGCGTGAGTAAAACTTGGTTTTGATCCGTTCGTGTGGATACTGTAGAGTTACCGCAATATTGCAGTATTGTGACGACATATCTTGGAGACAGCAGATCCATCCATAAGGTATAATTCCTAAACACGATTTATGGTTTTTCGCATGGATCCATGACTAGGTTTCAATAATTTTGTAATTTTTCCGCTGTGTATTCAATCTGTGTTTCCATTGAAACCTAACATGTTGGCCCACCCTGTAACACCCTAGAATTTTAAATTATTTTTTTAGACTAATAAATGAATTAAATTGATTTTTTGTGACTTAATAAATATTTTTCTGAAATTTAACTTTTTGCACGTGCAAAACACATACAAATACTTTATTGGAAAACTCAAAGTCAAGAAATATTTTGGGGGAGACCTAGTATTTATTAGTAGGTATTATTTGTGAATTTTCTGGATTTTTTTAACATTTATTTGGTATATTTGCAAATATTACAAAAAGATGGACTTTTGTGCAAAATTACAACTTAGAGTAAAACTCCGTATTTTTGGATTTCTGGGTTGGTCTTGATGGCCGGACAACTCAGAGAAAAAGAATTGAATTTTAATTTTAATAGATTTGATCTATTTTGCTAATTTATTAAAGGAAGTTTATATATATAAAGGAATAAACTATTGAAGGATGTTTCCATAAAATTTGGAAAACCCTAATAAACCCAGATTTCGGCTATAGAATGGCTGCTACAGCCGTCCCCCCTCTGCACAAAACAAAAGCATTCTTTTTTTTATTGATTTCTTGGAGTTTCGAAGCGAGGATCTTGGATTTTTTGCAAAAAGGATGGGTTTTTCTTATTCTTTATTATCTTCATTGATTCTTCATTAAGGTGAGTGCCATATATTTGATTTCTTGTTGTTCCATGCATGTTATATATTATGATTTGTCTAGTAGAATGCATGTTAGTTGATTGTATAATGATATAATGAATGTATTGATGGATGGATAATTAAACGTAGAACTTTTATGAATGATATGCAATTGATGAATAAAATCTCTATATGGATGACTTAAGAATGTTAAGAACTCAGTAGGAATCATGGGTATGTTTTTTTCTTTCATATTCTTGCTAATTTGATTATATATAATGGGTTGTGAGATGTTTGATGCATAAAGTTGAATAAAGAACGGTTCTTTACTGATTTGAATAAGATATAATCTGTTTTGAATGTTGTAATGAGTAGAACTTGGCTAATGATTGTTGTAGATGCATATAATCAAAGGTAAGTTGATCTAATTAGTTGTATATGTGTATAATAAATTGCAAAGAGGGTTTTTTGAAATTAAAAGATCAAGTTTTGAAGTGTTGAGTTGGGTTTTAAATTTCGGGTCTGATGACATTTAGCCGAAAGTGATTTTTGGGAATTTTGTGAAATTTTGATTGGATTTTTTATTTGTATTGATTGAGATTGAATTAAATGATATACCACTCATATACAATGATTTATTGATGTTTTAACTGATGCATATACACATATATACACCTACATATATATTTTCCTGATTTGAAGAGTTTTTGTCAAAAAATTGCTCTTTTGTGATTTTTTGTTGAAAGGTTGATTTGATTTATGAACTCCAGTATGTTAGAAAAGTTGTATTTGATCATCTAGGAATTTTAATTTTACACATTCATGTTTTTAAAGAGTTTAAACTAAGTATCAGTTGAGAATTGCACGAATTTTAAAGCCGCTGTATATGGACTGTTTTTGACATGTCGGCCGACTGTCCATTTTTTGAACTAAAATGACAGTCGACTGTCAATGTCTTGGTTTTGGAATTTCAGCACGTCAGTCGACCGCCACTTTTTTGAACTGAAATGTGGGTCGACCGACAGCTGCTTGTTTGGCTTGTTTTGTTGAGTTCTTGTTTGTTTTCTTGAACGCTTATTCTTCGTACTTATGGATTATTAAACTACTATTTTAGATGAAGGTTTTTCTACAAATTACTGTATTTTACAGAGAGTTATATTTTGATTATAATAAAGTTTAACTCGTATTTCTACGGCTTTAGAAAGCGAAATATATACGGATTTCAAGATATTGATGTTTTGTGATTTTTCTATGACTTCAAAAATGTGAAACTCAGTTATTTAATGGATTTAATATCAGATTTCAGTTCTGGAAATTTGTGAGTATTTGAATGGATTTGGATTTGTTTGATTTGAAAAAGTTTTCTTAATATGAACGAAATGATAAAGGAATCAAGAGTTTTTAATGAAATATTTGTGTTGATATTTGAGTTGTGAGTTTCTTGAGGTTGAGTGGGACCCTAGTTACCGGTAGTTGATATTTTGTGGTTTCGCCAGTTGGGGTCTCGTTGTTGATCAGTTGAGTTAAGTCTGGTAGGGTACACCAACTCTAAGAGAATTGTAATTAATCAATTATACTTAATAAGATAAGGACATGCACTAGATGGTGATATGATGAAATGAGTGCAAAAATGAGTTATGGACATCAATATGATCTACGGTGTGAGATAATCTGTAATATCCCAGAATAAGATAAAATATTTTATTATATATATATATATATATATATATATATATATATATATATATATATATATATATATATATATATTAACTAAGTTAAGACTTGAATGGATTAGTGCATGATTATTAATAACCATGCACATTTGTGCACTAGGGTTAGGATTAGGGTATGATGACCTAGGGTATGGTGACCTAGGGTTAGAACTAACCCTCATCTTGATCAACCCTAGAGCTAATCTTGAATGAGATCCAAGGGGTAATTTTATGCCATGAAGAAGTTCTTCATGAATTTCCAAGACAATTCAAGAAGCTTCTAGTTTGATGTGTTGGCACTCACATCCACCCTCCCTCCTACCAACCCTACCCCATCTCCATCCCAACCCTCCACCTATACAATCCGGCCACCCCCTCTTCCTCTCTCTCCATCCATTGTATAAAAATCAATCCCCTTCTTCTCATTCTCATTTTTCACCTTGTGGTTTCAAAACAAAAAACAAAAAAAAAACAAAAAAAAAAACAAAAAAAAAAAGAAGAAAAGAAGAAGAAAAAAAAATCTAGAGTTTTAAGTAAGAGATCAAAAAGAGATTTTTAGTAGTTGTAGAAGAGAAAGAGTAGAAGTGAAGTAGGAGCAAGGAGCAAAGCATACAAGGAGTTTCTTGCAACTACGAGTGTGGGTGAACTCTAAACTCAAAAGATTAGTCTTTTTCTTTTGTATGTAATTTAGCTTGTAGTAGGATTTAAGAAAAGTTGGGTTGCCTTGTGTGAATATTAACTTGTGAAGAAAAAAAAAAAGTTGTTTGGTAGAACAACTTCATTTCAAAAATTCTTGTTGAAGAAACATGCATGAAATGAGTAGTTTAGGAATTTCTAACTGAATTCTGAACTCATATTTTTGGGACTTGTTTTTCTATGTGTCTAGAACTCACATGATATTTTTCATAGTATTTGGGAGTCATCTAATAGCCCAAACACCAGTCCCAAGTTTCGGACAATAGCCAACTGCAGAAACTGTCGTTTGAGAAATTCTGTCTTGCCTTCCAAAAATCATAAGTAAATATTGGTTGGGTATTTTTAGCTGAAATTTTTCATGGATGCTCTTGTATGTGTCTAAAACAATAATCCCAAATTTTACATTTTTCTGAAGTTGTTTGATGCCTCAAAAAAATTTCTAAGTTCCAAATGGTCTGAGAAGACAGAATTGAAGTTGTCTGTTTGGGGACTAAAGTTCATTTAGTCATAACTACTTGTGTATCTATGATATTTCTATGAAAATTTTGCAGTAGCTTGTGATATGAGTATATGTGATGGTTCTAAAATTTTAGAATTTTTAGATGACATTTGATAAGGTTTCAAAAATATATTGTAAGTACAAGTAAAAACCTTGTCTGAAAAGCAGCGGAAACTTTGTGATGTATTTGAAGAGTCATAACTCTCTGCATAGTAGGAGTTTAGATGCAATGTTTGGACACAAGGTAGTGGTGTATGTCTAGTTATATGTTCTTAAATTTCATGAGCTTTGGGCTTTGGGTAAGGGGTTGATTTTATATGGAATTTAGACTAGACTGCGTTCAATACCGGGTGCTGATTGCATTGTCTATACATTTGTGATTTTTCTGGAAAAATGTGTTTGGAATTTGCCAAAGTGATGAACTAGGGACTTGTAGTAGAGACTCTAAGCTTTCCAAAAAAAACCCAAGAAGTTGTAATTCCAAGTTGTGTAGTAACTTATATGATTTTTTGAAAGTGCTGGACAGATCCGGCCACCCTTAGAAGTTGTCACTTTGCAAGCGTGTGACTTGTTCTCAACTCTCAAGTATTGAATTGAGAGTTAAGGGTATTCCTATACCTCAATACTTGGTTATTTTGTGTCTTAGGTTGATTAAGATATTAGTAGAGACTTGAACGATATTTGAGTCGTCGACCTTGTCTAAGTTAGTTGCCTACACTTATCAATCATTAGGCCAACTTGGGGACTTCTGCCTTAACGATTGAAAGTGACTAACTCGGGCACCGACGAAATCATGGGAGATGATCACAGGCCAAGTTAAAAATGAGACTCAATGGGGGAAGTGGCAAGCACAGTGATCGCGTCGCCGGAGCCGCAGGTTAATAAGCGGGAACGAGGGTTTTTAGTAGGGAAACCGCTTGAAACAAGGCGTAACTTAGACTAGAAATCAGTTGGTGACCATGCCATTGTAACATGTCTAGGTAGACGTGATGTTAGTTAGTTTTGCCATCACCTATAACTGTATTAGTTTCTAGCGAACTAGTAATCGGGTGATGCACTCTCTTGTCATTAGGGATACGTACTGCGGTGCGTATCTTGTACTGTTGATTCCTGAAGTACCGTGGTAAGAACGGGATGGGATTTCCTAGTGGATAGGAGGATTAAACCTTCGAGGCCGTCAAGTTTTATGCTGGTGGACACGAACGGATCATATGGTCTGCGGTCCCGTGAATCTTCGGCGCCATAGGTATGCTGCGGTGTATCTTCAAGTTCATCACGGCTTTTGAGTGGGGTCCGAGAGTTAGACACTAGTGGCAACCTGAGACACCACTAAGTGACTGCAGAAACGGATGGGGACCAATTAATCTGCAACCTCATCAACCACGATCTATCTATCAAGAACAGGACGAGTACAAGAGTAGGTTACATGGTGAGGGTTCGAAATCCTGAACTTGGAAACAACGGCTTGATTTGGAAAGTATATAGTATGAGATGCATACATTTCCCAAGTCTGCTTGCATTAGACTAAGTACATCTTGACTTTTGCATTAGATCATTAGGGCATATAATACACAGGACACCTTGGACCCGACTCCACTTTCCTTTCTTTTAGTCACTTTTCCTATTTGCTTTCAACCTTGATTGTCTAGTTTGAAGATTGTTGCTTTTATTAGCCTTAAGTCAGTAGAATTACTGACGTGCCCACTCTTTAGGTGCTAGATTGCCGACCCGGGGAGCCCAGGAAGCCCAAGCTAGATGGTGTGCCCAAGTGATGATATCAAGTGTTCATTATTTACATCATTGTTATTTTTTGTAAACTCTGATCTGTAATTTCTGAACATTGTATATTGTAACACTTGAACTTGTAATCATCATGGAATAAAATTTGTTTAAATTTTTTCTGAAGTTTTTCTGTATTGTGACTGTTTGAAGGAAAGATTCTGGTTTGTGTCACAAATCACCAGTATGGGGATTCAGGGCGCTACATAATCTCCGAAATTATTGAGGTGTGAGTGAAATAGTCTCCGAAATTACCTGCGGTGTAGGATTGATCTACGAAATTATCGGGGTGAGGTGATGCTCACGGGGTATTCATGTGATGAGGCGACGTAGCTTGCGGTGTGGGGTATTCTCGAAAATTTCTCGGGGTGAGTGAAATAGTCTCTGGAATTATCTATGGATAGATGTTGACCTCCGAAATTATCGGGGCATGGTCTAGATACTCACAGCTTATCTAAATCTCATAGCAATCATCGTAGTAGGATTAGTTGCATAACGTGAGATTTAACCCTGTAAAGTGGAAAATGATAAGGGCTTGTACCAGACCTATGTATTATGGGATGCTTAGAATCCGACAAGTACGCATTAGAGAGTCATCATACTGCATTTGTATTTTCTTGACTCGTATTATGCATGATGATTTTTGTTTTTCCTACACTTGATACTTAGCGTAGTTTGACTTGATGTTTTAAGCTTTATTTATCGTCTTTTCATATTTCATTTGTTACTACTGTGGAAATATGTTGATTATGAATTTATTCTGTATGCTTCATTTAAATTGTGTTTCTTTTAATGTGACTGACACCGTTATGGCTGATCCTGTAGTTTTGGGGGCTAGGGTTATCTCTAGCCTTATGTTTCCCAGGTGGGTACCGTTAGCTTGGGATATGATGCTTGTGGTAGATTGATAATATGACTTGTGCAAATTGTAAAAAAAATTAATTGTAATAGAAAGAAAATATAATTTAAGGTGTTTAGTTTTCCACTGTGCTATGTACAGAATTGATGTAATTAAAGTTGAAAATTTTCTGTGTTTCGCTATATTACTATTACGTTGAGGTAGATGCTGGAAATTATGTCACGTATTTCTGAATTTATTTATTGGAAATTCGGGGCGCTACACAGTACACACCCTGTAAGGGTATTAGAGTGAGCTCTGATTGTATGTACTGGTCATGTCTCTTTATGTTCTATTTTTCCGTTTGTAGTTTGTAATTTGGCCTAGTACGCTGGGTTTGTTTGGTTAATTTCTTATTAATGAAACATGGTTGCCATATTCCACATTTTCCTTTAAGATATATATATATATATATATATATATATATATATATATATATATATATATATATATATATATATATATATATATATAGGAGATAATTTCAAGGATACGTATCTTTATCTTTCTTTTTGTTCAAATTAGTTTAACGTGTGTGAGTTTTTTAATTTAATTTTTCTAGTGAGGAAGCTGCAATCCACGAATCACATATGATCAACGCAGATACTACACAATTGTACAATATGACAGTAACGTATATTATTTTTGTACTAGATTTTTCTGTGGGCACGTGCCTAAGGCACGTCTTCAGAATGATGCAGCATGTGAAAAGCCTTGTAAACTAGTAAATCAACAATTATATAGCTCAAGTTTGAATAGTATGACAATAATTAGTTGTAAATAAAAGTCCATGTTTTCATTAGTATATGTTGAAAAATAATTATAAATTGGGATATAAAAGTCCATGTTTCAATAAGTGTGTGTGTGTGTGTGTGTATATATATATATATATATATATATAGAGAGAGAGAGAGAGAGAGAGAGAGAGAGAGAGAAATAATTAAATAAATAAAGGAGTTGTTTTGGGTGGGAAGATTTGAATTTGAGTTTTTGGGGGGGAAAATGTGTTTTGTGAGATAGATCTGGGCCTTTAATTTTTTTGGGATTGAAGGAGAGCCACTTGATAGCTTTCTTTGTGTTTTATTATATAGATGGCTTACATCCAAGTTACAGCGAATTCATATTGCTTTTCCAGGAGCGGTGGATCACAATGAAAGATACTGTAACTGTAGTAACTAGGAGGTAAATTCTATTCCGTAATATGTCTAAAATTAGAAGTCTCCAACTTTTTAAAGACATTTGTTGTTTAATTAGCATCTTCGTTTTTATATTTGTATTCATAGGTCATTCGTTTGTTTGTTATCTGCTCTTCCCTGATACACGAACCTTTTCTTTTCATGTCTGTAGTGGAACACTTAAGCAGATCTCTGTCATTTTGTTCTTTCATAAGTTAGGAGTGACCGGAATCAGTAGTGTTTTACCGATACATGTATTGCTAACAAAGCTTTTCATAAATATTTGCACATTTGTTTATTATGTGGACCTTACTCAGACTTTTTTCTTCAGTACTATTTGAAAGCAGCTTTTGGATTTAACAAAAACCAGCTCTCAGGAATTTTGATTTGGTCAGCTTTGGATCCATATTTTCTCAGGTGTTGTTTACTGTTAGGTTTTGTGAGAAATTAACAATTGAGAATTAGGGTTAATATCTAGATCTAAGTTGTTTGAGATATTCACCCTAGGTATGCAAAATTGGAATACCTAGACTACTATCACAATCCAGTATTTATTCCTAAATACTGGTTTGGGTATCGGGTTATAAGCCCACAAACCCGCGTTCCAATATCCAATCAATTGTACGTTCAATACAAGTGTTACTCATATGCACATGCAATAATTATATAGAGAGAATATACCAATATATGCAACAATCTCCTCCTATATTCTCAATATATAAAGTACAGGATTATCTCATCAGTTCAGTATAAAATTGACTGGCTGATAGCAATCCGTAAGAAGAAAAGCATCATAAAGGTGTAGTTTCATAAGAGTCAATATAATTATAAATCTGAATAGTTCAATCAAGACTAAACCAATATAATTATATAGTTCCAAACCATATCCAATTCAGAATAGTTCACAAAGACTAAACCAATAGATAAAATAAACCATAGTCTCAAAACTAAATAAAGCAAATAAACTTCAAACCAAATTAAAGAGTTTTAAGCTCTAAAATACAGTCTTAAACTCAAAAGAAGTTCTTATCAAGCAAGTGATCGGCAAAAGAAAATCCTTGCATGCTGCTTCATGATTACTCCTCCATATCGAGCAAATCATCATCTTCAAAATCGAGATCTAAGATTCCATCTTCATTATCTTTGCTAGCACCTGTTGCCCAACATTGTAAATAAGAATTTCATGAGTTATTTCTCTTTGAATTCAAACAATTTGTATAAAAGTATCTAGTTCAAACAAAAGAACTTAGTACAATTCAAACTGGCTAGCAAGATTTTAACACTATCATCACAATCAAGTATCTTTAACAAATAAAGTACATGAACTTTTATAGTTTCTACACAAGAACCAAACTATGTTTCATATTGGAATGAAAAGACTGTCATTTCAATCATGGTTTAACATTGAATCATCAAAATTGGAATGAGACATGTATCCATGAAAGACATATCATCAAAAATGGAATGATATTTAAGACAATTTAATCATCGGAAACACATCGACAAGTTTTCATGTTTCGTATTGGAATAATATGATTATTCTAAGTAAATTCTATAGATATATAATACCATCAAAATTGGAATGACATTATATATTTGTAGAATTTATGTGGAATCATCAAGATTATCTAAAACACGTTAACTGTCAAATTGATGCTTAAGTTTGAACTTCTCTGTGGCTGTTCTAATTATCAAAATAACTAGGATGTTAAGGCTTTTATGACTTAATGGCTCTTAACCCCATTTCCCCCACAGTTTTGACAATTAGACCTCTTTGTAATCCCTTAGTAAGGGCATCAACCACATTCTGTTTTGATCTCACATCAATGAGGGTAATAATCTATTGCTTAATGTGATAGTTCAACTTTTCCTGTCTAAGACCGACAGTTCTTCTCTTACCATTGTAAAGAGAATTAGTTGTTATTGTTTTTGTAGCTTGGTCGTCGCAAAACAAGCTAAGAGTGGTTACTTTAAACCTTCTCAATGGAATATCTAGCAACAAGTCTTTCATCCATTCTGCTTCTTCACCAGCATAAGATAGCACAAAGAGTTCAGACTCCATAGATGAGAATGCAATGCCTGGTTGCCTTTTAGATTTCCATAACACAGATGTTCTGGTAGTCTATACATTTCAGTCTTAAATGTAAGCCATGATGCAGGTAATTTAAAGATTATTGCTCCAGTAAGAAAAGCATCACACATAATGATATCTTTAGTTTTCAATTTAGCTATTAAGTTTTCAAGATCAGTTGCCTGAGGGAGAATAACTTTCTCCTCTCTGAATTCAAAACTTATGAACTTATCAACTAAGTGAGTCTTGGAGACCTTCTCCTCCTTTTTCAATTCATCCAGCAGATTATCCCAAATATCCTTAGCTGTTCTGTACTTCATGTAAACATCTGCTAACCGATCTGAAATACTGTTTAACAGAAACTCCCTGCATAAGTCCTCGTCTCTGATCCAAGTGGCATCATCCACATCTTTAGTACACTCATCATAAGTCGTTTGACAGGTATAGAAAATCTTCATGAATTTCATTCTATATTGTGCTTTCCTCTTCTAGCTATTGAATTCAGAACTACTAAACGCCTCCAGTTTAGGAACCTTATACGGTCGATCATGTTTTTCCATCTCAAGGAATAAACGATGAGTTCCTAAAGTTCGAGAGTATATTCTGAATTATTACTACACAAGTAATTTATAGAGAGAAGAGGATTTATCTGTAAATCTGTCAACTAATCACAGAGTAAATGAATTAGATAAATTGCACGAATCTTAAAGTTTAGAAATACAGATCTGATGATGAGATACAAAACTCACACTATCTTCGTCACAGATCCAAAAAAACCCCCTTTCACTGTCTTCTTCAAGATTGGGTTTTACACACAGACCTCAATCAGCCAAGATGAAGAAGAGGGAGGACGACTGGGCACGGCGCCTAAGGGGAAGCTGCACCGTCGCTGAGATCTGCGACCGGTCAAGAGAGGCGAGAGCGGCGCTGGCAATGTAACGCCCCTATCCCTAGCTCAGACAATTTATACAATTTAAAAGACAAATTAGATACTATGTAGTACAACTGCCCACCACAGGCTGCCTCTCAAAAGGTGGTTAACCGGATTGGTGACTCTTGATCATAGGCTATTATATTTATATATTATTATACTCAATTTAATTTTCGATATGGAATATTTCTTTAGCTTTCTCCTGTTTTTCGTACTCCCGTGGGTGGGCCCCAATGTGACATCCACGTCACCAAGCTTCCTCTTTGACCGAAGTCAACGACTCAAAGAGCACAACACAGCCAAGTTTTCTTTTGCTGTTTGCAACTTTGTGGGCCCCCACCACCTTACCATGCATTATACTTTTCAACACATTTACTATATATATACTATCCAGCATATATATATATATATAAGGGTAAAAGGGATATGAGCAACTTGCTCATTTAGTAAATGAGCAATTGATTATGTGGCATGCATGTGATACATTGGACAACTAACCACTTTTAGAATTTTCCAATCACATGCATACCACCTCATCAATTGCTCATTTACTAAATGAGCAAGTTGCTCATACCCCTTTTTCCCTATATATAATCATACCATCAGCCAACTATATTTCATTCCCCCCCCCCCACACACACACATATATATAGGGTAAAAGGGATATGAGCAACTTGCTCATTTAGTAAATGAGCAATTGATGATGTGGCATGCATGTGATACATTGGACAACTAACCCTTTAAAGATTTTCTTATCACATGCTTGCCACATCATCAATTGCTCATTTACTAAATGAGCAAGTTGCTCATATCCCTTTTACCCATATATATATATATATATATATATATATATATATATATATGTGTGTGTGTGTGTGTGTGTGTGTGTGTGTGTGTGTGTGTGTGTGTGTGTGTGTGTGTGTGTGTGTGTGTGTGTGTGTGTGTGTGTGTGTGTGTGTGTGTGTGTGTGTGTGTGTGTGTGTGTGTGTGTGTGTGTGTGTGTGTGCTTTTGAAAACTACGGGGGGTTACAGGGCGATCGAGTCCCGATGGATCTCAAGTTGACTGCCTTGACTGCGGGTCGACAACACGCGATGTGTAACGCCCCTGCCCCTAGCTCAGACAATTTATACAATTTAGAAGACAAATTAGATACTATGTAGTACAACTGCCCACCACACTGACCACAGGCTGCCTCTCAAAAGGTGGTTAACCGGATTGGTGACTCTTGATCATAGGCTATATTATTTATATATTATTTTATTATATTCAACTTCCGTATAGGATATACTCTATTTCTTATACTCTTTTTGAAAATTACGGGGTGTTACACATACTCCCCCCTTCAGAAATCAGCGTCCTCGCTGAGCACGGGTATGCACAATCTAGTGCAGAATCTCCTTTCTAGCCGATGTGGAGTGGAGTACCCTGATTCTACTAGCTGCACCGTACCTTGATTCTGCGGGTGGTCCACTATTTCAGACCGCCACCTCGCTCCCTCTCAAGCATACCCATACATCTGCTAGCTCCATCTCAGGCATACATCTCGCCCACTCTTACCCACACTCGGTGTCTAAAGTCGGCTACGATACCATTTGTAACACCCCTGCCTCTAGCTCAGACAATTTATCCAATTTAGAAGACAAATTAGATACTATGTAATGCAACTGCCCACCACAGGCCGCCTCTCAAAAGGTAGTTAACCGGATTGGTGACTCTTGATCATAGGCTATATTATTTATATATTATTTTATTATATTCAACTCCCGTTATGGGATATACTCTATTTCTTATACTCTTTTTGAAAATTACCGGGTGTTACACGACGAATGGCTCCGGGGTGCGACGACGCCGACCACGTTGGAGGCGATCGCAATGGTCGGTGACGGCGCCTTTAACGATGGCATTAACGATCGTCGGTGATGTCGACTTCGACGGGATCCAGAGAGGGGTTCTCTTTTTCCTTAATTAATCTCACAAATTAATTAATAATATCTCAAGATTGTTAGGTTTTGTGAGAAATTAACAATTGAAAATTATGGTTAATATCTAGATCTAAGTTGCTTGAGATATTCACCCTATGTATCAAAATTGGAATACCTAAACTGCTATCACAAGCCAGTATTTAGTTCTAAATACTGGTTTGGGTTTCAGGTTATAAGCCCACAAATCCGCGTTCCAATATCCAATCAATTGTACGTTCAATACACGTGTTACTCATATGCACATGCAATATTTATGTAGAGAGAATATACCAATATATGCAACATTTACTTCCTAACAACTTAAGTACAGAAGTTATAATGATAAAAGTTATACTGATACTTAGTTTTTAAGTACAGAATTCGTGTTAGAAACAGGGGCGGATCCAAGGGGGGGCTGGGGTATGCTACAGCCCCCCCAACATTTGAGATTTGTTTGTATTTTTATTTTTTTTTGGCTATATTAGTGTGGAATATATGGTTTAGCCCCCCCAAATATATTTTAAAGACCACCCTATATATATTTGAACGTTCTATTTATTTTTTTGGGTCCAAGCTCAACTCTATTCTATCTAGTATCTATAATAACTTTACTTCTCTAGTATCTATAAAAACTTTATATATATATTGCATGTTACCTTATACAAAAAAAAAATTTCCAGCCCCCCTTACTTTTCAATCCTGGATTTGCCCCTGGTTAGAAAGGTAAAATATTCAAGCATGTTTCAACTCTTAAGTGAATGCGCTTGTGCATTTTCTTTTCAATCTTCAACATTATCGGTTACATGTAGGAGTACAACATGTTTAGATATAGTGAACTGAGGTTATCTAACAAGTTTGTGTGTCGACCCTAAAAATGTGATGGTTCCCAAGAACTGCATTTGGATTTACGCAGTCGATCAAAATTTTTGGGATGAAGGATTTGTTAAGTGTGGGTATAGCCGTATAGCACAATAAGGGTACACCAATGCGAATGCATGATATTTCAGAAAAAATAGGATACTAGTATAGTGAGGGGTACATGCAATATAATATACTTGTATCAGTGTATGTTTTAATTTATGAAAGTTTTTTGTTCTTTCTAGGCACCAATACGAAGGTTTGGTTACATTTATTTTGTGCTCTAGCAATATGTATTCAACGGCCTGAGCATACTCACAAATGTAACTGATGCGGTTTGTTTTTTAGGGATGGCTGCACCAGGTGTGAGTTCTTCTCGATTTGTATTTTTACGGAAGCTTCGGTACGGATGGTACGCCCGACCCTCGACCGACGGACCCAATCGGGAGTAGAGGCAGGAGCGAGGTAGAGGTCGGATGCTCGGCTCGGAGCTGGAGGCTCGGCTCGGATCCGGGAGTCTCGTGTACGTGCACTCGGCCTAGAAACACCGGGATTGGTCCCGGTGGCAGGCTCTCCGACGGTCTAGTCAGTCACTGAGGGAGAGTAACAGTAACTAGGATTTGAGAGGGGAAAAGATTGATTACCTCTGGAAAGGGGTAGGGGGCCTGGTATTTATAAAAAAAGTCAACCGGGTCTGGACCCGTTTGGAGCTGGGTCTGAACCCAGTTGCCAGTGGGCCTGACGTGGCGGAAGCCCAAGTGGTATAGGGCTGACGTGGCACGGGTCCGGGGTGGTTTAGGGCTGACGTGGCGGAGGCCTGGGTGATTTTCAGGCTGACGTGGCAGATCCGGATGATCCGGTGATGAACGCCTTTTGAGGGGATCCTGTGGTCCAGGAGGGGCCACGTCATCCAATCCATATTAGTAACTGAAGGTCACTAATTGTACCCGAAAATTTTTAAAATATATGTAAGAAATTGGTAGTATCTTGGGTACGCTCTCTGAGATTACCCCAAGTATAACCACACTGGATACACATCCAACACTGGTGTGACGAACTTGAGAAAGAGTACACTCATGCTTCCTTGTTTGACTGTATATGACGGTTTGGTAAAACTACAAGAAGTTTTAATGCCATTGTTGATGATTAAATTGTGATTGCTAACAAATACTTAAACTGGTTAATTCGGGCCATTTGAATTTCAGATATTACTGCTGCCACTTATTAATCCATATCTTGGAGAAAAGGGGTATTATGCATTGCCTTGATTGCTTCAATTGCTTATGTAAGTCTTTTTGGTAAACAGTTAATCCATTGGCTCTGCCCCTTTCTTTATATCAGAAACCTTCTTTATTACACTTCTTCAATTTTCTTTATACTTCTTTCTGATACAGGGTCTGCTTTATGGCTTAGCTTGGGCACCATGGGTATGGTGCTGATTTATGTTCAATGCTTACTTTGGTTTGTGTTGTTTATGAAGCTAATGACAACATCATGCAGGTTCCATATCTCAGTGCCTCATTCGGTGTTGTGTATATTCTTGTGAAACCATCTGTAAGTGATTGAATGGAATTACATTTTGTAATTTCAAAAAACTGTTGGTTTTTTTCTGATGCTATCTTAATCGGAACATTCCCACTAATTTCTTCACCTTTGCAGACTTACGCTGTTATATCCAAGGCTGCAACCACAGCTGATCAGATATGTCTTCATATTCTTAGGTAGTGTTCTTTTTCTTCTCTTATATAATTTACCTTTTGTAAGAGGTGGTCGACCTCTTATAAGAATTTTTTTAGCGTTCTTTTTTTATCTTTTATGAGATATTTTTTCCAAAATCTCTTATAAGCCTAAAAGACTTCTGGTAGCCTCTTTCAAATTCTTATAAGACTTCTATCACTTAAAAAGTTTGTATTACCCCAAAGTCTATATTATAATTGTAAGTGGAGTTTTATGTTGCATATTGTCTGAAACGAAAGCAACTAAACAGTCTAAACCAATCAAAATCACATAGTTTTGTTTTTCGTCATTGAGTTGCTTGACTGCCTCCAACCTTACAAGTTACAATTACCAAGGTTGGCTTTTCGATCAGTGCTTTTAGGGAGATTTTTTATTTAACTTTTGGGGGAGATGATCAAGGTAGCTGACATCGTGTAAATTCTTTTTTGATATGCCAGTGGTTATCCCCTCTCACTTGTCAACTGTTGAGACAATCATATTTGACAAATACAACATTTCAAAGACAAGGTTTTCCCTCATCTGGATCTTCTGAATCCAATGGCAAAGAATCTAAAAGCAATCTGCGGTCCTTGATAGTGAAGTTGTCATTAAACTAGTTTATATATTAGTAATTTGAACTTATCTTTTCTCGTCCTTCATCTCACTATTTTTATACTTTGGGGTAATATAGGCTCTTGTAAGAGGTGAAAAAAGAACAGAAATATCTTATAAGAGGTTCTTATAAAAGGTTATTTTTATATAAAAAGAACACCTCAAAAAGAGACTCTTACAAGAGGCTCTTAGTGTAAATCATAAGAGGCAAAAAAAAGAACAGTACCTATCTCACTATTTTGTTATAAGCTGAGATGCATATTTGTATTAATGACCCTACCGATGGACCAAAACTCCCGCAGGTTGAAGGCCATCTTTTTGGGCCAAGACCTGGACTATACGCAGCGGTATTTTTTTTTTTCAATCCGCATTTAAATAGCGCAGCCAGTGAGATTCGAACCTGGGTTGCTCTGATACCATATTAAAGACCCTACCGATGGACCAAAACTTCGATGTTGTGGTATGGGTGAGGGTTTTAATATTTATATTCTAACAATTTGAACTCGTCGCTTAAAAAAGGTGTTAATCTTTCTGCAGGGAAAGGCCCAAGGATTTGTTGCAGGGGTGAGATCCACTGCCAGCTTGTTGTCTCCTTTGTAATGAGTCCATTGACTTGTAAGTATCAGCATTTTTTACCCACATTCTTCTATAACATACTGTTAGCCAAATTTCTGGAAATACCTTTCTTGTTGCTCTAAAATGAGAGATAATCAGTTAACCATATCCATCAAGCTTTTCTTCAGACTACTTGGTGTGTCATTTCGTTATGGTATGGCTCTACTGGCCTTGACATATCATTTCATCGGAATTAACGTTTACCTGAACTTCTATCCAACTTCAAACACTATCATTTGAAAACGGTGCACACTTTCTTTCTAGTTATAAAACTTAAGGTCATCTCTGTTCAGCTCTGTTCATTTCGGAAAATGCTCCGTTTGACTGCAAAGGATTCAGCATCATAGTTGCATCAATCTCCATGGTAGTAGCTCTTGGCTTTGCTTGCAAACTCAATTCAGGAAGCAGCAACACACAGACAAGCTGTAAGAGTGCACAGTCCTCCTCACATGAATCAATTGATTCACCAGGTGCTAGGTGAGACCAGTGTGTAGTTCAAATATAAGACAGAGCCAGCATGGTAAAAGTAAAAGGGTGAAAAAAGCATCAACTTCCCACTACTGCAACTAGCCTCTTTACTATGATATATCGGATAGAGCCAAAAGGCTCCAGCCATCAAAAATATATAAATCAATAATAATGTAAATTACAGACACATCATCAGAGGTTTTACAAGAAGTAAAACAGACTAAATAAACAACAAATAGGAAAAAGAGAAAGAAAATTACAAACTAATTAACCCAAGGATGGCTGATAAGCGCGCCAATAAGTAAAACTACTATACAACAGAAGAAAGCCACTGAACATGGAGACAAAGCGCTCAGCCAGAAAAAGCAACGCACGAAAAGGAGCCAACACACCCTCCCTCTCCCACATGTGGATAAGAATCAAGAGACAACGCCGTTCAAAAACGAAGGCTAAACATTATCCCCCCGCGGAAAAAAAAACAAGCTTCGCAAGTAGCCCAAGAGAAACAAAATCGGCACTAAAAGAAACAACCAGGCTGCCAACGCGAAATCTCAACTGTGCACAAGTTGAGGAGCTGACACAGAATAAGCTTTCCTAGCAAGAAGACGCGCACTCACACGAATCAGCACATTATTACCGACTTTCTTATTGTATTGCCGCTTAACGGGGAGAGGGACAACCTTCACCGCAGGGGACGAAAAAGCAGCGGGGTCAAACAATTGCACTTCGTCTATGTTGGGGCAAGAAGAGGTAAAGTGAATACTGGAGGCAACCGACGAGGATATTGTGATAGAGTTAGTAAGATAGGCAAAATCGTCGAAAGAAGAGCCATCTAGACTCGGCGAAGACTTGAGGGGCAAAGAGTGCAGGATATGCATAACCTCCCTAAGGAGATGATGGATTGAAGAAAGCACCCCTAAATGCCGATACAACGAGTAGATGCATTCCGGAAAATGAAAAGAGAGCGTAGAAAGTTTGGGAAAGAAATGATCATAGAATAGGGTAAATTATAAATTAAAGAAGGAACCTCCAAATAATCAATAGTATTGTCAGAAGGTACAATATTTGAAATGCTGCGAAGCCGACCATGCCCCAACGCACTGCGAGACCAGGAGAGCGAAGAAGGAATGGATTTAACCAATCCAGAATTAATAAGTAGACTTAAACTCAAGGCGTCACCGAAATAATCAACTAGCCTCTTTACTATGATTATCTTGTATTTGCAGGCTAAAGTTTCAAAATACCCCCTTACTTTTCAGTAAAAACATTTGATCCTTCGAGCTTTTAGTTTCTTGCAATATCCTCCGATGTTTGATAATTGAATTTTAAAATCCACGAATCTACTGCGGCATTGTGCATTTATAGAGGATGATTTTCAAATTCAAATATCAAAAGTTAAGACGATGTTGCGCACTATATTTTTATGATTCCTAGATTCAAATATCAAAAGTTAGGAGAGTGATCCGTGAAACAAAAGGAGGGTGGAGATGTATTGAAATTTGGTCAAGTTGTGGTCATATCATGTATGAAGAGCCCTCTTTCGTTGTGTACTAGGCCGACGTGTGCACTCGGCCTTCCCGCCTTCGTATTGACGATCCAAACTGTTCTCATTGATCTACACCTCTAAATTAGTCTAAATATGTAAAATCAAATCATTTCATATTTATTTGTCCATCTATTGAAGTGTTACAAAATTGTATGGTTAAAAATCGATATTTTTTATAGTCACATGATGGATGAGTAAATGAATTTCAAATGATTTGATTTTACATATTTAGACTAATTTAGATGTGTAAATCAATGTAAAAGATTCGGATCGTCAATACGAAGGCGAGAAGGTCAAGTGCACTTGAGTGCATACGGTGGCCTAGTGCACAACAGAATAGGACTCCATGTATAAATGTGTAAATGTGCAAGTGCTTGTTGTGACATTGATCTTGTGTATGTTTACGTTGTAGGGTGTATCATCCTTATCTAGTTGGAGTTTTTGGGCTTTTGTAGCTTTTTAAATTTTATGGCTTCGGTTGATGGTAGGTTACTTCTTCCTAATCTAGTTGGAGTTTTGGCTTTTTTTCTTTTATAAAAATTTTGTGGTTGCTAGTAGGAAAAAGAAGGATATATAATAATCTAATGTGAACTGGCATTGTTGCTTCAATTATCCTCTCTTGAACTAAGTCAAGAGGAATGATCTCACCTTTGTCTTCAATGAAGACCAACACTTAAACAATTGTATTGTCATCATTATGCCGTCAATATATGCTTCACAAAAAATTAAAAATATATATCTATATATTTATAAATTCAAGGCTGTAGCCATGAACAACAGTCGTTGGTATAATCGTATTGTTACAATTACAATCTCTTACTAACCAAGAGACTTACAACTATTTTTTATGTTTGCAACTATTTCTTCAATCTTTTGTTTACCAATACCAGCTAAGAGATTTAAAAATAATAATAATAATAATAATAAAGATAACCTCGTCATTGTTCCATTAGTAATAGGTTAATGAAACACAGTAGATCCAATTACATGCCAATATACAAATATGAAGATACGTCTGGCATCTCTCTGATGGAACAACAATCAAAAAGAAAATACAGGTACAGATAAATCAAAATAAACACCCATCCTAGCTTCCCTGCAAACTCTGACAGCTTACTCTCCCTCCATGCGTAGCTTCTTCCTGTTACCCGCCTGACCTGCCCAGACATAAATGAAACCGAAAATTTTATGCATAAAGACAGTAAATCTATGATTACAATTACGAAAACAAAAGTTATTTCGATCTAGCCACAAGCCCCAGATTGCCGCAGCAACCGACAGATCCCAGGCCTCCCTATTCTCTTTTCTTATGGTACCCCCCTCCCTATGTCCCAGGCCTCAGAGATTGAGGAAGGACTCTGTAGACACCCAAACCCAAGGCACACGTAGCCCTATGACACTTGAAAAAAAATGTGATCAAAGTCTTCTTCGCCGTTGTTACTGTTGGATAATGGCTCGATTCTGGTTCAGATTGTTTTGGAGTATCTGCAGCAAATGAAAGTTACAGTATATCAGTCGACTGGGTTGTAGGATCAGGCGACTGTCCAGAGAGGAGTTTTCAAAGGCTAAAGGTACAGCAGAATCAGTCGACTGAGTATGGGATCAGTCGACTGTCCCGAAGTATTTATCAGTCGACTGGTAAAGTGACCAGTCGACTGTCGGCGGGTTTTAAATCAGATCAGGCCCAATTCGAAAAGGCCCAATAGTCTCCCTATAAATACACCCGTTAGGGTTTTGTAAAGAATAGACCTCTATTCGGATTTTGCAGCCGTCATCTCTTGTAAACTTTGTTTTGCCCATCGTTGATTATAGCAAGAAGAAACCCCAACCGCCCCTTGTGGATGTAGGCATCGTTTTGCCGAACCACGTAAATCTTGTGTTCTTGTGTTTGCTTGTTTTTCTGTTTTTCTCGCTGTTTCTCTCTTTGATTCCGCATTGGTTAATTACTTTCGTATTCCGCGCACAACAAGTGGTATCAGAGCATTCGGTTCGACCTAGAGGGAGATGGCGAGTGATGCAGATGCAACCAAGAATGTTGTGGGATCAAGTTCATCCAGAACAACGATTCACAACGCAAAATTTGAAGTTGAAAAATTTGATGGGACAAACAATTTCGGGATGTGGCAATGTGAGGTGTTGGATGTTCTTGTTCAACAAGAACAAGATGTTGCTTTGGAGGTAGAAAAACCAAAGGATATGTCCGAAGCAGATTGGAAGAAGTTGAATCGAGTTGCGTGTGGGACTATTCGGCTCTTTATTGCGAAGGCTCAGAAGTATGATTTGATGAGGGATACCATTGCTGCGGTGTTGTGGAAGAAACTCGAAGACAAATACATGAGGAAAAGTTTGGAGAATCGGCTGTATTTGAAGAAGAGACTTTTTCGCTTCACCTATACGGAAGGTATGTCTATGAATGCTCATGTTGAATCATTTAATAAATTATTGGCTGATTTGTTAAATTTGGATGAGCAAATTAAAGATGAAGATAAAGCCCTAATTCTGTTGAATTCATTACCCGAAAGTTATGATCATTTAGCAACAACTTTAATATATGGAAAGGATACTGTGAAATATGAAGATGTTGCAAATGCTCTGTTGAATAATGAAACTAGGAGAAGGGATAAAATGGTTGATAGAGAAACTTCTGAAGCATTGATTGTAAGGGGCAGGACTGAGACCAGATCTGAGTCCAAATCTGGGAAAAAGGGAAACAAATCTCGTTCCAAATCGAGAGGAGTTTCGAAGGACAGGAAAATACCGGCCAAAGATGAATGTGCTTTCTGTCATGAAAGGGGGCATTGGAAGAAGGATTGTCCAAAGCTACGAAATAAGGGAAATTCGACTGCAAATGTGACTGTTGATAATTTAGATAGTGGCGAGGATTTTTCTTTTGCACTTGCTTCTAGTCCCTCACTTTATCAAGAAGTATGGTTTCTTGATACAGCAGCCTCCTATCATATGTCTTGGAAAAAGGAGTGGTTTACTTCTTTGGAGTATATGGATGGTGGTGTAGTTTTGATGGGAAATGATGCGCCTTGTAAGAAGGTAGGAATCGGGAAGATTGAATTGCTAATGCACGATGGTCTTATTAGGGAGCTTTCAGATGTATGGTATGTTCCAGATTTGAAAAAGAATCTGATTTCACTAGGTGCTTTGGAGGCCAGTGGATTGAAATTTGCTAGTGAAGGTGGCATTCTGAAGGTGACTAGCGGATCACTCGTGGTGATGAAAGGGCAAAGAAAGAGGAACTTGTTTTTCTTGCAGGGAAAAACATATTTGGGTCAGGCTGCCAGTGTAACTGAAAGGCCTAAACAGGTTGTTCCCGACTCTACTAGGTTGTGGCATATGCGACTCGGGCATGCAGGAGAAAAGGCCTTGCAGGGGCTTGTGAAGCAAGGGTTGCTTAAGGATGCTAAAGGGTGCAAGTTGGAATTTTGTGAACATTGTGTTTTGGGTAAGCAAACTAGGGTGAAATTTGGTACAGCTGTACATCAGACAAAGGGTATCCTCGATTATGTGCACACAGATGTTTGGGGCCCTACTCAGACACCTTCTATGAGTGGTAGACACTGGTTTGTTACATTTGTTGATGACTACTCCAGACGAGTTTGGGTATATACCATGAAGCACAAAGATGAAGTTTTGACATTGTTCACAAGTTGGAAGAAGAAAGTTGAAAATCAGACTGGTAGGAAGATTAAGGTTCTGAGGTCAGATAATGGAGGGGAATACAAGAACGATCCGTTTCTGAAATTGTGTGAAGATGAAGGGATCCAGAGGCACTTCACAGTTAGGAAGACTCCACAGCAAAATGAGGTTGCAGAAAGGATGAACAGAACCTTACTTGAGAAGGTGAGATGTATGTTAGCACAGTCTGGATTGAAGAAGACATTTTGGGCAGAAGTTGTTATATATGCAAGCCACATTGTCAACCGTTTACCATCAGCAGCACTTGAAGGCAAAACGCCTATTGAGGTATGGAGTGGTAAACCTGCATCTGATTATAGTTTTTTACATATATTTGGTTGTCCTGCTTATTTTCATGTAACTGAAACTAAACTTGATGCAAGAGCCAAGAAGGCTATATTTGTTGGTTTTAGTACTGGTGTCAAAGGTTACAGGTTGTGGTGTCCAGAACAAAAGAAGTTAGTAATCAGCAGAGATGTGACTTTTGATGAGACCAGCATGATTAGCTCGGGACAGTCGACTGGTGGTATAGGACAGTCGACTGGTGAGCAGCAGAAGAGTGGGACAGTTCTCCAACAGGTGAGTAGCAGAATCTCGGGACAGTCGACTGGTGTACAGGAGCAGTCGACCGGTGGTCTAGAACAGCAGAAGAGTGGGAGCTCGGGACAGTCGACTGTTGGCAATAACCAGTCGACTGGTAGGAGAGTTCTCCAACAGGTGGAGTTAGAAAAGTTTTCAGTTGAAAATCTTGTTCTTGTCCAAGATGAAGATGATGTGGTTGATACTGAGAATGATGAAGAAGTTCCTATCCAGCAGGAAGAATCAATTGCAGTAAGAAGGCAAAGAAGAGATATCAAACGACCGTCTCGCTTTACAGATACAGTTGCATTTGCTCTTCCCATTGTGGATGATGAAGTTCCCTCCAACTTCAAAGAAGCCACTAGAAGTTTTGAAAATGCAGATTGGAAAGTTGCTATGGATGAAGAGATGAACTCTCTTCATAAGAATAAGACTTGGGATCTAGTGCAACTACCAAAGAGGAAGAAAGCAATAGGTTGCAAGTGGGTGTATACGAAGAAAGAAGGTCCAAAAGGCAGTGTTCGGTTCAAGGCTAGACTAGTTGCAAAGGGGTATGCTCAAAAGGAAGGAATTGACTACAATGAAGTGTTCTCTCCGGTTGTGAAGCATCCTTCTATTCGGATTTTGTTGGTATTGGTAGCACAGTTTGATCTTGAGTTGACACAGATGGATGTGAAGACTGCGTTCTTACATGGGGATCTAGATGAATAAATTTATATGTTGCAGCCAGATGGGTTTAAGACAGCTGGGAAGGAAAATTATGTTTGCAGGTTGAAGAAGTCTCTCTATGGGTTGAAGCAATCTCCAAGGCAGTGGTATTTGAGGTTTGACCAGTTTATGAAGGTGCAGAGATATTCCAGAAGTGAGTTTGATCATTGTGTCTACTTCAGGAAATTGCAGGATGGTTCTTTCATATATCTGTTATTATATGTGGATGACATGTTGATTGCCTCTAAAAATGCTAAGGAGATTCAAAATTTGAAGAATCAGCTGAGTTCTGAGTTCGAGATGAAGGATCTTGGTGAAGCCAAGAAGATACTTGGGATGGAGATAACTAGAGACAGGGCAAAGGGCATAGTGAGTTTGACACAGAAGCAATATCTCTTGAAGGTGCTGAAACGGTTCCGTATAGATGAGAAAACTAAACCAGTCAGTACACCCTTAGCCACTCATTTCAGAATTAGTGCTTCTCAGTCTCCAAGTACAGATGAAGAGAGACAGTATATGGCGAATGTACCTTACACTAGTGTGGTTGGCAGTTTGATGTATGCCATGGTTTGTACTCGACCAGACATCTCTCAGGCGGTGAGTATGGTTAGTCGATATATGCATGATCCAGGCAAAGAGCATTGGCAAGCAACTAAATGGATTTTGAGGTACATAAGTGGCACCACAGATGTGGGTTTGAAATTTGAAAGGGATGACAATATTAGCAGGTTATTGGTTGGGTATGTTGATTCTGACTATGCAGGTGATCTAGATAAGAGGCGGTCTACTACAGGCTATTTGTTTACTATGACTAGAGCACCTATAAGTTGGAGATCAAATTTGCAGTCCACTGTAGCATTGTCTACTACTGAGGCTGAATACATGGCAGTTGCTGAGGCCATGAAGGAAGCCATTTGGGTTCATGGACTTTTGAAGAGCTTGGGGATTCATCGGGAGAAGGTGGAGGTATATTGTGACAGTCAGAGTGCTATTCATTTAGCGAAGAACCAAGTTCATCATTCGAGAACCAAGCATATTGATGTCCGTTATCATTTTGTGCGTGATTTGATAAAGGATGGTGATATTCTTCTAGTGAAGATTGAGACAGCTGATAATCCTGCTGATATGTTGACCAAAATTGTTGGGGCAGCCAAGTTCAAGCATTGCATGAACCTGGCTAATATTTTGCATGTTTGATGATTTGGCATGGGCGGTTGGGATAGTGCTTTGCTATTGGTTTGTTTAGTATGTGATATCATACTAAGGTGGAGTTTGGGTGTTTTGTTGCATTTGGTGATGAGCATTTGTTTTGGAGTATTTTTGGAGATTGCTTGGGCTACTTGGAAGATCTCACCAAGGTGGAGATTGTTGGATACTTGGAAGATCTCGCCAAGGTGGAGATTGTTGGATAATGGCTCGATTCTGGTTCAGATTGTTTTGGAGTATCTGCAGCAAATGAAAGTTACAGTATATCAGTCGACTGGGTTGTAGGATCAGGCGACTGTCCAGAGAGGAGTTTTCAAAGGCTAAAGGTACAGCAGAATCAGTCGACTGAGTATGGGATCAGTCGACTGTCCCGAAGTATTTATCAGTCGACTGGTAATGTGACCAGTCGACTGTCGGCGGGTTTTAAATTAGATCAGGCCCAATTCGAAAAGGCCCAATAGTCTCCCTATAAATACACCCGTTAGGGTTTTGTAACGAATAGACCTCTATTCGAATTTTGCAGCCGTCATCTCTTGTAAACTTTGTTTTGCCCATCGTTGATTATAGCAAGAAGAAACCCCAACCGCCCCTTGTGGATATAGGCATCGTTTCGCCGAACCACGTAAATCTTGTGTTCTTGTGTTTGCTTGTTTTTCTTTTTTCTCGCTGTTTCTCTCTTTGATTCCGCATTGGTTAATTACTTTCGTATTCCGCGCACAACAGTTACATCTAGAGCACCCGACCTCAAGCTGCATACCTCGCTTCTGTAAGTTGACCTTTGATAAAATAGTATCATTCATTACTAACCATAGGAATGCCTTTACCTTCAAAGGTGCTTGTGTACTCCATATAATCTTACCGTTTCTGCTTCTAGTTCCTCCATCGTTTTGTCTGTTGTAAAGGGATGCTACCGAAAAGTTTTCATTAGACTCTAAACACCATGTCATGACGTCTTCTGTGCCTTCAGAACACCTTCCTTCAGTTCGAATGAACCTATTCAGGCTCTGTAGTTGTGTGATACTCTCCTGTTGCACTTCCTCTCCCACCTGTAGTTTAAGCCTGTCATTTCGTCAAACATCCGCGACTAGCGAGTCTATCGTTACCATGCTCCTTGTTGCTTCCGGGAATATACTTAGTAGAGTATTGTTACAACACCATTTATCCTTCCAAAAACGTGTATTTCTTCCATTCGCAATTCTACATGTGGTATTTGTGTGGAAAATATCCCCTACTCTCGCCACTCCTTTCCACAGATAGGATGCCCTTCCATGCGCACTTCTTCCTCCAAATCTAAATTTCTTTCTTCTCCGATAGGTTCCAAAAGATTTACACCACTAATTGTTTCTTCTCCTGTTCATTTTCCACCGCCACTTGCTCATCAGAGTCCGATTCATATCCCTCAGGTCGAGGATTCCTCGACCCCCAAATTTTTTTCTCTTACACACCCTTCCCCATTTAACCAAATGGAATTCCTTGTTGGTTTCATCTGCTTCCTTCCAGAAGAACCT
This sequence comes from Hemerocallis citrina, assembly GCA_017893485.1. Lineage (NCBI taxonomy): Eukaryota > Viridiplantae > Streptophyta > Magnoliopsida > Asparagales > Asphodelaceae > Hemerocallis > Hemerocallis citrina. The sequence goes on along the minus strand of CM030368.1, from coordinate 209,123,022 downwards.
TCTTCTACATTTGTCGATCCTGTTGATAACCCACTTCGGAAGCTCATAAATCGACATTAAATATATCGGTAGATTACTGAGAACAGAGTTGAGCAAAGTGATCCTCCCTCCGAGTGTAAGAAAACGTCCCTTCTACCCTGCCAGTTTCCTTTCCACCTTCTCTATTAACGGTTGCCAGTCCTCGTTTCGCAGTGTTCCCGGTCTAATGGGCATGTCAAGATATGTAATTGGGTAGTTAGCCACCTCGCATCCCAACATACTCTTGATAGTATTTATCGGAGTGGATAGATTACCGCTGAGGGGTGTAGCAGCTCTTGGTAAATTTCACTTTCAGGCATGCCCACGCTTGGATATACCTCAATACAATGTTAATTGCCAAAATATCCTCCTCCCTTGCCGCCCCGAAAATTATCGTGTTGTCCGCATATTGCAGAATCAAGATGGCTTCCGGAATTCATTTTACCCGAACCCCCGTAATAATTCGTTCCTCTCTACCCTTCTTGATCATTTTTGCTATACCATCAGCAACTAGTGTGAAAATTAATGAAGACAATGGGTCAGCCTGACGCAATCCTCTCCGACATCTAATTTTCTTCCCTGACTTTCCGTTAAATTATACGAACGATTTACCACCTCCGGCACATTTCATAATCCAAGATCTCCATTTGTCTTTAAATCCTTTCAGCTGCAGGACCTCATCCACACAAGCCCACTCAATCGAGTCGTAGGCCTTTTCAAAATCAAGTTTCAGCATGAATCCATCAGAGTTCTATTTGTTTTCTCTATATACTATCTCATGTGCAGAGGCGACGTTGTCCATAATGTCCCTCCCTTTAATGAACCCACTCTGTAATTCACCTACCACATCATTTAGGTTTTATGACAATCTTGAAGTCAATACCTTGGTGATAATCTTAAAGGATCCGTTGTGGAGACTAATAGGCCTGAAGTCTTCACTCCTCCGAGCCTCATTCTTTTTGGGAATGAGAATGACAATTGCATAGTTCAGATTCTTGATATCCGCTGCCGTAGAATGAAACTCTTGGAAGATTTCCATTAGGTCCCTTTTGATGATTTTTCAGTATAGCCTATAGAAGAAGATAAGGAATCCGTCAGATCCCGATGCTTTGTCTTGTCCTAAGCCTTTAATTGTCTGAAACACTTCTTCCTCTGTAAACGGTCATTCTATCTCCTCACTTTAGCACTAACTCTCTTAGTAGTAGCTAAGAGATTTACTACTAAACATAGACATTCTCCTACCTCTTGCTCAGCTGTTAAGCATTAAGAGGCACACCCTGGTACTGCTATTTCTTGAGCTCTTTTTTTAACTTGTTCACCAAGAAAAAGATTTATCACTAAACCTGGCATTGATGGGTCTCGACTTTTCCGTATGAAAGGTTAGAAACTAGAGAATGCTACAAACAAACTCTAAAAATTTTCAACCAAGCATCAATCACATGCTATAAGATTTAGATTAGATGCATTACCAAATTTCATTAAAGAACAAGTCACCATCATGATGAACAAGTCTTTAACCGAACGACACATCCCATCCCCACCATGTAATTCTACTCCCCCACGTAACCCACCAACACCCCACCAAACCAAAAATACTCAAAAATAAAATGCAATAAATAAAAACATACTAATAAATAGGTTAAATTTTACTTAATCCTACTAAGTTTTCTCCTATTTGTATATGACCCTACTATATTTTTTTGGACATTTTACCATACGGCCATTAGTTTCTTTTTTGCATTCTGGCATACTCTGTCGGCTTACCAACGTTGCGATTATGTGGCGCTGTATATTCTTTTAAATGACTATAATATCCTTGCTTTATTTATCTTCATCTTTCTTTCTTTTTAGGGATCATTTAGTCTCATATCGGTTATATAGGTGCGATGTGGGGTTAAATTAAACTTGTGTTCCGTCCCTTAAATTACTATCTTTTAAGAATGAGTTCTCCTGAACTCGTTTCAATTGATATCAAAGCGGGTTACATGGTCTTGATCTGCGGCACTCGAAACAGGCAACCCAGGGATTGGGAAATAGCAACCTAGATGTTGGATTAAAATTACTGACAGACCCGGATTGGAGTAGTGTCGCTAGAATGAAAGCCACCGAGAGTCGAAAATGACTACCTAGGGACTAGATTAAAATTACGGGTAGGTCCAAGCCGGACCAGTGTCGCTAAAGTGAAGCCGTCCGGTGCCCTACAGTGTAAGCCGTCAGAGACGATGGGATCGGAAGCGTAGTGGTTTGTTAGAGATCATTTAGTCTCATATTGGTTATATAGATATAGTTGATGTGGGGTTGAAATAAACTTGGTTTCTCTTCTTTTAACGTCTAACTTTTTAAGTGTGAGTTCTTCTCGGTTCGTTTGATCTTCTTCGATCGCTTTTATTCTGTCATCTCCAGCTCCATTGTCTCATCCTCCTTCACCATTCTCTCACCCACCACCACTAGCTCTGGCCTGCACATTTTAGATTCCCCCACCCACATAAAAAAAACCATAGATTCCAAAGCCTCTCTTTCATCAATCCTCTCATTAAACTTCCAAGACTAAAGTGATTGGTTTGGGTTGAGTTGGGTTAGGTTGAAACTCTCTCCCTGTCTCTCTCTAGGTTTTGTTGCTTTTAATTGGGTTTTGATGGTGGGATTCAACACTTTTAGTAAGTGAACAAATTGGAATTTTCAATTCTTGGAATTGAGGATTAGAAAGAAACTTTGTTTGTTAATTAGTCGAAGAAAATTATGGAGGAAGCCACAAGACCTTGAAGTAGGGTGGAGGATTTGAAAAGGCCTTAGTGTAATTTGTCCATATTCCAATCTGTACAACGCACGTGCTGGTAGATTTTTTTTTTTTGCCTTTTTCATCTCCCAATTTTTCTCACGTGCACAGCACTTGTATAATACTAGTTTATTTTAAATCTGAATCAACATGAGTATTTTAGACATTTTCATAAATGTCAAAAATAAATATAGTAGAATCCAGTGCAAAATAAGAAAAAAAAAGTTTGTGCAAATAGAAGAAAAAATCAAGTGAAAGAGTAATATTACACATACTACCATATCTACTATCTTAGAGCATTTGCAGTCGTTTAAATCCAAAATTTGGATATTTGACACATAGGAATAGAAAATTTGAAAATAAGTTGTAGTCGTTTAAACCCAAAATCTGGCTTCTCAACAACAGACGGAAGATCATTTTCTGTGGGAGTTTTTTTTTTCCCAAAAAATATTGAACGGGATATCATATTCCGTCCGATCCGATAAAAAAGAATTCTGACAAAAAAAAGTGAATGGATCCATAAATATGGACTATAGGCCTAATGAATATGATTTTAAAAATTAAATTGAGCATTGAAAAGCTAGGCTGGTGTATGATTTCGTTTTTTTTTATTAACGGGATAACATATCTCATCTGTTTAATTTATAAGAAAAAAATGTCGACAAACGGGATATGATATTCCGATTTCCCAATTTTGACTTTTGCTCTTTCTTCTCTCAAATTTGGCTGGCGACTATTCACGTCGAACCCAAATTACGGATATTTGGCCAACGACTACCGTTTGAATTTAGCCAAAATTTTCAAAATTTGAAAATTTAGCCAACAACTATAGATGCTCTTAAATGTCGTATTATTAGGAGAGATAATTACAGAGATTATTGTAGAGTAGATAGTAAAAACCTTCACTAGTAATGTACCACAAAAAAATATTGACAGTAATTTAATAGTAGGTGCGTTATTACCCTTAAGTAAAATTTATCCTAATAAATAAACTAAACTGAATCATCATCAGTAAAAGAAAAGAAAACCATACCACATTCCACCAAATCATGACGCGTGTCACATTTACACCATTTTCTTTTCTTTTTTTTCCTTCCCCAATTTAAAAAGTAAAAATACATTAATTAAAAAAGAAAATAAAGGAAAAAGAAACAAGCACACCACCAGCGCCGCCACAGCACCGAACGGACGGCCACGATTCGATCGATCAATCAGTCAGTCAACCAATCAGCCATCCATCCATCCATCATATCTTGTCGAGCTTGTCGGCCCTGACCACGGGGTTCGCACGTGCGATCGCCTCCCGCCCCACCGCCTTGAAATCGAAGGAGCACTCGTGCTGCTCGGGGTACCGGTGGCCCCCGCAGTACGTGAACCCGCACCTGCACTTGAACCCGGTCAGCCCCACCTTCTTCCTACACGACAGGCATCGGTTCGACGAAACCGGCGATGACGTCACCACCTCCACCGGTCCCACGTCATCGGGTCGTACAGATGCCGCCGCCGCCGCCGCCGCCGCGTCAGTAACGGCAGTGGATGAGGATGAGGAAGGGGTTTGGAAGGACTTTTCGACGGCGATTTTGGCGGAGGAGGCTTGGTCCTCGTTGAGGCGGAAGTCGCGGTAGCATTTGGAGCAGAGGTTGTTGGTGGCGGGGCTGCCGAAGAAGCCGCAGTTGTTGGCGCAGAGACGGTGGGGTTCCCGGCATCGCTGCTCTTCGGCCATGTTTGTTTTGTTTTAGATCTGGTAAGCAACAACGATATACTTAGATAATTCAATTCAAAGGTAGAATAAATAGAACAAGTTCTTACCTGACAGAGGAGACTGGTTTTGGAATTTTAGAAAGGATGGGAAGGAGGAGGCGTATAGATCTGGGAATAAATAGAGTGCCGAGAGGGGGTTTTTATTTAATGCGATGCAAATTTTAATAAAGAATTTGAGTTAAATGTGCAATATATGTAAGTCGGTAATAACTAGTCCGCGCAATCAATGCCTTAATTTTTTTTTTTAAAGATTGGAGTTGAACGGGCGATACTCTTGAATTTTAAAGCATGTTAAAGAAAAAAGACTTTGATTTGCACGTGCGATGCACATGTTAATAAATAGAGTTGAAGTTGTACGTGTGGTGTCCGGATTTGTTTGATGAAAAAGTTGTGTTTTATTTGAGAAAATTGGAATTAAACGGGTGATACACGTAATTCTAAAAAAGTTTAAATAAAAACTTTGATTTGCACGTGCAATGTACGTGTTAATAAATAGAGATAAATGGAGATGGATGTGCGCGTGCGATACACGAGTTTGATTGGTGATTTTTTTTATTAAAAATGTTTGTTTGTTTGTTGGAAAACTTTGAAAAGTTTGATTTGCACATGTGATACGCGTGTTAATAAATGGAGATAGAGATGTACGTGTGACACATAAATTTATTTAGTGATAAAAAATAATAAAAAATTATTTGTTTGTTTGTTTGGAACACAACTCTACCATTAATATGGTAGAGATTTGTTTTATCTTCATTTTTTATTTTTTTTTGTCACACGCTCATACTAATCCTATAACATAACGAAGGGATGAGATGTAAGTGAGAACTTTCCCCGTACACACCCACATTCTGAAAATAATTACCAAACTGACTCACCTTTGAAAATATTTACATAAAATGCTATTGGCAACAACATCATACGTTATTTTAACGTCGTTGTTTCCAATAGCATCAACTGTAATTTTTCTTCATATGTCGCTTTTAGAAGTAACGACATTAGCACATTCCACATTCTGTAATGATCTTTCTGACTTGAGAAAAATTAGTGTGGAAAGAAGTTATACTTGATGCCGCTCTTCTTAATAACGGCAACATTAAGTTGATGCCACTATTGGGAATAGCGACACTAGTATAATAATATATCAACATAAATAGTGATCCCTGCTTCTCCTTCCCCTTTCACTTGATCTCTATCTCCCTCCACTTCCAAACCCAAAACCCTAGAGCACAAATCCGACTTCTCTCCTTCACTCAAACTTCATCTCTCTCCTACATTGGTCTCCTCCCACTCTCAAATCCAACTCCCTCAATCTGAAAAACACCAGCATTGACTTCGGTCATCTCATACATCATTCACGACGTATTCTCCACTTACGGTGTAATTTGAAGGTAATCCTATAATAAAAACCTAATGTCGTTTTTTGACGTAGCGGCAACAGTTATAATAAAAACTAGCTAGCATGCATAAAAGTTTGATCAATATCTTTGAACTGTTGCCTCTATTTTCAATAACGGTATCAGGTATTTTGATGTTGTTATTGGGAATAACAACTGTTAAGACAGAGAGTTCCAGAGAGTGGAAGTTTGTTCAAAATTTTGCCTTAGCATGTTTCCGCTAATTCCAATAACGACATCATTATACTAATATCGTTATCCACAACAACGATGCCAGTTATTTAAATTTTTCAACCCATTTTTTTTTTTTTTGAGAATATCAACATGTGTAAAAGTCTTGTACAATTTTTGGATCCAAAACATGAACATAATCAATTACATATATCCAATATTCACAATAGATAATATTCAAATATATCCAACCTCAACCAAATATATCCAACATTCACATCAACAAAGAGAATGAAAACAATACAATAGTGGTACGGAATCATTCATTAGACAAAGTTCAATACAACCATAACACAAGTTCACAAGTCCAGTTTAAGCCAATCAACAACACAAGTTCACAATTTCACAAATTCACAGGTAAACAAACTCTTAGACTAATTAGGCATGATGTGTTACTGCTTGCTCCTCTTCCGAACTGGGGCTCTCCGTGTACATTCCGAATCTGGGGGTCAACCTCCTTTGCATGCTCGGCTTCCTCTTCTGCATGCATTTTGTTGTGCTTGAAGTTGGGGATCTTCCCTCTGCCTAGTAACGCTCTTCCATCGTTGCCCGTGTGATGGTTGGAGTTGAGCTTGTGGTGGTGATGGTGTAACACCTCGTACTTAAGCGGATATATATATATATGATGCGGTTTGTTTTTGGTCGCAGTGTGGATGCACCAGGTGTGAGTTCGAACTCAATTTGTAATGAGGGAAGAGTGCGGCACGGGACGACGAGCGGGAGGCTCGCTTCGGCGCTTGAGGATCGGCTCGGATGACCTCGCCTCGAGTACCTGCAGACGGTCCTGAAATACCGGGGTTTATCCCGGCGGCGGACCCTCCGACGATCTAGTCAGTCTCTGTGAGAGAGTAGCTGTAACTAGGGAATTTAGGTGGCAAAGGATTGATTACCTGAAAAGGTGGGTGAGGGTCTGGTATTTATAGGAAATTTCAACCGGGTTTGGATCCGCTTGGGGGCCGGGTCTGAACCCGAAAGCCCATGGGCCTGACGTGGCAGAAGGCCCAGGGAGTTTAGGGCTGACGTGGCAGTACCAAGAGTGGTATAGGGCTGACTTGGCAAAGCCCTTGGTGGTATTTGGAGCTGACATGGCAGATCATGGGGCTCCTGTGCTCCTGAGAGAATCTGGTGGCCTAGGTTGTGCCAGGTCATCTTCATTCTTTACCAGGCTGGGCGGACGGCCCGTGGGACTGTCGTGGATCGGAGGCCGAGGGCCATCGAGACTCGTCGGACACGAGGAGACCAGGTCTGTGGGGGTGAACTTGAGGTTCGGCGCCGACCCTGTAGTGGCTCGAAGCCGAACCAGACTGTTGTTCTTCCCATTTTTGAGTGAGAGTTGTACTGGGCCCTGGTTGGGCCCCAAGCCATTTTTACCCTACCACACAAGCCCCCCACTCCTGCGGGGGTGCGGGAGCCAGCCGTGGAGGAGTGTTCATGGTTGCAGAAATGTGATGGCGAATCGCTGGGCCTTCATGAGGGGGATGCCCTAATGTGAGAACGAACCTCGAGCTGGCGAGGGTTTAAGGGCCGGCAAGGGTGATGGCAAGTCGTTGAGCCTTCCTGAGGAGGTTACCCTGGTACAGACCGGACCTCGAGCTTTCGAGGGATTACGGGTCGGCAATGGTGATGGCGAGCCGTTGAGCCTTCCTGAGAAGGTTACCGTGGTGCAGGCCGGACCTCGAGCTTTCGAGGGATTACGGGTCGGCAAGGGTGATGGCGAGCCGTCGAGCCTTCCTGAGAAGGTTACCCTGGTGCAGGCCGGACCTCGAGCTTTCGAGGGATTACGGGTCGGCAAGGGTGATGGCGAGCCGTCGAGCCTTCCTGAGAAGGTTACCCTGGTGCAGGCCGGACCTCGAGCTTTCGAGGGATTACGGGTCGGCAAGGGTGATGGCGAGCCGTTGAGCCTTCCTGAGAAGGTTACCCTGGTGCAGGCCGAACCTCGAGCTTTCGAGGGATTACGGGTCGGCAAGGGTGATGGCGAGCCGTTGAGCCTTCCTGAGAAGGTTACCCTGGTGCAGGCCGGACCTCGAGCTTTCGAGGGATTACGGGTCGGCAAGGGTGAGGGCGAGCCGTTGAGCCTTCCTGAGAAGGTTACCCTGGTGCAGGCCAGACCTCGAGCTTTCGAGGGATTACGGGTCGGCAAGGGTGATGGCGAACCGTTGTGACTTAGAATGTTTGAGTAGGGTGGCCTGCTATCTTTGCGGAGCATTGAAGGCGCTCCGGGATTTGTGCCATGCTCCAATTTCCTAGGGGCATTAATGGCGCCGCCTAATAAATGCGTGGTGCATGGGCTTCCGTCGTTTGGCTTTCCCGACATCATAAGGGTCGGTCCGTGGGGGAGGTTATAAATACTCCTCTCCCCAGCGGGTTTGATCACAGCAAGGGTGGTCCCTTGGCCATCAGAGGTGTCTGCTTCGGCGGACGTCTCCTTCTTGCAAAATTTTGACCTTGGTTGTGTCGGAGGGGCGGTTACTCTGCCGCCCGGATCTTCTCTTGGATCTGATGGCCCTGATACGGTAGCCAGATCTAAGGGAGATCAGGGCGAGAGGGATAACGGTCGAAATCCTGACCGGGGGATAAGGAACCTCGGATTGATGGCGACTCTGCCGTCCGGATCCTTTTTCGGGTCAGACGGCCTTGACACGGTTGTTTGGCCCGAGAGAGATCAGGACGGGAGGGGCACCCACCGTATTCTGGTCCTGGGGCTGAAGAGCCTCGGATAGATGGGTCGTCTCCGATTGGAGGCGGGCCGATCTGCTTTCTGACAGGGTTCTAGGCGATGGTGGCTTTTCTCCCACCCTCGAACAGTTCGGGGTTTCGGCTGCCGGGGCCGTAAGCCCCGAGCTGCTCGCGGGTGAGAGCGGAGCCGACTGAGCCCTGGAGTCCGGAGCGCTTGTCGAAGGACGGCACCTTAAATCTTAAGTGAAACATTTTCTCCGCTGAACACTTTATCCGAACCGACCCCTGTGTCTGGCTGCCAGCGCTGAGGTGGGAAAATAAGTTGTATAACTTTTGTCTTTCTTTTTCCATCTCTCGATTGTATTTGCCTTCCGCGGACTGGCCACCGCATTTTTTGTAAGAAGCAACTCAATTTATAAAAGAAGATTTTTGACTGGCCAAGTGTTTTGACCTCGGATATTTCCGAACCTCCTTGCTTATGTGTTTTGAGTTGGCTGGTTCTCTTGTAGGTTGCGGCTCCCCTTCCCGAGGTGGACCCCCGTCGTTCCGACGTGGCATGGCTCCGGAGCAAGGTTGAGTCCCTGGAGGCCACTTTGGTTCGGTACCGTAAGGGGGCCCGTGACACTGATGCGGCCTTTAGTTATTACAGGAATAAGTCTGAAGCCCTCAGTGAGGAGGCAAGCCGGCTGAGGAGGGCAATGGTGGATCGAGAGCTCGGGGGCATCAGACTCGGATATACTATGTCGAGTTCCTCGGTGCAGAGGCCCTCCTCTGAGAAGCTACTTCGTGATGTGATAGTGGAGAAGAAGATGGAGATACACCATTACAGGACGATACTGGGTGTCTCGACATCTTCCTCGGGGGGTCGGCGAGCGGAGGGGGTTCCCTCTGCGCTGCTGCTGCTGGAGCGTATGCGACCCGTTGATGCCCAGAGCTCCGTGGCTGGTGCGTCGACTGTGGCTGAGCCGAAGGACCATCTTGACAAGGAGAGAGTTCCAAGTTGTTCGGTCGGAGTGATCCTGCCATTCGTCGGACCCGAGGGGCCCTAAGATGGCGGCTTCCTTCAGTTTGAAATGAGTGAGTGTCCCCGTAACGGTCTTTGTTTGTTTTCTCAGAACCAAATAAAGGAGTATGAATAAAGAATTCTTTCCATTCTTTGCTCTGGTCGGTAGTGTAGTAAATGATGGCGGAGGTGAGGTTCTGCCTCGTTGATCCGTGAAGGATCGGTGCGGGGCGTTGGGAAGACTTCCTGGCCTGAAGCCGGATCGAACCTACCGAGACGCTGGGGACGATACCAGAGTGAGGACTCGGGTGCCGATCCCATTGCCCGGTGTTAGGTCGGACCTGCCGAGGCGTTTTGAGTTTGACAAAAAGAGATTTCTTCCATATAAGATAGGGAGGGCCGCCAAAACGGCCCTTCACACATGAAAGCTTTACAAAAGATTTAATTTACATTAGCCAAGCTAGAACCTAGGTTCGCTCTTCCAGAAACTTCATTAGGTGCTCGGCGTTCCAAGGTCGGCTGATGAGCCGGCCGTCCATATCTGCCAGTCGGTATGTACCAGGACGTACAGCCTCGACTACACGGTATGGGCCTTCCCAGTTAGGAGCCAATTTCCTCTTCTTGGTTGGATCAGAGACGAATAGTTTTCGTAACACGAGGTCCCCCGCCTTGATATTTGTGGGGCGGACCTTCTTGTTGTAAAACTTCTCGATCCGTTGTTGGTAGATGCTTCTCCGAATTGAAGACTTCTCTCGGACCTCGGCGACGAGGTCCAGGTTGGCCCTCAGGCCGGACGAATTGTCAGCTTCATCGAAGGCTATGATCCGGGGAGAAGGCAGGCCGACCTCGACGGGGATGACTGCCTCTGTCCCATAGGTCAGGCTGAACGGCGTTTCCCCCGTGGGGATCCTCTTGGTGGTTCGGTACGCCCATAGCACGCTAGGCAGTTCCTCGACCCACAGGCCTTTGGGGGAACTGTCGAGGCGCTTTTTGATGCCGTCGAGGATTTGCCTGTTCACATTCTCCGCCTGGCCGTTGGACTGAGGGTGGCAAATAGCGGAGAAACGTTGCTGGATGCCGATGTCTGCGCCGAAAGCTTGGAAGTTCTGACCCTGGAATTGGGTCCCGTTGTCCGTGACGAGGATCCGAGGGATCCCGAACCGGCAAATGATGTTCTTCCAAAGGAACTATTGTACTTGGCGCTCGGTGATGCTGGACAGAGGCTCGGCTTCGAGCCACTTGGTGAAGTAGTCGATGGCGACTATCAAGAATTTCTTCTGTCCTACTGCTATGGGGAAGGGGCCCACAAGGTCCATGTCCCACATGGCGAATGGGGTAGGACTAGCCAGGGATCGGATATTGGCTTGAGGAAGCCTCTTGATAGGGGAGAACCTTTGGCACGGGCCGCATCTCTTGACTAGATCTTGCGAGTCTTGGAGCATGGTCGGCCAATAGTACCCCTGATTCAGGGCCTTCCGAGCGAGCGTCCTGCTGCCCATGTGGCAGCCAATCCCCTCATGAAGATCTTTCAGCGCATAGCTGGCCTCATCGCTGGTGAGACAGCGGAGGTACGGCTTGCCGTCGGCCAAGGTGTATGAGCGTTTGAAGAGGATGCCATCAATCATGGCGAACCTTTCAGCTCGAACCCTGACACGTCTAGCTTCGGCTCGGTCTTCAGGGAGCTCGGCATTGATTAAGAATTTTCGGATGGGAGTGGTCCAGTCGTCTAGACTGGCTCCGTCTTGGACACACATTGCCTTATAGTCTTGATCGTTGATACTTGGCTTTAGGAGGATTTCTATGAGTACCGTTTGGTCAAGACCCTCGAAGGAGGAAGAGGCGAGTTTTGACAATGCGTCTGCCTGAGCGTTCTGCTCCCTAGGGACTCGAATGACTGTGGAGTGGCTGAAGGATGCTAGGAGACATCGGACTACTGCCAAATACCTCACCATGCGTTCATCGCGGGCATTGTATTCTCCGGTGATCTGATTGACCACGAGCTGAGAATCGCTGAAGGCCCGGATTTGCTTGGCTCCGGCTCGATGTGCTAGGTTCAATCCGGCGATCATGGCCTCGTATTCCGCCTCGTTGTTGGAGGCCGGAAAGTTGAGGCGGAGGGAGTATTGAAGTAAGAATTAGTCGGGGCCACGAAGGATGATGCCAGCCCCACTCCCTGTTTCGCATGATGATCCATCGACAAAGATCTCCCAGGTCAGATTCGAGGCCTCGGTGCACGGCTGCTCGGAGACGGTGCACTCCGTGATGAACTCGGCGAGAGTCTGCCCTTTGATGGCAGTCCTCGGCTGGTAGCTGATGTCGAACTGACTCAGCTCAATCGACCACTTGACTAAGCAGCCGGAGTTTTCGGGCTTGTAAAGAACAGTCTTCAGTGGCTGGTCGGTCAGTACTTGGACGGAGTGGGCCTGGAAGTATGGACGAAGCTTCCGGGCTGCCATGACCAATGCATAGGCCACCTTCTCTATCTTTGTGTACCTCGTCTCGGCGGGGAGCAGAACTTTGCTCATATAGTACAATGGCCTCTGGACCCCATTTTCTTCTCGGACGAGGACAGCGCTGTCCGAGGCGGACAGGTAGAGCCATAGTGGTTCGCCTGGCTCGGGCTTGCTGAGGAGAGGAGGGTTGGCTAGGTACTGTTTCAGCTGTTCGAAGGCCTCTTGTTGATGGGTACCCCACTCGAAGCCCCCCTTTCTGCGTAGAGCCTTGAAGAAGGGGAGAAACTTCTCCCCTGACTTGGAGAGGAAACGGCCGATTGCAGCCAACCGGCCCGTGAGCCTCTGAACCTCTTTGACATTCCGGGGTGGGGCCATGTCAATAATAGCTTGGATTTTCTCGGGGTTCGCCTCGATGCCGCGCTGGCTGACGATGAACCCCAGGAATTTCCCAGTGGATACGCCGAAGGCGCATTTAGCCGGGTTGAGCCTCATGTTGTGATGTCGGAGGACTCCGAAGGCTTCCTCAAGGTCGGCGACGTGGTCCGGCCCGGCCCGGCTCTTGACGAGCATGTCGTCGACATAGACTTCCACGTTGCGGCCGATCAGGTCTTTGAAGATTCTGTTGACGAGCCGTTGGTATGTGGCTCCGGCGTTTTTTAGCCCGAAGGGCATAATGCGGTAACAGAAGAGACCCTGGTCGGTGACGAACGAGGTCTTGGAGTTGTCCGGTGGAAACATCCGGATCTGATTGTACCCTGAGAACGCGTCCATGAAGGACAGTAGCTCATGCCCCGAGGTTGCGTCGATCAAGGCGTCGATGCGGGGGAGGGGAAAAGGATCTTTTGGACATGCTTTATTTAAATCCGTGAAGTCGATACAGATCCGCCAGCCCCCGGTTGCCTTCTTCACCATGACGACATTAGCCAACCACTCGGGGTAGCTGACTTCCTGAATAAATCGAGCCGATAGGAGCTTGTCGACCTCCGCCTTCACAATTTGCTGCCTCTCCGGTGCGACTTTGCGTCTCTTTTGGACGACCGGCTTAGAGTCTGGGATGACGCTCAGCCGATGCATAATCAAGTCTTCGGAGATCCCGGGCATGTCGGAGGGCTTCCAGGCGAAGAGATCAACGTTGCGGCGGATGCAGGCGATTATGCCTGGCTTCAAGTCCTCGGGGAGCGAGCGGCTCACCCGGAACCACTTTGATTCATCCTCGGCACCGAACGGGACCTCCTCCAGCTCGTCGACAGGCTCTGGGGCGGGACCGTCCCTCTCGGGTTCGAGCTCAACGGCGTCGAGGGGGAACACACCCCCTCCGACGGCGGTCATGTAGCATGACCGTGCTGCTTCTTGGCTACCTCGGAAGGTGCCGACCCCTTGCGGGGTGGGAAATTTAAGTTTCAGATGGTAAGCCGAAGGTACCGCTTGAAGGGAGCATAATCCGGGTCTTCCGAGTATGGCGTTGTAAGCCGCTTTGACGTTCACCACCATGAAGTCCATGGACTCGGTCCTCTTGACAGGAGCCGATCCTGCGGTGACGTCGAGGGTAACAATTCCTTCTATTACGATAGGGACGCCAGAGAACCCGTGCAAGGTGTCCCCGGCTGGCTTGAGTTTGCCTCTGGGTAGTTTGAGATTCTCGAAGGCCTCAAGGAAGATAATATTTACCGAGCTGCCGTTGTCGACGAGAATTCGTCGAACCTCAAAATTAGCCATGTGGAGGCCAATGACGAGGGCGTCGCAATGGGGTAGGCGAACGCCTTCGAGGTCCTCTCCTGAGAAGGAGACAGGCACCGGTTGTATCTTGGGCGAGGGGTTGTCTTGGATAGCATTCACCTCTCGAACGAAGGCCTTTCGGAAAGTATTTGATTCTCCTCCCATGGGCCCCCCGTGGACACAGTGCAAGATGAATGGCGTATCCGCGGCTCCCTCGGGTTCGGGATCCCAACCCTGGATGCGGTTCGGAGTAGGGTTCGGAGGCGAAGGCCTCCGGTTCCTAGCATCTCGCCGATCCCGTGGGCCTTCCCTGGTGAATTCTCGGAGGTACCCTCGTGAGATGAGTTCCTCAATTTCGTCTTTCAGGGCTCGACATTGGTCGGTTTCGTGCCCATGATCTCTGTGGAAACGGCAGTAGAAGCGCTGATCTCGCTTCTTGTTGTTATTTGGTCGGGGAGGTAGTTGGACAATGCCTTTGTCTTCGATTTCTAAGAGGATGGCGGACACGTTATGTGTCAAAGGAGTGTACCTCTCGAAGCGAGGGACCGGAGGTGCCCTCTTCGCGCCGACCCCTTCCTTTACAGTTTTCTTGGCAGGCTCGGCCTCGTCGACCCGGCGCTTGCCCTTCCCCACGACTTCTTTGCTGCCCTCTGGGTTAAGGGTTTCTTCAGCTCGTATATACTTCTCGACCCGGTTGAGAAGGTCAGGGAAGTCCAGAGGTGGCCTCTTTGCTAAGGAGACTTTGAGCTGGTTGTGCCGGACATTGTGTCGAAAAGCTGCCGAGGCGACCCCTGCGTCGAGGGCAGAGACGGATCTGGCCTCGGCTGTGAACCTCTTGACGAAGTTACGGAGCGACTCCTCCTCCCTCTGGGTGAGGTTGAGCAGGGAAGCACTCGTTCTCTCCGTCTTTCGGCTGGTGATGAAGTGGGCCAGGAAGCTGGCTTCCAGCTGGTCGAACGAGAAAATCGAGCCGGGGGAGAGTTTGGAGAACCAATCTCTGGCCGGACCCCGGAGGGTGGCCTGGAAGGCTCGGCACAGCAGGGGATCCGAAGCGCTGTGAATCATCATGAAGGTTTTGAAGCCCTCCATGTGATCAGCTGGATCACCCTCGCCGTTGTATGTCTCGAACTGCGGAGGTCGGAAGTTCCGAGGGATCTCCGCTCCTATGATGTTGGGAGAGAATGGAGGTCGAGAAGGCCCCCGACCTAAGGCTAGGTGGGGATTCCCGTCGCCGATGCGCTCGATGCGATTCTCCATCTCTAGGAGGCGTCGGAGCACCTCGTCCGCGCGTTCCGGAGGGGGCGGCGCACGGGCGTGACTCCTTCCGTCGCTCATTTGGGGGGTTCGGTCGTAAGTCGCAGACCTCGGCGCTCCATGGAGGGCCTCCAAGATTTCCTCTCTGAAGCTCCTGAATTTTCCCCTGGTGACCCCGCCATGGTCGGAAGGGTCAGGTCGAGGCGCAGGAATTCGGCCGATGCGGCTGAGTGCCGGCGGCCTTTCCCCTTGTGCGGGCCCGGGATGGTTTGGGATCGAGTTGGAAGCGGTCCCTCCCCTAGCCTGGCTAGCCCTTCTGTTTACAATGACCCGACAAAGGTCGGGTTTGACGACGCGCGAAATGCTTCGTTGGGGTCCGGGGTTCGCCCCCGGATTATTGGATGCTTGCCCTCCGTCGGGGGCCCCCTCGGGGGGAGGCTCGTTTGTTCGGACAGATCGGGCCGATCTTCGGACTCGAGGAGCCATGGGAGATCGGGTCGAAGGAGAGCGTCGGTGGTGAGGCTCGGACTGTCATCCGTACCGGAGAAGAATTTCTCACAGACGGCGCCAACCTGATGCAGTTTGTTTTTTGTCGCAGTGTGGATGCACCAGGTGTGAGTTCGGACTCAATTTGTAATGAGGGAAGAGTGCGGCACGGGACGACGAGCGGGAGGCTCGCTTCGGCGCTTGAGGATCGGCTCGGATGACCTCGCCTCGAGTACCTGCAGACGGTCCTGAAACACCGGGGTTTATCCCGGCGGCGAACCCTCCGACGATCTAGTCAGTCTCTGTGAGAGAGTAGCAGTAACTAGGGAATTTAGGTGGCAAAGGATTGATTACCTGAAAAGGTGGGTGAGGGTCTGGTATTTATAGGGAATTCCAACCGGGTTTGGATCCGCTTGGGGGCCGGATCTGAACCCGAAAGCCCATGGGCCTGACGTGGCAGAAGGCCCAGGGGGTTTAGGGCTGACGTGGCAGTACCAAGAGTGGTATAGGGCTGACTTGGCAAAGCCCTTGGTGGTATTTGGAGCTGACATGGCAGATCATGGGGCTCCGGTGCTCCTGGAAGAATCTGGTGGCCTAGGTTGTGCCAGGTCATCTTCATTCTTTACCAGGCTGGGCGGACGACCCGTGGGACTGTCGTGGATCGGAGGCCGAGGGCCATCGAGACTCGTCGGACACGAGGAGACCAGGTCTGTGGGGGTGAACTTGAGGTTCGGCGCCGACCCTGTAGTGGCTCGAAGCCGAACCAGACTGTTGTTTTTCCCATTTTTGAGTGAGAGTTGTACTGGGCCCTGGTTGGGCCCCAAGCCATTTTTACCCTACCACAATATATATATATATATAATAAATAATAATAGATGAGATGGTAGTTAGTGGTGGCCCATAGATGATCCTATGGGATATTGATGGTGATGATAGCCTATGAGATGGCTTATGGATCATATGCATTAAATGAAAGAAAGAAAGAATGCATGCATGTGCTGGTTTGGATGGGTGCTTTGACCGGGTTGACTTAGGGGATTAAAAGATCCCATATCAGAAATTACTAGGAGTAAAAGTGAGTATATATATAGGAAACCAAGTGATTAAGGTACCTAAGGGTTAACCCACCTTTTGATGGTGCCTGTGGTGGGCGTGGCTAGAGTTTTGTGTCCGTTCTTTCGCGTGTGCGCACGTGTAGCCGCGTGCGCAACTGAGCTAGGCACGGGGCGTTACAGATGGTCTTTCGACACCGAGTGTGTGCAAGATGTACGCCTAAGAGGGAGCTAGGTTGGGATAGGTCGTCCGGGTAGGGGATTGTACAACTAGCAAAATCAAGGTAATCCTCTCCACATCGGCTAGAAAAGGATCCTGAATCATGTTGTAAGTCCGGGCTCAGTGAGGACGCTGAGTTCTTAAGGAGGGGTGTGTGTAACACCTCGTGTATATATATATATATATATGTATATATATATATATGTATATATATATAATAAATAATAATAGATGAGATGGTAGTTAGTGGTGGCCCATAGATGATCCTATGGGATATTGATGGTGATGATAGCCTATGAGATGGCTTATGGATCATATGCATTAAATGAAAGAAAGAAAGAATGCATGCATGTGCTGGTTTGGTTTGGGTGCTTTGACCGGGTTGACTTAGGGGATTAAAAGATCCCATATCAGAAATTACTAGGAGTAAAAGTGAGTATATATATAGGAAACCAAGTGATTAAGGTACCTAAGGGTTAACCCCCCTTTTGATGGTGCCTGTGGTGGGCGTGGCTAGAGTTTTGTGTCCGTTCTTTTGCGTGTGCGCATGTGTAGCCGCGTGCACAGCTGAGCCAGGCACGGGGCGTTACAGATGGAGCTCGGGCTTGTCTTGGTGGTGATGGTGGTGGCGGAAGTTGAGCTTGAAATGGTGGTGGTGGTGGAGCTAGAAGAGCGTTGAGCTGTGGTCCAACTCCTACTTCTTCAAGCGACGACTGACACGAGTGTAAAAATTTTTGCACAAATTCCTTAACGACCTTGGAAGTATTACTTTTCAACACACGAGCACATTTCCGCCCAATATCTCATAAATTATCAATCTACAACATTTAAATATACTAATGTTAAACAAAATTATATTATACACTTATTTAAAAAATATGTACGAAATTATATGTCACGCCCCGCTTCCCGGAATACGGGAACACAGGCACGTAACTGAGGCCCAGCGAATGATATAAGTACGCCAACTCATATCATCCATAAGCTGTACCAGTCTTAACTCAACAATATAAGAAAAATAAATCACAACCACGCAGAAAACATAATCACATAAACGATAATGAAATTCAATAACCAAATCTGAAATACAAGAACTTACCAAATAGCTCGATAGGCTCCAGCTCCAATCGTAGAGAACTGCTCACCAATGCCTTCTGAAAATTCTCCTTGTACACCTGTTACTTGTTCATCTAAAAAGAAAGAATAATTTGTCCTTAGAGCAAGTCGTGGACATGCAAGTGGAGAAACAGTGAAACAATGGCAATAGAGGTATAGCAATGAATTCAAACGAACGATGAAGTCGATAGTATTGAACAGTGTGAAACAGATAACAATATAATATGCATTAAATACGATTTACCACGATAACGATAAACAATACCAATAAGGGCATTAATAATGAGGACACTGTTCATTTAGATAACAATATGCAATGATAATGTGGGGAGAGCCTTAGGTCTATTATTCATTTTTAATCCTAGCTAATGCACGTACTACTGTGTCCCATGTGTGCCGTACCACAGGTTCGATGCATACAATCAATTTCGTTTAGATTAAGGTGGTGGACTCTGTAGTTCATGTACTGAGTATGATGACGATAACGATAAACAATGGACACGTGTAATTTCTTACACTGCCGATAAACACTGGACACGTGTAATTTCTTACACTGCCGATAAACACTGGACACGTGTAATTTCTTACACTGCCGATAAACACTGGACACGTGTAATTTCTTACACTGCCGATAACGATAAAACACTGGCCATCATCCGAGTACACTTACTATATTGTCAACTACCATAATCAACCCTTAACCCCGGCTTGATTTATTTTCTTTACTCAATTATCATACAATAATGCAATTAATAAGGGACGCTAGAGAAGGTGTCAAAATAATCCTAAGATCATGCAATATACTACATACAATTAAATACACTAAATATAACATTATAAACACAATTGTACATTATAAAATATAGAATCCCAATTCTGGACAGCAGTAGGTTGCTGTGCCAAAATCAGCATTCCCGTTGCTTCAGGGCAGCAAATATGGATCCGTCAGGTGGTCTAGAAACTAGACTCCCGCCCGGTTCCAACGCATACTTAAAGTCTATAATCCGACGACGGTAGCTAAGTGAAATTCGGTGTTCTTTATAGGTTTTAGTTTCTGGCTGGGCGTAGATGTTGTCAAATTTTAATTATAAAGACAGTAAATAAATATTATAAAAATCAGTAAAAATACTTTTTAACACCCTAAACATGTTATTTACAAATCTGGAATTTATCTTGGCCATGTGTGATTAATAGTTCACTTAATTCATTAGCCTAAGTTGTTATGTACGTGAATCTGTAATTTCAGCGCAGCTGTGGTAAAAGGTTCATAACTGGAGCTGTATAACTCCGAATTCGAAAGTTTTGGTGTCTATCGACATCTAGACAGATAGGGCTACGATTTACTTTCAGGGAGTTTCTGATTTTAATGAAGTGTTCTAGGTCTAAACAGCACGTTAAGGTTCAGATTAGCGTAGTTTTCTGAATAGTACTCTATATGTTCATTTTAAGTAAAATAATAAAAATAAAATCTCATAATAGTAAATTTGGAGTTTAATTAATCTTAATCGCAGCGAATCAACCTTAGGTGAACATGGTGTTAATATAGGTGATGTCTAACATTTAAATAATCACAATCCAACAAATTAGCAATAACAATCACATTAACAATCAACTAATTTTCTACAATCTACTATAGCCATTTGTCATTTAATTTCATGATATGAAATGTGTCTACAATTCCTTATTTTTATAATCAATAACTATAACTATATGATGTATGAACATTTCTATACTTTAGAGGCAAAAGATAGCACGATGTCGAGACTACCACTTGGATTCGCTCGTGTAAATCCGTGGCATCTCAACGATTGACACAATGATATTTTACGATTTTGAATAAGATCCACTTGCGGAATTTCAACAATATTTATCGAATATGATACAAAAAAAAAATACATTCGATAAGAGTGACTTGCCTTTTACTTTGTAGACGGTTCGAAATATTTAGGAATAACGGGATCAGTATCCCGGGGATCAATCCCAAGAGTGCGTGCGAAGACCGTGTGAAGAAGGCTAGTAGATAGCACAATTCTCCCACACCCGATCCAGGCAAAACAGCAAGCAGCAAGAGGATCCGCTGTTTCCCGAACACAGAACAGCCAAACCAGCCAATCAGCGGGCTCCTCCACACCGGATCTGGGCCAAACACAGAACACGGACTTCGGATCTGCTGCGGCGAACACCAAACACGGATCTGATCAGACAAGAGAGCACGGATCTTGATGCGAATCCAAAGGCTGAGATCCAATCCCGTAGCGCCCCGAGTTCCACACACTGGGAACTCGTGACACTTACCCAGAATCTTTACTTCAATGAGTACACAACACAGAAAAAAATTACAGGAAATTAGAAACTTACATTGCACATGGAAACTTTATCCTACACCTGGATGCTTTCCGTAGCACGATTCCCCTGCTCCACGATCAGCGATCCTGCAATTAGCAAACTGTGGGCACGTCAGTTGAATACAACTGACGCAACGCGGATGAAAACCACAATCTCCAAAATCCTCAACAATCAATATTTGATGCAAAAGAAAAATGTGAAAAGTCAAACCATAAGTGTCGGTGTATGTCATGATCTAGATTCTAATGCACAATTCATATGCACATCATGTTCTTAATCTAATGCAAACTTGATTTGGAAACGTATGCATCCCATACTACATACTCCCCAAATCGAGTTCATATTCTCCAGATAATAGGGTTCAATCCCTCGTCATGCATCCTACTCTTGTACTCTTTCCTGTTTCTGACATTCATCTAGTGACTGGTAGTCTGCAGCACATGCGGTCCATTTCCGCTCCTGCTGTCGGATCGTGGTCCTTCTCCACTCTGAACGGCAGTGATCACCCTGTTCGTTCAGATCGTGGTCCTTCTCCACTCCGACAGGATCGTGGTCCCTCTCCATTCCCGGTCAGGCCGGTGATCATCAGCTCTGCCGGAATCATGGTCCTTCTCCACTCCTGCCCCTACCAAAGTTATCATGAACATAAGGCGAATCGATAGGGTCACCCCTACTCCGTCCAGAGACTTAGAGTCACACTCTTGCTCCTTGTTCGTATTGATAACCCAGAATATAGACGGAAACTTAAGAGTCCATTTCCTAAGTTCCGACAGGAATTGTGACTTACGTCTACATCCCGTTCTTATCACTAAATCCCAGAAATTAACAGTCGAGACTACGCCGCACGTGTCCCAGACGAGACGACGCCGCACGTGTCCCCTTGACAGGTGAGTAGTACACGCCCAACTAGTGTTTGTCCTTACCAATCATCCTAGTTTAATTTCTCAATTCACCAACTCAACAAGTCTCATCTACATCTAATTGGGTTCAACTTAGCTTCCAATCATGCTAAGAGGTTGGCCCAACGTGCACCACACTAGTGCACTCAGTGTGCACAAAATATTACCATATGTAAATATCCAAGTATGCATACCCGCATACACAAGCATACGGTATTCCATTAATCACCGTATTTATGCCTACAATCTCTTCTATGCAACCAATAGTTCTTTACTACAATCTACTTAACTTTACCATGAGTTTCTAATTAGCTAAGCATGCAACTACAACTACTAGGCATATTACTACAAGTGTGTAGTTTCATGCAATCACATCAATTTAATCGTGTGAGGAGTAATCTTTTCTACTACATTATAACTAAGCTTACTAACTCATTAGTAGCTTACTAATACAATGTTAGTAGCTCACTAACACAAAACTAGTAGTTTATTAACAATGTATATTTACTAACCATAAACAATTGGTTAGCAATTGGGTTACTACGAGGTCAAGTCTACATTTCTAACTTTCTAACTTCTCACTATTATGGCATTCTAGCATTCTATTCTACTAATTCACTACCATACTAACATATTAACTTACTAACTTATACTAACCATTTCAACTAAGCTTACTAACATTATTAGTACAATGCTAGTAGCTTACTATCAATGTAAATTTGCTAATCAAGATACCAACTTGCTAGTAAAAGGAACCTTAAACATTTAAGCATGAAAATTTAATT
Source organism: Hemerocallis citrina (assembly GCA_017893485.1). Lineage (NCBI taxonomy): Eukaryota > Viridiplantae > Streptophyta > Magnoliopsida > Asparagales > Asphodelaceae > Hemerocallis > Hemerocallis citrina. The sequence goes on along the minus strand of CM030368.1, from coordinate 209,100,836 downwards.
AGACAATTCACTACACAACATCACAAAATCACCACTTATGTTTAATAGTTAACAACACAATCCTCATGCTCAAGACAAGTTTTGTATTCATAATCTTGCATAAAAGATTTATCTTTCACACTTATACTATTATTCCTAACACAAAGAACAAATCTCTATTTATTCACTAGTATATTTATGCATACACAAGTAAACACTCACTAAAATTTCTAGCAAGCATCAATCATTAAATTCATAAATTGAAACACAAAAGGAATGGAGAATACCCACTTTGATTGCTTGCAAGCTTCAAGTTGCTACTTCTCCTCCTTGCACCTTTAGTCTTCTTGATTCCTTGCTCCACTAATAGTATAATAGTAGTAGTAGCTAAGTAGTAGAAATAGTTGTAGTAAAAGTGGTAGTTGTTGAAGAAGTAGTAAAGTAATAGTAGTAGTAATTGTAGTAGTAGTGGTTGTAGTTAAGTAGTAGTAAGTAGTAGTAGTTGTTGAAGTAGTAAATATAAGGAAAAAGAGAGAAGAAAAATAATGTTGCTGCTGTTGTTGCTTTTCTGCAGTAAAGAGAGAAGAAGAGACAAGAAGAGAAGTGTAGTAGTAAGTAGTAAAAGGTAGTAAGTAGTAGTAGTAGTTGGAGGAGGTAATTAAATAGAAAAAAAAAAGGGGGGAAAGGGGCTGCAGCTGCTGTCGGCAGCAAGGAAAAAGAGGGGAAGGTGTAGTAAATAGTAATAGTAGTGAGTAGTAATGGTAGAGTGTAATACACATGTATATATATAGAAAAAGAGAAGACAAAAACTGATGCTACTGCAGTTTGTTTGCTGGCTGTTTCTGCAGAAAGAAGGAAAAAGAGAGAAGGAGAGTAGTGTGGAAGAATGTGGAAGGCTTAGGTGTCCCTACTTTTCGCACATAACCCCTCATACTTTAGGTTATTGCACTTAAGCCCTAAATACAATTGGATTGGGCCTTAAAAGAAAGTATTGAACTCTTTAAAAGAAAAAAAAAACATATTGGGCTTTTAAAATATGATAAGAAATAATAATAATAACAATATATAACAATGCATATATATATATATAGTAAGAATTTAGGGGTATTACATCACCCCCCCCTTAGAATAGTTCCGTCCTCGGAACTATACTAGTGGAGAGGATCAGATACCCAGAAAACATCATAACATACCTATCTCAAAACAAAACATCATATTTAATTTAACACTTATCATCCAAGTACATACAGAGTACATATAAAAACTTTCATACTTCTAGTCACAACCAAAACAATTTACATTACACCCGTCAGTGCCCGTGACGACCCACATCTTCCTTCTCAGCATCCACTTCAGTTAGTGTGAAAGTACGTCCCTGACGGAAGGGCTTCTTCCTTTGATCATTATTCTTCTGTTCTGGACCACTGTTGTTCCTTTGCAGTTGCGGGCATTTTGGCCTGACGTGCCCAACCTTTCCACAATTGAAACATGTTCGTTCACTATCCCGAATCTTATTCCTTGGGCATTGGGATTTAACGTGTCCCCGCTCTCCACAGAGGAAACACTTCACTGACTTGACGACTTCTATACTGGTATTAGACTTCTGGAATTTCTGGTTCGGGCCTTGCTCCATGAAATCCGTGGCTGGAATAGATCGCTTTCCTTCATTCTGATTCCCGTTTTTCTCATGGGACTGCTTATTTTGGTTCATATCCATCTCCGTTACTGCAGCCCGTCGAACTAGCTTATCAAACCTACGAATGCATAAAGGCACCATCCTTGACCTCAGTCCAGGTCGAAGACCCTGCTCGAACCTTTTAGCCTTCTTAACTTCATCCTGAACCATTTCCGGGGCGTATCGAGATAACTGTGTAAACTTGGTTTCATATTCTCGTACTGTCATACCGCCCTGCCTCAAATTGATGAACTCCATAGCTTTTTCTTCTTGGACGTCCAGAGGGAAGTAATGTTGTCTGAATTCTTCTAGAAAGTCCTCCCATGCAATTGGTCCATCACCCATGCCCCGCTTGACTGATTGCCACCATACTCCTGCGTCTTTTTCCAAGAGGATAGTTGCCAGTGTAACTTTGCTTTCTTCTGGTGTTTTAAGCACGTCAAACACAATCTCCACCTGACGAATCCAATCGTCGGCTGCCGTTGGATCTGCGTGGCCATCAAATACTGGTGGTTTCATTCTTCTAAAAGACTCCACCATCTTGACGTGGTTAGCAATGGTGTCGCCTGTATTCCTTTCTTGGGTTCCTGGTAGTGGGGCGATATTTCGGCTGGCCTCCATAAAAGTTCCCATTATTTGATATAATCGTGCAATTTCCGCTTCGATATTGAGATTGGCGGGATTCACTCCACTGCCTTCACCTTCAGTCCTCCTGCTGTTGCTACCTCTGTTCCTTTGATAGACTCTTCCTTCACCCTCGGTCCTTCCGTTAGTGCCATCTTCATTTCTTCCTGACATCCTTCAAAAATAAGAAAACATAGATAGGGGTTGGTTCTGGATAAAGGGAGATCATAAATATAGGCTGGATGTACAACAATATGAATCATGATCGTCCTATTATCCAAACTAAACCTGACTCTAACTGGAGCATCCAAGTCTAATTCCCTGTTGTGTTGGTACTATAATTTGAAGTTTAGCTCTGATACCACTTTGTAGCGCCCCGAGTTCCACACACTGGGAACTCGTGACACTTACCCAGAATCTTTACTTCAATGAGTACACAACACAGAAAAAAATTACAGGAAATTAGAAACTTACATTGCACATGGAAACTTTATCCTACACCTGGATGCTTTCCGTAGCACGATTCCCCTGCTCCACGATCAGCGATCCTGCAATTAGCAAACTGTGGGCACGTCAGTTGAATACAACTGACGCAACGCAGATGAAAACCACAATCTCCAAAATCCTCAACAATCAATATTTGATGCAAAAGAAAAATGTGAAAAGTCAAACCATAAGTGTCGGTGTATGTCATGATCTAGATTCTAATGCACAATTCATATGCACATCATGTTCTTAATCTAATGCAAACTTGATTTGGAAACGTATGCATCCCATACTACATACTCCCCAAATCGAGTTCATATTCTCCAGATAATAGGGTTCAATCCCTCGTCATGCATCCTACTCTTGTACTCTTTCCTGTTTCTGACATTCATCTAGTGACTGGTAGTCTGCAGCACATGCGGTCCATTTCCGCTCCTGCTGTCGGATCGTGGTCCTTCTCCACTCTGAACGGCAGTGATCACCCTGTTCGTTCAGATCGTGGTCCTTCTCCACTCCGACAGGATCGTGGTCCCTCTCCATTCCCGGTCAGGCCGGTGATCATCAGCTCTGCCGGAATCATGGTCCTTCTCCACTCCTGCCCCTACCAAAGTTATCATGAACATAAGGCGAATCGATAGGGCCACCCCTACTCCGTCCAGAGACTTAGAGTCACACTCTTGCTCCTTGTTCGTATTGATAACCCAGAATATAGACGGAAACTTAAGAGTCCATTTCCTAAGTTCCGACAGGAATTGTGACTTACGTCTACATCCCGTTCTTATCACTAAATCCCAGAAATTAACAGTCGAGACTACGCCGCACGTGTCCCAGACGAGACGACGCCGCACGTGTCCCCTTGACAGGTGAGTAGTACACGCCCAACTAGTGTTTGTCCTTACCAATCATCCTAGTTTAATTTCTCAATTCACCAACTCAACAAGTCTCATCTAGATCTAATTGGGTTCAACTTAGCTTCCAATCATGCTAAGAGGTTGGCCCAACGTGCACCACACTAGTGCACTCAGTGTGCACAAAACATTACCATATGTAAATATCCAAGTATGCATACCCGCATACACAAGCATACGGTATTCCATTAATCACCGTATTTATGCCTACAATCTCTTCTATGCAACCAATAGTTCTTTACTACAATCTACTTAACTTTACCATGAGTTTCTAATTAGCTAAGCATGCAACTACAACTACTAGGCATATTACTACAAGTGTGTAGTTTCATGCAATCACATCAATTTAATCGTGTGAGGAGTAATCTTTTCTACTACATTATAACTAAGCTTACTAACTCATTAGTAGCTTACTAATACAATGTTAGTAGCTCACTAACACAAAACTAGTAGTTTATTAACAATGTATATTTACTAACCATAAACAATTGGTTAGCAATTGGGTTACCACGAGGTCAAGTCTACATTTCTAACTTTCTAACTTCTCACTATTATGGCATTCTAGCATTCTATTCTACTAATTCACTACCATACTAACATATTAACTTACTAACTTATACTAACCATTTCAACTAAGCTTACTAACATTATTAGTACAATGCTAGTAGCTTACTATCAATGTAAATTTGCTAATCAAGATACCAACTTGCTAGTAAAAGGAACCTTAAACATTTAAGCATGAAAATTTAATTAGACAATTCACTACACAACATCACAAAATCACCACTTATGTTTAATAGTTAACAACACAATCCTCATGCTCAAGACAAGTTTTGTATTCATAATCTTGCATAAAAGATTTATCTTTCACACTTATACTATTATTCCTAACACAAAGAACAAATCTCTATTTATTCACTAGTATATTTATGCATACACAAGTAAACACTCACTAAAATTTCTAGCAAGCATCAATCATTAAATTCATAAATTGAAACACAAAAGAAATGGAGAATACCCACTTTGATTGCTTGCAAGCTTCAAGTTGCTACTTCTCCTCCTTGCACCTTTAGTCTTCTTGATTCCTTGCTCCACTAATAGTATAATAGTAGTAGTAGCTAAGTAGTAGAAATAGTTGTAGTAAAAGTGGTAGTTGTTGAAGAAGTAGTAAAGTAATAGTAGTAGTAATTGTAGTAGTAGTGGTTGTAGTTAAGTAGTAGTAAGTAGTAGTAGTTGTTGAAGTAGTAAATATAAGGAAAAAGAGAGAAGAAAAATAATGTTGCTGCTGTTGTTGCTTTTCTGCAGTAAAGAGAGAAGAAGAGACAAGAAGAGAAGTGTAGTAGTAAGTAGTAAAAGGTAGTAAGTAGTAGTAGTAGTTGGAGGAGGTAATTAAATAGAAAAAAAAAAGGGGGGAAAGGGGCTGCAGCTGCTGTCGGCAGCAAGGAAAAAGAGGGGAAGGTGTAGTAAATAGTAATAGTAGTGAGTAGTAATGGTAGAGTGTAATACACATGTATATATATAGAAAAAGAGAAGACAAAAACTGATGCTACTGCAGTTTGTTTGCTGGCTGTTTCTGCAGAAAGAAGGAAAAAGAGAGAAGGAGAGTAGTGTGGAAGAATGTGGAAGGCTTAGGTGTCCCTACTTTTTGCACATAACCCCTCATACTTTAGGTTATTGCACTTAAGCCCTAAATACAATTGGATTGGGCCTTAAAAGAAAGTATTGAACTCTTTAAAAGAAAAAAAAAACATATTGGGCTTTTAAAATATGATAAGAAATAATAATAATAACAATATATAACAATGCATATATATATATAGTAAGAATTTAGGGGTATTACACCCGCCCAACAGTTCTGCTTCTTCTTCCTTGTTTCGACAGCGAGCGGGAGAGAGAGGACGACGGCGACTTGGCGGCGTGCGACGATGGGGCATGGTCGGAGTTCGACTGAGGAGCAATCGACGACGGTAATGGGGTGGTGACGGCGGAGCTTGCGACGAAGAAGAAGGCGTGCTCTGTTCTTCGCGATCGAACAGGGAAGCGATGACGGGGGGGGACTGCTCGGAGTTCGACGACGGTGCGGGGAGGCGCGACGGTGAAGCTAGAGGGTTCGGGGTGAGGTTGATGGGTTCGATGGCTTGCGGGCGACGGCGGCGGCTGTGGTGGAGTTGACGAGGCGAAGGTGATGGTGGTGGGTCGACGGGGTGAGCGGGGAGGAAGAGAAGAAGATGAGTTTGGGTTTTTGATTCGTTTGTTTTGTTTGATTGGTTTGTTTTGTTTGTTTGGGTTTAAATCAGAGGGGGGAGAGGGATATTAGGGGAGTTACAAAGTAGGGGGAGAGATTAGAGGGCTAATTATTAGGGATTTATTTTCCTAATAATTAGAAGTTACTGATTTGGAGAGTGATTAGGGGGATTGACATGATTAGTCTGTTAGGGAGAGATTGGGGGTAGTATGGGTTAGTGGGTTTGGGTGAGAGATCCATTAGGAAATGGGCTTGAGTTGGGTTTTATTTAAATATAATAAACTCAATAATAATGGTTGAGCTTCTAAGTTTTGGGCTCAAATTAAATATAAAATAAAATCAGAATTTATACAATTGGGCTTGAAATAAATATAAGATAATCAAATAATTTGTATATTGAGTTCCATAAATTAGTTCAAACAGTAAAATCTGTTAGGGAAAAATAGTTATAAGATACTGAGGATTTAAATACGGAAAAAAAAAATATTTTTAAAATACGTATTAATGGAAACAGGGGTTACATTATATCTTAACAAACAAGTTACTAGCCAAGAGTTGATACGACGATGCCTTAGGCTGATACATCGGTTGAGAACTAGAATGTGCTGGTTGTGGCTCGATCTCGTGCCTCAGAATCGGTATTTGGATCACAGTCAGTATAGTGGTTTGCGGAGATATATATAAACGCGTAACACGGTAGTACCATGTTATGTACGCTTCTTGTTCTGATCCATCTTATGGTATGAGACCTTCAAGCACAAAATCATATTTTTGTTCATTCCATACGGCCACATGAGATCGATGATGATCGGTCTAATCAATATTCAGCATTCGACCCTGACCGGTGATGTTGTGTAGTCGTCGGTCATACATGCGATTTTCTGGAATTCTTTGTTGCGCGCCGAACTGTCGGAGGACTCTATCGGGAGAGTAGAACTCCATGATATTGAAGTTCACAAGTGAAGCTCTCGTCAACCACAATTGCATGTCTGTCGTGCACAAGGGGTGTAGTCTTTGAACCCTGTCAAGGGTGTACGGATCCCAGTTGACATACTCTTCCCGCAGTTGATCAAGCTCATCTCTGTAATAAGTCAACACTCCATGTGGGTTATCTCTCCACGTGTGGCCACCGGTCCAATAAACCCATAGAGGAGCCCTCATCACGGGTTTGTCATCCTTACCTTCAAATTCTTCGAAAGAACCGTTATTCGGGGACGACCAAGGTGTACACACATAGTGAATAATTTCACCACATAATTAAGGATTTGGACTACCTAGCACAATTTCGAATTCATGGTGAGCTTTAGAAGAATCGGCACCGAGATCCAAATGGATGGAGAGATGAGGGAATCGGAAGGGCAAGAATTAGGATTTATGGATGCGTATTTTATGAATTATTTGAATACGAAAGAACATATTGAAAAAGAAGTGTGGGATCTAGGGTTTTAGGGTAATGAGTTTGGGAGTGGATGGGAGAGAGAGAGAGAGTGAAATGGGAAGAAGAAGCAAGGGCCACTATTTATGTTGATATATTATTATACTAGTGTCGTTATTTCCAATAGCGACATCAGCTTAAGATTGTCATTATTGAGAATAGCGACATCAGTTATAAGATGTTTCCATACTTACAAAAAAAATTCAAATCGGAGAGTTCGTGAGTGAATGTTAAATGTATATATGCCGTTACTGCCAATAGCAGCATATTTATATATAAAAAAATAGAGGTGCCGCTTTTGGAAACAACGACATTAAAATAATATATATTATTATTGTCAATAACATTTTATGCTGATGTGTCTAAAAAATGAGCCAGTTTGATAAATACTTTTCAAAGTTGGTCAGTTGGATAATTATTTTAAAAAGTGGGTGGGAAAAAAAAACCAACAGCGTCAGCATTCCGTACTTGATTTACTGGTGGCGGCCTCTGATGGTCAGGCCTTGTGGCTGTGGGTAAGAAATTTATTTCACAAATTTGAAAATGCAAAAAAAAAAAAAAAGAAGGAAATTTTGACTTAGGCACCTCATTTGTTTGTATTTTTGCATTAGACTTTATTAATAAAACTACTGTTAATTTAAAAAAGCTTTTTTTTTTTTAAGAGAACGGGAACATCATAATAAGTAAGTTAGGACTTTCCAACTATAAATATAATATTTTGAAAGAAAAAAATATATATACTTTTTTGCTAAAATTTCCTAGATGACCATCCCTACTTATTTCATTAATAAGACTAGTTATTTACACGTGCAATAATAATTTTTATAAAAATAAAAAAAATTGATGTAGGGAGAACTCGAACTTGAAATCTTCTTTATATTAGTTATGTACGTGCGTTGCACATATTGGTACATTTATAAATATTGATAGATTTACAAATGACACTAAGCCTTCTCCCATTATAATATTAGAGATTAGAGATTAGTACAAATCCTCCAAATTGGGTACAAGTACATTTAAACAATTCAACTGAAAAATCACAAATAAAGACCAGAATAAAGTAAAGAAACGAACAGAAGAAAAACACCAAGTACCACAAATCCAAAGAAGCAACATTAAGTAAAATCACAAGTATCATTGTGATATAGTAGTAAGTCTTTTAGCTAATGAGCAAGATTTTAATCTCTGCTTGGACCATCCCTTTATTGTAAAATTATTTTTTTTGATGAAAACGAATAGAGTCTGACGACTCCTTATTGTAAAATTATTGAGAGGGCATATGCATGTGGGGTACATGTGTGGCTAAGACACTGTTCACAAATATAAACATTAAGTAATATTAAGCTCCCTAACAATTAAGTAACTAATAAATCTGCAAGACATGCTCTCTAAAAGTCATCATCCATTGATAGAAAGAAATAGCATGTGAACATAAACATACAAGTTTTCAGAAATACTCTATATAGCAAGGGGTTAATGTTAAATAAGGGATAAAGGATCGAATGGGAAAATATGGTCAGACGAGGGACCTTAAAATAAATTTATTGAGAAATAAAATAATGCATGAGTTTTTAAATTATTATACAGCCCGGTTGAGAGTACGAAACGTGTCCTTATAGGGTTATTCACGTTGAGAATTACTGCGTTTTTAATCCGAGACGTGTAACGTGCGCGTGGTAGTGGGGACTAGAACAAGTATTTGGACGTATTGTATTATTGTATAATGCATGTACTTTTGTAGGGAAGGAATACTTGGTTTTTTTTTTGATATATCGGATAGAGCCAAGAGGCTCCAGCCATTAAAAAATATATTAATCAATAAAAAAAATAGCTATACAAATAAAGTTACAATGGTTTTACAAGCTGTAAAACTGAAAGAGGAAGACAACAAAGAAATCAGTAAGCGATTGACTAGCACACAAAAAATAGAACTGCTATACAAAATTCGAACGGACTCCGAAAAGATGGACTGAGCCGGAAGCCAGGATTACTGGGAATGAAAAGGAGCGCCCTGTCGCACCCAAGAGGACTGTAAACTCACACCACGGCTCGCTTCCGCAAGGCACAAGGAGCTGTTGCTAGCAAGAAGTGACGACTCGGAGCATCGACCACTCACAAAGTTGGGAAAATGGTGGAGAAACGGAGAAGAAAACGAGACCGAAGCTCAAGGAAACTCTAGCATCACAAAAAAGAAAAAACTGCCTGCCTACACCGCGGATGGCATAGAGCAGCCGAGTCTCAACTGCGCAGGATCCGAGGATCCGACATAGAAGCCGCTTTCCTAGCCAGGATCCGGGCGCTCACCCGATTCTGCAAATTACAATAGACTCTCTTATTGTATTTCCGCTTGCCGATGGGAGGGATGACCTTCACCAATGGGGGCAAATCTGCAGGAGGGAACGACAAGCTAGCTACATCTTTGATGATGCAATAAGATGGAGAGAGCAGAACGGAATCAATTGAAGAGGCTATTGGGATGGAGTTAGTAAGATAGGGAAAACGGGAGAAAGAAGAATTAACAAGAAACGGAGAAAGCTTAAGGGGACAGGTTGTAGGTTGTGCAAGACCTCCATTAGGATGTGATGGAGCCAAGATTGAATCCTTAAAACTTGATACAACGAAAAGATGCATCCCGGGAAATGAAAAGAGAATGTCGGAAGTTTGGGAGAAGAAATCATCATAGAACAAGGGTATTTATAACATAAACACGGCGCCTTAGAAAAAATATTCGCCCTGATAGTATGCATCTGAGGGCCTGAAATGCGGCAATGCAGAGCGTGCCCAAACACACCTCAAGACCAAGAACGACAAGGGACAAAGGATTTAAATAAACCTTCGAGTTTAACCAGACTCAAACTCAGTGAAGGCGCCACCGAAGAAAAAGGGGCACGAGCCTTGTAAAAATCCAACCAAAGGAAGGAGACCAGGTTCGAAAACACCTTACGATCCTTAAAAAGGTAAGCACTATTAGGAGGCTGAAAATTAGCAATAGAATCACAATAGGTTGTGGAAGAAGTAGTGGAGTTTGTAGCTGGTAAAGGCACTACTGCCAAGGAGTTGAGATCCTTTCCAGATACAAGACTAAGCTTCCTTGCCAAGCTAGCAAGGTGCTTGCGCTTTAAAAGGGGGGTAGTTTAGAAATGAGAGAAGTTTGGCTGGTAAGAGATGTCCTCTAGGGAAACCAAGGAGTTTTTGAAGAGAAAAACATCTACTGCGCGAATGACCAAACTTATCACAGAAAAGGCACCTGATTTTATTCATGCACTCGCGTTTAAAATGTCCGGGGAGGAGGCATCTGAAGCAAACCATAAGAGGGTTGGACCTACAAGAAGAAGGGGAATTAGTGAAGACAGGAGAGCACTGAGAATGATAGGAGATATTGAGTCGAGGAGAAGACAACTCCCTCTGCAATACTATAACCGGCACTAAACTTTTAGATTTAGCATCATGCTCGGAGAGATGCATTGTAGGGACCAAACCAAAAATGCCTTAAAAGTTCACCAGCAAAGAATGACACTGTACAATAAAATAGAGACAGTACAGTTCCAATAGCACCAAAATACCACCACCAAGAAACTAAACAGTGGAGCACGAGGGGGGCTAAAAACTCCCTCAAAATAGAGAGAAAAGGAGGGAGATTAATGGAAGAATAATAGAGCTAACTGAACTAGAGCGAACAATTGCTTAGGGCACAGCGAATCGCTGAAACCAATAACTGACGGAACAGAGCCGCCGGGGGAAGAGAAGAAAAGTTGTAATAAATAACACAAGATCCACAAGCAGTACCACAGCACCGGAGATCCGCAACCGCACTCACTAGAAACAGTGATGCCCAACTAAAGACCCAACAACACGCCCAACACCCAATTAATGCAGTAATACTCATAGTGGGGATTAGGCGGCACCACCAGGAAGAGACTCACAGCGCAAGAATGAAAAGGAAAGCGGTCGGAGTATGGTATCCACCGAAGGGAGGCACTAAGCAGGGGGGACTACAGGAAGAAGCGCTCGTCAGAGATCGGCCCAGGAGCTACGGTAGGCGGCGGGAGCACCACCGCAGGAAACAAACGAGAAGGAAACGAAGTCAGGGAGACGGCGGCGGGAGCACCACTCACAGCGCTGTCTCCTCCGATGAAGTGGGATACCACTCCGAGCGAACCGAAGTCAGGGAGACGGCGAGGAGAGAACCGGAGGAGAGAGCAGGTCAATAACCTAGGCGAAGGAGAGAGGCGAAAACAAGGATATGGGTCTTGAGAGGAAAGCGAGCTGACCAAAATTAATGAAGGGGAGAAGGGTCGAAAAGGTGGGGGCGGCCGGATCTGGCAGATGAAGGCCGGAAGGAATACTTGGTAACTAAGTCAATCAACTAAATGCATGTCTTTATTTTCATAGAGGTTAATGCTACACCTACTACTAAATCTACTATATTTTCTTTTACTATATTAGGTGGCACACTATTAGTAGAGGTTATTGCAGAGTAGGTGGTAGAAACATCCAGTAATAGTGTGCCACCTAATGTAGTAAAGGAAAATGTATTAAATTTGGTAGTAGATATAGCATTACCCTTTCATACGGGGCATCTTAGCATTTAGTGCCTCTAAATTTTCTATTTATATTTCCCTATTAGTGATACAAATTGTTATTTTTATACCGACGACACTTTATTTATTTTTATTTTTTACAACTTATGCATGAAACAATCAAGTAAACCACAACTTTCCTACTAGAATAATCATGTGTGCAATATTGCACAGACTAAATAAGTTGTTGCCCAAAAATCAATATATTTTTTCACAATCTCCAACAACTTCTGTATTTCTAGAAATCCATGCAATCTATTGTCCAAATTTTGTCGCATTAATTTCAAGTGAAGTATGTGCACAAATATCGTGACCATAAAAATTCCGGGATTTTTTTTTTTCTTTCTAAACATGAATGATGAAGCATGTGAATGTGATCTAAATCCAAACTTAAACCACCAAATCAAACATGGACACCTCTTGAGGCTCCTCCTCCTTCGTTTGCAAACCCCCCCCCCCCCCCCCCCCCCCCCCCCCGTTCCTTTTGTGCTTTCGCCGCCGAATCTTCCAAATATAAGAATAAAAATAAGAAGAATAGTGAATAAAAATCAATGCAAGTCACACAAAAAATTAATTAATTAAAACACAAAACAATAGTTAATGGACAAATGAACAAATGAATGGTAAATAAAGTATTACATATAGATTATGGAGTTATTATATATAGGCGGAAGGCACACGATAGGTGACAATGTCGGAGGCGAGGAGGGTGCATGGGAGGTAAGGAGGGCGCGCTGGTCAGAGGTAAGGAGGGCGCGTGGGAGGGAGCAACGGGGGTTAGAGAGCGGGCCGGAGGGGAGGAGGGCGCATGGGAGGCGAGGGTTGATAGAAGATTTTGAAAGTGGGAGACGATGGAGTCATTATGATGATGAGATCATGGCTGGCGAGGATTTGTGTTTATTTATTCTTTTTTTTTAAATTTTATGAAAACATGTGGAATACGTGTGTTAGTTAAATGTGATTTCCTACCATTGCTATTTTTTATATATATATTCCAAAATAGTGGAAGATGAGAGGGGTAGAACCATTAGCTTAATAATAGTTATATTATTATTATAATTATAACTAGTATAACTATGTGCAATATATTGCACATCATTTAAAAAAGGAGAGAAAACAACAATATATTACACTATTTTGTAGGTTTGATTAAAAGATAGGATGGGGAGTGGGGGGGGGGGGGGGTGCATTCTACAAAAAATTTGCGGCTTTTGAAAGAAAAAAAATGGAAAAACATTGAAATAAAAACGGAAAAAACGGAAGTCGGCTCCAGCGCCGGCTTCCCTGCCTCCTGCGGCTGTCCCTCCTCTTCCTCCTAAGGCCCCGCTGCCAGAACTGCATTCCTCCTCCATCGCGGTGGAGGCATCCCCTCCTTCTGCTAAGAGTAAGGAGCCTTCATCTCAATAACCTGCTTGGGAAGTCAACCCAAAATTTGCGTCGGACTGGTAGCAATTCCAACAGATCGCGCATTTCCCCACTCCGAGGAAGTCTGATCCAGCTTTCTCTCCCTCCAAACTCAAGCCGTCGTTGTCCCACAAAGATTCTGTTTGGATGGAACAGGATCCCCTTCTGTTAGAAGAGGAAGCGGAGCTTTCTCGTGGGTGCCAGGCCAAACATGTATTCTCTTTCTCTGTCTCTAAGTTTTCCCCTATTGTGTTTTACTTAGTTGCGGAATGTTTCTTTAAGCTCTTTCATTCGGGTTTCCTGTGTCATGCATTTACTGGTCCGATCCATACTTTACCCTGTATTAGGGTTAACCCTTTCGGGTCTTCGTTCCGCGGTTGGATTTCTCCATCTCTTGCGACGAAGGCCCGGGGTACTTTGGAGGCCTTTCCCCCTACTCTCCTCAACTCTTCTGGTCGCCTCTCCGCTGATCCCACTGGGCCTTTTAAGTCTCTTTTCAACTCTAATACTTCTATCCCCTCGGGCGCCTTGCCTTCACCTTCCTCTCCCATTCAGGAGGAAGGCTGCCCCGACTCGGGGATCGAGCAACCCTTACGGGCGCCTCATCGATTTATCAGGTCTAGTGCGCGTCTTAAGGCTAAAAAAATCCTGGCCTCCGATGCGCCTAGCTCTTCTGATAGATTCAGCCCAGCCAAGAGCTCTAGGCAGTCTCCACCGTCGTCTCACTTACCCCTGATTCCCCATAACCAGTTAGGCTCTATTTACTGCCCCATTTTTGATTCGCTCTCTAATAGCGAACTTGCTGCCTTTGCACATGACTTGGGATTTCTGATCGATCCATCTGACTCCCCTCGCCTTCTTTCCCTTAGGAGGCGGGAACGTCTTAGAGTCCTGGAGCACCTTCATTCTCATGATTAGTGCATCTTGAAACATCCATGGTCTAAATTGCCCATCTAAGCAACGGGCGATTTTTGATTTAATTTCTTCTTCTCGTTGCGACCTTATCTCCATCCAAGAATCCAAATTGGAGTCGCCCTCCCTTTCAACCTTGAGAGCCTTAGGTGGATCCACGATCTCCAAGTGGAGATCGTGGATCTCACTTGACGCTATAGGCTCGAGGGGAGGGATCCTTTTTGGTTTCAAAGAAACGAGCTTCTCGCTTATCGCGGTGCAACGTCTTTACTTCTTTCTTATCGTCCAACTTCAATGGACGACCTTCAATTGTCCCCTCACCGTGATATCGGTGTATGGACCCTCCTCTTCTGAGAGGAGGCCCCCATTCTGGAACGAATTTCTTTCGTTACATAGTTTCTCCAGCGATCTCTGCGTCTTTTGCGGTGATTTCAACGTCACTCGTTTTGTTTCCGAAAGGTCGAATCCGATCCTCTCTAATTCCCAATCTTGCATCTTTAATGACTGCATCCGTGATTTGCAAGTGACCGAATTACCTATATCTGGTAGGTCATTCACCTGGTCCAACCAACGTAATTCCCCGACTTTTGCCAAACTTGATCGTTTCATGGTCTCGCAAACCTGGGTTTCCCGTTTCCAACGATCTTTCTCCTAGGCTCTCCCCAATCCCTCTTTCGATCACGTCCCGATCGCTCTCTACTCCAACTTTCACTTCAATCATCAGCACAAATTTCGTTTTGAAAAGCTCTGGTTACAAGACCAGCTTTTCGTCAGTCTGGTGGTGGAATGTCTTGCTTCAGTCACCGGTTCATCCGGGCTGGGTAACATCCTTCTTAAACTCCATGCTATCATGCATGGTTGCAAAATCTGGCGCTCCGAGAGACAATGCAACACTAACTTCCTCAAAAACTTCCTTCTTCAAGCCATTGAGTCCATCGATAAGATGGAAGAGTTGGGTCCCTTGCCGGAATCCTTTCGATCGGAACGTCGATCTTGCAAGCAAGATTACGCCAAGATCCTCCATCAAGACCATATCAAATGGGCTCAAAGAGCTCGGGTTAATTGGATGAAAGAGGGAGACGCCAATACTGCTTTCTTTCACAACTTTGCCTCCCATAGGCAACATTGCAATCGTATCTCTTCTATCTCCGTTCAAGGGGAGTATCTAACCTGCGATGGGGATATCCACCGGGAATTCCTTTCTTTTTATAAAAACCTTATTGGATGGCCGAAACATCGCTGATCAATTGAGCTCGATTGGTTCCAACTTTACGGTAACCAATCTCACGATCTTTCTTCGCTCGAGGCCCCTTTCTCTCTGGAAGAAATTAAATCGGCTGTTTTTGCTTTAAAAAGCAATTCGGCACCGGGGGCCGACGGTTTCCCTGCCTTTTTTTTTCAAAAATTTTGGGATTGGCTTAAGGAAGATCTTCTCAAAATGTTTCAAGACCTTCACCAGGGTTGCTTTTCTTTTGACCGCATCAATTATGCGCACATTGTGCTTATCCCCAAGCTAGCGGGAGCGCACTTGTTGACCAATTTCAGGCCTATCAGCTTGATCAATACCTCTTTCAAAATCATAATGAAAGTCCTTTCTGCTAGACTGAGTGCGATCATCTCTCCTTTGATCGATTCAGCCCAATCGGGATTCATCAAGGATCATTTTATTCTTGATAGTGTCGCTTCGGCTCAGGAGATCATCTCACATTGTCATATATCTCATTCTGAAGGCATTCTTCTCAAACTTGACTTTCAAAAAGCGTACGATAACGTTAATTGGGACTTACTTCTTGACATCCTTATTTACCGTGGGTTTGGTCCCAAATGGATTGCGTGGATTAAATCCAGCTTGTACTCAGGTACCTCTTCGATCTTTATCAACGGTTCGGAAGGTCACAAGTTCAAAATTAAATGTGGCCTCCGTCAAGGAGACCTCCTTTCCTCTCTTCTCTTTTCCCTCGTAGCCGACGTTTTTAGCAAGCTCCTTAGGCATGCTTGGAACTCGCAAATGATCGAAGGTCTCGACAATTCTCCCCACTTCGAGGGGGTGCTCAACCTGCAATACGCATATGACACTATTATTTTCACTAAACCAAACACCCATTCCCTTCGTAATCTTAAACTACTCCTTTACTGTTTCGAATTGGCCTCGGGATTATCTATCAATTTCCAAAAATCCTCTGTCCTCTGGCTAGGAGGAGCATCCAACCGCCAGGTTGAGGTTTCCAATTTCTTTAATTGTCCCATTGCTTCCTTTCCGATCTCTTACTTAGGCATTCCCCTTCGATGGGGCAAGTTGCATAGATCTGACTGGTTTCCGGTTATTGATAAAGTGGAAGTCAGGCTCAATGTTTGGTCTGGTAAAGTTCTTTCCCGGGGAGGCAGATTGATCCTTATAAATTCGGTGCTTTCTGCCATGCCTCTTTATTTGATGTCTTTCTACTATATCCCCTCATGGGTGATCAAGAGGATAGATCAAATCAGAAGTAACTTCTTCTGGACTGGATCTTCCTCTTTTAAACCAGGCTCCCACCTTTGCCATTGGAAAATGATTTGCACTTCCAGAGCGGAAGGAGGCCTTGGCGTTTTGGATCTCAGAAACCATAACATCGCCCTCTTAGGTAAATGGTTGTGACGACTTCATAATTTCGATCACTTACCTTGGATTCGGTGCATCAAGGGTTATCGGTCCCCTTCCTATTTTTGGTGGGAGTTCCCCTCGGCAGTTAATCGTCTCGCTTCCCCTTTATGGAAAGGTGTTTGGAAGGCATCAGCCGCTTTTCATTGTGGTATCTCTCGCACCTGCGCTGACGGGTTTAGAGCTAAATTTTGGACGGATCTATGGATTGGTAACATCAAACTATCCTCTGCGTATCCTTCTTTATTTCGGTTGGCTGTCGATCCGTCTGTATCTGTTGCAGAGTCTTTCACTTTGATAGACGATACTCATCATTGGTTCATACCCTTCGCGATTGACCTCCCCCCATCTCTCTCAGATGATTTTAATGATCTCATCGCTCACCTCAATAACTCCGAGTGGAGGACTATTGAGGGTATTGCTTGGCGCTGGTCTTTAACCGGTTCTTTTTCAGTTAAATCTTTTTATTGTTTTCTTAACTCTAGGGGCGTTCAATCGCCGGTAGCTAATTTTTTCTGGGGCTCTGCCGCTCCCCTTAAGGTGAAGATCACTTCGTGGCTGGCGTATTATAACAAATTACTCAACGTTGAAGTTCTTAACAAAAGGAATTTAGCTTGGGGGCAGCTTTGCCCGCTTTGCGTTCAGCACTCGGAAGATGTTAATCATCTTTTTATTCAGTGCCCCGTCATTCTCCTTTTGTGGAAGATCTGCACTCTTGCGTGGGAAATTGGGTCGATCCCACCTACTTTAACTTCTTGTTAGTCCTCAAAGCCGTCGAACGCTTTGTTTCGAAGTGCGTGGATCTTGTCGGTTCAAATCATCATTTGGATCATTTGGAAGGAAAGGAACAAGAGGTTGTTCCAGCATCGCTGCTCTTCTATTGTGGCATTGATTGATGATTTTTTATTTCTGTTTAAGCTCTGGGCCTCGGGCCTGAACTCCAAAGACAGAGCTTCTCTTGCTTATCAAAGATTAAACGACTCTGTTCGTTGTCTTTGCAACCTTCAAGCTTTATTACCCCAGATTTATATTTCTTAAGTGCTTACCTTTTCTTTTCTTCTCCCTCTTTTTCTCGCAGGTCTGATCTCTCCCAAGGGGAGCTGCTGGCTTCTTTGTCTTTTGCTTGGTGTTTCAGATACACCAACTTTTGGATGCTCTGGGTTTTGGCTTAGTTGGTAGCTTATCTTCTTCTTCCCTCTCTTTTATTCTCTTTTTGTATGTCTATATGTTATGATGATGTTGGCAGATGGGTTCTTTTGATACTTCTCTGATCTCTATGTGGTGTATTAACTTATTGTTTTGTTCTTCTGCTTGAGAGGCGCTCTGGGGCCTTGTCTGTGCTGCGTTTGATCTGGTTATCTTCGGATCTGTTTTTTGTTTGTAATTATTGTTCTACTCTCTTTACGCTGCTGATCTTCTTTAGCTTGTATGACTTTTTGTTCTGGTTACGGCTGAGGGTTTCTTTTGGAGCATCTCTGATCTACATTGTGTTGTATTGGCTCTCTTGCTTTTAAGCTACTTTTCAGTCGTTCTGTTGCTGTGTCTGCGCAGCTTATTTGCCTGGTTGATTTTGACTATGTTGTGTTGGTACTTGCTGGTATTATTCCACTTTGCTACTGTTTTTCTTTTGCAACTCCTTGTGTAGGGATCGTTCTTTTGGTGTACCTTTCCATCGGTGCATGTCTCGCTGAGGTGGTTTGAGCTTCGTTTTCTTTCTCGGCGGAGTTTTTGTGCTGCCCAGCGCGCGGTCGAACGGGAGCCTCGTCGCTCAGTGGCGAGGGTGTCCCTTGGCGAGCTCTAGTCTGAGGTTTTTTTGGAGTTTGTCCCCTTTCCCTGTTGGCGGTCGATGTCTGACTTGTTGATGCGTCTTCTCCGGATGTTCGCCTCATCGGTCTGGAGCATCTGCGTCGTCTGATCCTTCCCCTTGCATCCCGTGTACTGTTCGATTATTTTGTTTTCCCTCGGGAGCCGGCTCGGGACTTTTTATATTCTGAGTTTTGTTTGTTGTATGCTCGATTTTACAGCTTGTAAAATATTGCGATTGTTTTATTATTATTAATATATTTTTGATGAGGGCTGGAGTCGCAAGACTCTATCCGATTAATCAAAAAAAATATATTATATAGATATATAGAATTAATAACTGCATAAACGTGTTTTATATAAGTTTTTAAATAAAATAAGTCAATAATTACGTTAATCTATTTTTACTTATTTTTTTTTGAATTTTAAAATTTGGAAATATTTTAAATAGAAATTTATGAAATAATTTTTAAAAGTGAATAAAGAGACATAAGTGGTAATCTGAGTGGCCTCCTACTTTTACTCTCATTTTTTCTTTTTTTAAATTGAGGAAATAAGAAAAACTATGAAATAAAAATGATTTTAGCATAATATATTGTATTAATAATTTCTATTTACTAACGCGTGCAATGTATGCGCTTATTATTTTTCACTCCTATCTATATAATAAAACACAAGGCAATTCAAAAGAAAGCTATCAAGTGGCTCTCCTTCAACTGAAAGGAAATCAACGGTCCAGATTTATGCTAAAAAAACATTTTTTCGCCTGTTATTATAGCTACAGTAGCCACATTCAGATTTATACTTTTATTGCGTTGGCCCAACTTAAAATTAGCTTCTCTTTAAAAGGAGAAGCTGGGCCAAACAAAACCTTTGAAAAGCCTTACAGAATGAGAAGTAGCTTAATTTTAGTGAAGAAAATGAACTTTGATAGAAGCCTTCCACAACAACTTCTGGCTTCTCCTTTCGGCTTCTCCTTCAAAACCACATAACAAAATTTTTCCCCTCTTCCCCTTCCTCGCCGAACAGCCACTGCCGAATGTCGTGTCGCCGCCTCTCCTCGCTGCGCCACCGTCTCCCTCTCCTTTCTTCGCCGCCCTCCATTCTCCCGCCGCCGCCCCGCTGCCTCCCTCTCCTTTCTTCCCCGCCCTCCATTCTCCCGCCACCGCCTCCCCTCGCCGCCTCACCACCTCCCTCTCCTTTCTTTGCCGTCGAATGTCGTCGCGCCACCGCCTCCCTCTCATTTCTTCGCCGTCGCGCTGCCGCCTTTCCTTTCTTCGCCGTCGATAACCTTTTTTTGGGCTTTAAATATCTTTATTAGTTATATAATTTTTTTTAAAAATTTGATAACTTATATTTTTTACTCTTAAATAAAATCAAAGACTTAAATTGAGTATAAAAGTAGCTTACAATTGATATCTTATGCCAAACAACTTCTAGCTTAAAAGTAGCTTTGAAGTTAAAAAAAAATAAACTTTCCAAACAGCTTCAGCTTTTAATTTCTAAGCTCTGCTTTCTGGCTTCTCCTTCTGAAGTAGCTTTAAAGCCCAAAAAAAGCTAGGCCAAACGCAACTTTATGTTGTGTGAAGTAGTTGATATTTGTTTGGGTTTTCAAATTAATTAATCTTTAATCCGTACTTTTAATTAATTAAGAAAAGACTAATTAAAATCACACTAATCTTAATTTTTTTTTTAAAAAAACTTTAATTGTTGTGGTTTAATTAGTCTTTTCTTAATTAATTAAAAATTAGGAATTAAAAGTTAATTAGTTTCAATCTAATTAAGCTTAATTAACTCATCCAAAATATTAAGGATTAAGCTTAAATCAAATTAATTAATTCATAATTTTGAATTAATTTCATGTAAAACAAAAAATAAAAAAATGTTTTAAATTACTTTCGCTACAGTATTACTATAACAAAAACAAAGCTAACATTTAACTAGTATTTTTTACGTGCGATGCACGTTTTGATAATAGTTGGAGGATTTTCACGTACGATATATGTGTTAAGAAATAGTTTTGGAGTTGGACATGCGTTGCACATAATTGAGAAAAATATTTTGAATAAAAGCTACGATTTGTAGTAGCAATGCATCTGTTCATAAGTAGAATTAGAGTTGTATGTATGTGTTTATTGGGTGTGAAAAAAACATCACAAAATTATTTTGCACGTTCGTTGCACGTTTAAAAATGGTGGAATTTTGTTTGTTTGTTTGTTTTTATTGTAAGAGCATCCACAGTTGTGTGCTAAATATGCATTTTATGCATAAAACTGCACTGTAGACGTCACACTCGTCAGCTATTCTGCCATTTTTTCTTTTCTTTTTTCTACAGTAAAAGGTAAACACAGCAGCCGATATAACATTATGTATATTATGCGTGACGAAACATCATGCTTCGTCTGGAATATTTAAATATTATTTAAATTATCGGACGAACATGATGTTTCACCCGTAATATCATTATTATTATTATTTTTTTTCATCGGACGAAACATGATGTTTCTCCGATTAAATCCTGAATTATAAAAAAAATAAAAATAAATCTTAAGTTCCTAATTTAGTTAATTAATTAGTATAGTTAGTATTTTAATTAAACTTATAGTTAAATAATTAGTTAATTAATTAGGTTTAGTTAATTAAAAACTTAATTAACTAAACCTTAATTACAAAAAAAAACCAGGGACGTCTCATGTGGGTCCCAACATTTTATTTATTTATTTTTAAAACCCTTAAAAATATTTCCAGAAATAAAAAAAAATCCAAAAGAAAATCAAAATTCACTTCGTTTCGTCCGAAGTAAAATTAGTTTTTTTTTGTTTTTTTTTGGGATGTTTGGTCCCATATATTTTATCATTAAATTTTTAATTTCTGCCTATTTAATTTTTTTTATATTTCTTACAGAGTCTGTTTTATTTTGAATGAAATTATACATTTTCTGGCTTTTGAACGACATGTTTCGTCTGTTTTATTTTGAACAAAATTATACATTTTTTTATTTTTGAACGACTGCAGCATTCTCGCGAATTGCTATCCTCAAACAACTGTGGATGCTCTAATTAATTAGAGAGTTGGAGTTGAACGTGCAATGCACGAATTTGTATGTTGACAAATTACAACTCTAACTCTTCCATTATATATAGAGAGAATAGAGAGATTATTGCTACAGTAAACCTATATTCAACCAAAGCCGCTTTTAAGAAATTAAATTCAAGAAATTGCTTTCGCCACAATGCTTTTTTCTCTTTTCATTTTTTTACAAACAACCAAATCACTCATAATTATTTTTTAATGTAATTATTTTATGATATTTTAATTATTTTTTAAAACTTATTGTGTAGTCACTAATCAGATGATATTGTAATATATGTTGACCAATGTGATTTGTTAGTTAAATAGTATTGTGTATATTTTACTGTTTACAATATTTTTCATAAATTGCATCGTTTGGTAAACCTAGTAAATAAAAAAATCACAAAAAGGGTTTAAGAAATAAGCTCTCAAAAGCCTAAAGCACAAAACCCCCATCATGGAAACCCCAACCACCCCAAATACACCGTCTTCAACATCGGAACCACCACCTCCGCCGTTAAATCCGCCTCCAACTCCACTTCCATCCACCGAACCACCACCACCGCCATCTTCAACCCCGAACCCTCCAAAACCCCAAGAACAAGAACCCGAACCCAAACCCAAACAAACACCGCCACCTCCGGCGGTAGCGACGCCTCGGCCTCGGACCCCGGCGCCAAATGCACCGGTAACTCAGAGGGTGGGGCCCACTGCTTTGAGTTTCGCGCCGCACAATCAGAGGGCACCGCCGCCATCGAACCCTAACCCGTTCTCGTCCCTCCGGCCGTCTTATCCGTTTAGTGCTCCGTCGCCTTCTTTCCCGCAGCCCTTCGGTGCTGCATTGCACCACCGGAGCTCGTCGGCCGGTGGGCCCGACATGTCAGCTTCTTCTGGTCAGGTGGGACTGGTTTCTTGGGTTAATTTGTGCATTCTTCGGCCCGTAAACACTAATTAAATGTTTGTTTGTTTGTTTTTATGGAAAGATGATTGAATTAATGTAAATTAGGTTGAAGTAAATTACCACTGGTCAATGTCTTGGATGGTATTATTGTGGAGGAAAAAATCGCGGAGTTTTAGATAACTGTAGTTATCTCAACTCTGAATAATGGCTGTGGAGGGAAATGAAATGATGGTTGTAATATATAAAATAGAGGTTATATCGAAAAACAGGGAATATTTTGCCATTTTGGTGATTGTGTCAACAGTTACTTTTCACTTGCAATTTTCACTTGCAACTGCAACTGCAATTTGCTGAATACCCGGTGAGATGATTTTGAGTATTCATACATGTAGGAAGTTGTATGAAATGACTAGTAGCGCGAATTTGAATGATAAGGGAGAATACAAATGTATGAGAGCGCAAGTTGGCGGGGCGTTATAATGTATGATAATTCGTTGCTTCACTGAACACACAATCTAGTTATTTAGCAAGTGCAATGCAGGTTGCGAGAAGTTGTTATCTTTCTTTAGTCTTTCAAATTAAGTGAGTGGTTAATGCATATTGAAGTGTTAAATGTGTGGTTGAATTATAAGTGGATGGAGGATGTCCCCAACACACAAACGAACTCTCTAGTTATAATAGTAAAACTAATTTGTCATGCATATTGAAGGAAAAGAGTAAATGCAAAGATATTGTTCTCGGTGGAGGCATACACTATTATGTTTTGCAGTATAGTCAGTTTACCCTACATGTTTCACTGTATATTCTAAAAAAAATGTTTCGGCCAGTTGTTTATGAACCTTAGGAATTTTTGTGGAATGTATCTTTCAATTTGTTAGCACGTGGGATGGAAACCTAGTTCATCGTGCAATCTACCAGTTCGGCAGAAGTATATGATGTCATATTAGTCCTAGATTGTGTATAACAATGATTCCACATTAGCCACTTCATTTTGGAACTGCAGTCATTTAGTTATATTGTTTGTTCTAATTTATGATAATTGATGAACTTTACACTAACAACACAACATCAGCCATTTGTATGTTAACTCTATCTACTGTCATTGTTATCTAAGGAGAATAAAGTAAACTTTACAAAGAAGGATGGTTTATAAGAAAATATACCCTTTCTTGCTTTGCTAATTGTTTTAATGCAACACCCTAATGCTTAGGTTTTTGTAAATGCTTTCTCTACCTTTTTTCTGTTTATAATTAGTTTTCTATTAACAAAATTCACTATCCAGGTTAGGCAACCTGTTCCAGGTGTTCAGAAAATTGGAATGATTGGTTCATTGAGTACTGCACCCGCTGCTTCCCCAATCCGATCCATCACAAGTCAGATGAGACTTGGTGACCGTCAATCACCACAACCACAAGTCAGATCTGCACCTCCTTCAGCCAACCAAACTGTAAGACAAGTTGGATCTTGTGACCAATAACTGAAGGCCCCATGTGATATTTAATTCACCACACATGTTCCGTTTTGCTGTCCAGAGAGATACACACAACATGATTATAAATAAATTGATGTGTGAATTATCATCTTTTTAACTTTTCGTTTGTGAGTGTTTGTGTGTAAACCTACCTAGTGAACCCATATAATACTAGTTTGCATCCCAAGAAAATTTATGTTGTGTTTGATATAATATACTTCATTCTGATAAGTCAATCCAGAAGAATTTTATTGATCTACAATATTTTGGAAATAATAACATACGGCCTATTTTCTCATTACATGTACTGATGTGTTCCTGTTCCTGCTAACCTTGAGTTGAGATGCACTTTCACACATTTGCATAAAAGAGGACTAGAGGTAAATTACAATATTCTGCAACTGTGACTAGTTTTAAGACCTAGAACTGCAGCCATAAATTTTTTTGGACTAATTGTGAACATTTTGGACATTTATTAAACCATAGAGCTACAATTTTTTTCTCCCTATTCTTGTAACAACGTCGGAGTTTAAAATTTTAGCAGATACCATTGAACTCAAAGTCTTAAACAGCCTAGAACAATGTGTGTTTGTATGTGAAAATCTTGTCATGTATGCTTTAGGTTCTGATCATTCTCAAGTATAGTTTATTACCTTTCTTTATGTACTGCAGGAAATATTATAACCCGTTCATACATGTTTTGCTTGTTTGCAGCTTTGTAGTAGGTGCATGTTATGTTAGCATCAAATCCTTCTAAATTTTAAGCGAGCTTTTTACCTGTTTATCATTGGTATTTGTTGTTTCTGCAGAAATTTCCAACTAATGGTATTCCTAGAGGTCCATCCATAACTGATACCACTTCCCAGTCACCTGCTATTTCAAGAGGTCCTTCCGTTACTGCTACCGCTTCCCAGTCACCTGCTATTTCAAGAGGTCCTTCCGTAACTGCTACCACTTTCCAGCCACCTGCACCTGCAAATCTTCCATCTTTTCAGCAGCAAAGGATGTCAAACCAAGTGAAACAAATGTCTTCTGTGCCTTCAACTCCATTCAGACCCCCAATGAAGCAACCAATGATGCAACAAAGACCACAATATTTCCAACAACAGCAACAGCAACAGCTACAGCTACAGAAATTGCCTCAAAATCAGTCACAGGCTCTACAAGCTTCACGTGCTCATGTATTGACAATCTCAAATCCAACTGCTCAAGTACCAGGACAACTTGGCTCGAGAGCCCTTGTTCCTAGTAATGGTGATGATGAGCCTAGCAAAGAGATTATTAGCAGGAAGCGTATCCATGAATTACTAGCACAGGTATTCATCTCTTGTAGAATTACTGCACTTATAAAATGCTACTTAGTTTTTGAGTAACTTCCGTATGTTTGAGAACAGAAACAAACATCTTATTGCACTGGCTTTTAATAATGAACTAAGATCTATACATGAATACTTGAATAGGTGTTGCTTGCATGATTTGGAGAGAACCAAGTAGATGCGAAATTTTTAGGGGGTAAAGTAGAAATACTTGCTTTGGTAATGGGATAGAAACGAAAATATGAAAGATTTTTTTTTTAATTGCTTGTTAAAATATAAAGAAGCACAAAATGCTGCTAGTATGGTCAGTCAATGCATGGCTACGTATTTTATTACTTGCATGGTCTGTGGAAAATCAACAATAAACATTGTGCAGTTAAGATTTCAATGCTACCTGGCTATTACTTGATTCTCTAGCTGTCTATCTGCTTATTGTCCTTTATCCATATTGCTACAAGTTAGCTTCTCTTTTGACTAGAATTTGGCTTGCTTGTTAATAAGCCCAATCAGTGTTCTATAACGTGCTTTATGTGTATATGTGTTGTGAAGTGCCCTCATAATTTTTATTTAGCTGCATAATCTTTCTGGTGCATCCCCCCCCGCGGTGTCATCATCCTCTCTTTCCTCTTCTTCTCCCTTTTTAGGATGAACGCTTAACTGAGTAGTGCAACATCCGAGCCAAAATTCATGGTCCTGCATATGGCCTTTGCAACATTGAGGACCACGGTGTGTTTAGAATCACTTTGTGTTGTGAGGTTATCATGGTTCAGTCGGAATCTCTCTGAATTTGCTTAGATCTCTTTGTTAGTGTGAAAATCCCTGCCACCACACCGAAACTCTGAATTTGTGGTGAGGGTTGAGGGATTTAGATTTTTATTCTAACATGCCACTATGTCTTTTTTTTGGGTTAACTAGATTTGCCCGTGGGCACGTGCCTACGACACGTCTTCAGAACGATACAACATACGAAAAGCCTTGTAAACATTAAAACAATAATTATGTAGCTTAAGTTTGAATAGTATGACAATAATTAGTTGTAAATAAAAGTTAATGTTTCCATTAGTATATGTTGAAAAATAATTATAAATGGGGGTGTAAAATTCAACTCCTTATAACGTTGAGGGTGGGAAATAATGAAATTTAACTGATGAAGAGATATTTGCTATTTTCAATGTAACATGAGCAATAAAAAAGCATAGAAATCTGAAAATTTACAAACCTGAAATCTGAAAATTTAAAATTCTAAGTAAATAGAGAGAGCGAGAGAGAAACAGAGAAATATGAAAAAGTGAACAGAGAAGAGAGAGATAGTAATAAAGTAACGAGTTTTTTTAGTTTTTTTTTTTTTTTGGGGGGGGGGGGAATTGGTTTTGGGGGAAAAACTTTTTGGAGGGAAAATATATTTTGGGAGAGTGAATCTGAGCCGTTGATTTTGTTTCAATTGAAGGGGAACCACTTGATAGCTTTTTTTTCCTTTTCAAATTGTCTTGTGTTTTATTATATAGATATGCTTTGAGATTCGTGCTTGAGAAGACGATGGAGGCTTCGCCAATGGAATGAAAACGAAGGTTTAAGAAAATGGTTTTAGGAATTTGAAGTTAGCGGTTTAAAATCTCAGGGGAGGGAGAGAGAGAGAGAAATTGGAGCTCTCTGGTTTGGGGAATAGATGGAGCGGAATAGAGGGAGCAAACTGATCTGAATAGATGAGAGAGAGAGAGATAATTAAATAAATAAACGAGTTGTTTTTTTTTGGGGGGGGGATTTGAATTTAAGTTTTGGGGGAAAAATGTCTTTTGGGAGCTTTAGATTTGGACCATTGATTTCCTTACTATTGAAGGAGAGCCACTTGATAGCTTTTCTTTGTGTTGTATTATATAGATTACATGCCTCTATATGTTGAGCACCCTTTTTGGGAACTGAGACGTAGGCTTTGGTACCATGTAAAACTTTTTAATTTGTGGGGATTCGGACCTTGGTTGCTTTGATACCATGTAAATCTTAAAATTGCGGTGAGAGTTGAGGGACTTCTAATATATTCTAAATTATTGGTATTCCAATATAATTTTAGTCAACCATAATCTTATTAAGTTATAATCTGCTTCTAATTATTTTGCTTTTACACAGGTTGATCAGTCTGAACAATTGCGTCCTGAAATAGAAGATGATCTGGTGGAGATTTCAGAAGATTTTGTAGAGTCTGTGAGTTCTAATGTTCTGACTCTCAATAGAAACTATTTAGTACCATAAACTAGTGTCTATTTCATCTCTTTACTTTTTATCAATCAATCTACAGATCTCTTTGCATTGAAATGGGTGCAAACTACCTATTTGATTATTACTTCTTTGTGTCCAGAATAAAATTTTCAAATAATCTATTCAAAATATTTCATGAAACCTCCCTAGAGTTCTGTTTTGATTGGAAGAATCTTTCGGTGATGATGAGGCTGACACTTAGTTTGACTATGAAAATCCAAATGTGTTCCAAGTATTTATTTTTTTTCATGCAGGCAAGGACATGGCTAAGCTTTTAAAATTTAAGCTTAATGATCATGGGCGGATCCCGGGGGGGGGGGGGGGGGGGGGCGGTTTATGCTATGCTACAGCCCCCCAAAGATTTGAGCAACTATTGTAAAAAAAGAATGGGGGGAATATCAGGGGTATTATATACTTCAGCCCCCCCCCCCCCCCCCCCCCCCCCCCCCCCCCCAACCCTAATTTTTTTTAAAGCCCACCCTATATATATATATTTGGGCCTTCTATTTATTTTTTTGGGCCCAAGCCCAACTTTATTCCATTCATTTCAAGTGCGATTTTTTTTTACCTTGTGTAATTTTTTTACCTTATTACCTTGTGTAATTTTTTTTTTGCCAACCCCCTTCACTTTTCAATCCTGGATCTGCCCCTGTTAATGATTATTATATCAATTATGGATTTCGTCAAAGTGTATATTGTGATGTTTATTTTGTATGATAAAATTTTGTTTCACGGAACACACACTTTCAATTAAGATGTATGGCATATATTTTCTCTTAGTTTTCATGTGCAAATTACCTCATTTATCTTCCTGCATGTCAATTATATTTAGGGTTAATGACCTGAAGACACATAAAGTTTATACTAATACCATATACACACCTGAAGTTATAGTAATACCCCAATAGCACCCAAACTTTTTAAAATTTGACCGAAAGACGCCTGCGTTAATTATGTTAATTATTTAACATAATTAACGTGAAATTACACAAATACCCTCATCTCTTCTTCTTCTTCTTCTTCTTCTCTTCTGTTTTTCTTTCTTTCTGTTTTGTCCCTTTTTTTGGTGATGGTGGTGGATGACGGAGATGATGGTGGTGGTGGTGGTTGACAGTGGGTTTCGGTGGTTGGTTTTCAGGTAGAGGAGAAGATGAAGATGAAGAGGATGAAGAGAAGAAGATGAAGAGAAGAAGAAGATGGGTTTCAGTGGTGGGTTTTCGGGTAGAGGAGAAGATGGGTTTCGGGTTTGGATATGGTTAATGGGTTTGGTTTTGGATAGTTGAGGCCATCTTCGTAATTTAACTTGTTTCTTAACGAGTTCATACCATTTAAGAGGAATATTCGGGGAATATTCCATTAACTTAATCGAAAACTTAACGGCAATTGCTTTTGGGTCCAATTTTTAAAAACTTCGGGTAGTATTGGGGTGTTTTTTTCATTTTAGGTGTGTGTAGAGAATTAAGGTAAACTTTGGGTGCCTTTAGGTGCTTGACCCTTATATTTAACAGCTTTGAACTTATGGCACTTGTCTAACAGATAGTAACAGCTGCTTGCCAGTTGGCCAAGCATCGAAAATCAACCATGCTGGAAGCAAAGGACATACTTCTACATGTTGGTATGGATTCTTGTAATAGTTCCTATGTGATATGGTCTTGAGTTTCTTCTTCCTCAAAGTTGATTTCAATCATATAACTTTGTCAGTCTATGATGTTCTTGTGCAGAGAGACATTGGCACATGACCCTGCCTGGATTTACTGGAGATGAGATAAAGTGTTATAAGAAACAGGTGAGATATTGAAGTATTATGGTTTAAACTTTCAGAGGATTTATTAAGATATTGCAGAGATATTGCTCAGTCTTTTTCCAGAATTGAAATGTTACTGATAAAATTTCTGTTGATTTTTCTCTGGATGATGTGCAGCCTACAATTGATGTTCATAGAGAGAGGCTTGCCTTGGTATGTTTAGTTCTGACATTGCAAGCTCGTCTGAGTTTTCAGTATGCTTTTTCTTACAGTTGCTTTATCCTTATGTTACGATTGGTTAGCAGCTGGATATGTCCTATAATCCATTCATTTTTGATAGACTTTGTTGCTTCATTACAGCATTTTACAATATGTCAATATGA